>VWZW01004137.1:117882-138252 GCA_013397115.1 Edolisoma coerulescens
AAGTCCCTGGCAGCCGCTTTGCGAGGGGGACACAGACACACAGACATCCACACGCACCCGCACAACTTTCTCCACCCGGGCAGCAAACAGCTCCGGGAGCCGCCTGACCGCAGCCGCGCGTCCCTCACCGCGAAGTCGGGGCGGCGGCGACTCGTTCCCCTCGCGGGCTGGGGACCGGGGGACTGTTCCCTACCTTCCTGCGTGGCGCCGCGGCTATGTGTCCATGGCGCTAGCGGAGCGGGAGCCGGGCCGGGAGCGGGAGCGGGGCCGGGAGCGGGGCGCCCGCACCGGGCTGGCTGGGGCCGGTAGCGCAGGCGGTGCGAAGCCGCCGGGGCTGCCGCCGCCGCTCCATTGGAGCAGGGCTCTGCCAATCTGCCGCCGCCACCCCGGGACGCTTCCTGCCTGTGAGCCGCCCCCCGGGACCGGGAGGGATCCGAACCCGCTGCCCGCCGCCTGCCCGGGGTTCGCGGTCCCCCCCGGGGCTCCCCGTCCCAGTCCGGCCGGAGCGCTGGGATGGGGATCCCACCGTGGCGCACTGATGTGCGGTGCCCTCCGGAGTGCGGGTGTCCCTCCGAGGCTCAGGAACCCCCCGAAAGTGCACAACCCTCCCCGATGCTCTCGGGTGTCACCACGTCCTGCATTCACCAACAGTGCCTGCCCCCATCCCTGCATCCCGGAGGAGTGGAGGCAGGCAGGTCCTGCCTGTGACTCAGTTTCCCTGGCCCCTGGGCGGGCCGTTTCTTTGGGGTTTATTATTGTGGTGGTTTGTTTGATGGGGAACATGCAGGGTGAAATCTGGCCGCGGGGTTTGTGTCCCTGAGTTAAAGAAAAGGCTCGTTCCTCCTCACAACTTGTGGTGCGTGTTTGCATCCCTCTTTGGCAGGACACATCCACCACCCAAGCTGCTTTCCCTTGGAAATGGGTTTGGTTTGCCATTTTATCGCGGTGAAAATAAATTTTTAAATAAAGATAAAATTTTTTTCTAGAGGAAAAAAATTTGTTGAAAGTCTGCAACAGGAAAACAGCTGGTAAAGACCCACTGGGAAATTTCCTCTCCAGTGGCACCTGAGGCCAGGTCTGGTTTGGGGTTTCCCCATGTGATGCCATCAAGGCTGGTACTGCTGGAGCCCTGGGATGGACCCAGTGTTTCCCTCCCCACCAGGCAAGCTGTCTGTGCAGAGGTAATGGACACATCTTCCAAGTGTGTGCAGCAGCCACGCAGCTCTACTTTCCCTTCAAAAACAGAAGGCTCTGTAGGCTGCCAGGAGTGAACAGGGTCACAGACTCCCTCTGCAACCCTACAGTGACAAATTGATCCTTGCCCATATCCAGGCACATCTCTGAACCCCAGAGTAACAACAAACTACCTGCTGCTGTCCCATCCTATCCCTTCAACACCACAAAAACACTCGCATGAGCTATCCCACCTCCTGTGTATCCATATGATAATAAACTAGTGTTTTCCTTCATCCCAGCTCTCCCATGCAACCCCACCATATCAGGCTTTGGGAGAGGTGGAGGCCGTGTGTGGGGTGAGCAGTGCCTGTACTGGCTCCTGGCTGCCCTGTGAGTGTTGTGCTCAGCCATGGCTGAGTCGTGGTGCCCACATCACCTGAGGAATAGCCCAATGTGGCACATCTGCTCTGCCTCATGAGCCACATGTGGCCAGAGCCATCCCGCCTGCACTACAAGAGCTGGGGCTGTGCCAAGGCCGGGGATCTCCCTCCTTGAGGCAGCTCATGTGGCCTCTCAGGTGCTTTGCAGGAGGGGTCTGGTTCCACCAGCCTGCTCACATCTGCTCTCAGCTAGCGACTCATGTGGATTTTGGGTGCCTGGGGATGTAGGAGGGGCTGGTCCTGGGCAGAGAGATGTTTCCTCCATCCAGCTCCGAACTTTCCTCTTCCCACCTCTTGATACCGCTCTGCTCTCTGCAGCCTGCGTGAGCTGAGGGACGCTGAGCATCTTCCAGGATCGGCCAGCTTCTCTGGAAGGAGCGGAGTTGGACAGGCTGCAGCATGCATTTGGCCCTGGGTCCTCCCCCGGGAGCAGACCCTGAGCTTCCTCGATGCCTTGTGGTGCTCGCAGTGCACCGGGAGCTGGGCTGCTTGGCGCCAGCGCTGGCCGGGAGCCACACGCTGCTTTCTCCGCCGCTGCAGTGCTGGAGAGCTGAGCTGAGCCGAGGATCTGGGGAATCCCCCAGCTCTGCAGGGCTGGGGCCACCCTTGGGGGTGGGAATCTGAGAGCAGAATTTGATTTGGAGGGGTCTCTGTGCAGGGGGTTGGAGCTGGCACCGTCAGTGGTGTGCCGGGAGGAGGGATGTAGTGGGGGTCTGGAGTATGTTGGGCCATCAGCTCTGAGCAGAGCTAGAGAGCTGCAATGATGGGTGGAGAAGGAGGTGGTTGGACAGTGGTGTGGGGTCTGCTGAATGAGCATGGCACGTGAGGGTGCTGCACACACCCCGGGGTCCTTGGGGCAGGACCTCCCTGGCACAGGGCAGCTCTGATGTTGCAGCTCTTCCCCTGCTCCATCCTCAGGCTTAGACGAGGATCATGAGCTCCACACGCCTCCCAGCTCCTCCTTTCTGCCGTGGCACAAAGGTTTCCAAAAGGACATGTTCCAGCTCCTCCTTTCTGCCATTGCAAAAGGACACATTCAGGCTGTCTGCAGCATCCTGTCCAACAGCTAGTCTCGCTGCCAGCAGCCAAAAAGAACTGAATTTAGGGACTATAGGGTCCCTTTCCTTCTCCTCTGAGCAGAGAGGAAGCTGACAGCTCTTGTCCAGGCAGATCAAGACCTGGACATGTGAGCAGATGTCTGGGGGTTATTTTACACTACCACAAACCCACGCAGGACAAGCTGAACTGGGCCATAAGAGCTGTGTGCTGCCCTCCCTCCCTGTGCACAGCTTTGCCTGACTCGCTGCTGCTGTGTGCTCAAAGATGTCTTCAGCTCTTTTGCCAAGAGGAAGCAGTCACATCCATGAACTGGGATCCCATGTCCTGGGCTTGGTGAAGAGATTGAAAGGTTTGGGCTCATGAGCTTGATAGCTGGAGCTGGGCCAGACTTGAAGTGAGATGTGTCATGCTGATGTGCAGGTGCCCTCCCATGATGATGTGCTGAGGGATGGGTACGCTGGTCCTCAGCCATGCTGGCTGAGTTAGCACTTGCTGGATTTCTGCCTGCATGATTTGAGGGGAGCAGATGGCTGGACAGAAGAAGACTATGGGGACTGGAGATGAGTGCATCTGAAATCTGTGGTGTCCTGTCATGGTTTCTGTGCAGAGGGGACTGCCACAGGATGTGTCTCCTCATGAGCAGGCCTGGCTGATGGTGTGAAGCCTCTCCCAGTGCCCGTTTCAGCGCTGCCTGTCCGAGGATGTTCCACAACCCTGCAGCCTGGGCAAAGATGGGGCACACACATGCCCTGGAAGCCAACCCCAGTGACTGTCCCTGACATCCCAGGGTGATCATTCCAGAGGTGCAGGTGCCTGCTGGATGCAGGGCTTCTTGGGGCAATGGGGCTGTGCCCTTCAGCACCAGCCTATTTGCCTTGTGTGGGACTTGCCCTGTGAAGCTCCTGCTCGGCAGCTTTGCTCTGGCTGGCTTGGCACGTGTCCAGGCTCTGGCTGACGTGCTGTGGGCATGGCCCTGTCTGAAGTGCAGGCTTGTTGTGTGTTTACCCTGGCCAACCTGAGGTGTACAGGAAACCAGAGAGCTCTGCTCCCTGGCTGTCACTTTATTTATTATGGTCACAGCTTGGGCTGCCCACACTGTGAAATGAAGGTAGCAAAAACCCCAAGCGCTGCAGCGCAGTTCCAGCCCTGCTCTGCTCTGATTCACACTGCTGTCCTGGAGCTGGGAGCAGTCCTGGAGCGAGATGGCGGGATGCTCAGTGCTGTGCAAAGATCATCCTGTCCGAGAGTGGGTGGATTTTCCCAGATGTGTCCAGGCACACAGTGCCAGGAGACATTCTGATGGATGCCCAGACCAATGTCACATCACAGTCAGTACCTGCACTAACACCTGGGTGTCCCAGCCTGGTTACATCTTCCCTGGCTCTTCACTTCTGCTCTGCAAAACAGTAGTGAGCATTGCCCTAGGTCTCCACAGCTGCTATTCCAGGGATTTTCATCCATCTCTGTTACCCTGAAAGGTGTGGGGAACACTGCCCAGCCACCACTGCAATGTGCAGAGCCTGGGCTCACTCTTAGGACCCCAGTTTTTTGTTGCCCATGACCAGCAGCTTCACACAGCCTGTTCCATCCCTGCTGCCATGGCAGGTCCTCATCCTAGAGAGGACACCACGGTGGTGACTCTGGTTGCTTTAAGGGTGGAGTTTAAGGTTTGGAGGCTGCTGAGGACTGGGAATCCCTCCATGTGGGGCTGGGAACAGGTGCCTGTGTGGGGACTTGAGCCATCCCAGCTGCTCCCACCACCATGCAGTGCAAGCACCAGGGAGGCACCATGCGAAGCACTGCATGCTAAGAGACACGGACAAACTCACAGCTGAAGAGCGAAACAGGGAGAGGCGACTTATACACATGGCTATTTATAGGGACTACCCTCCTGCCAGGACCTGACTGGCAGCAGCAAGGGCTGGGCTGGCGTTTAGGCAGCGCAGTCCAAAACCACCAGCCAGCAACCTGGGGACATGAAACAAAACCTCCCGGCCCTCAGAGGGCTCCTGGTCCCCACAGGGTCACATGGCTTGCTGGGTTGCATTGCTATTAAAGGGAGAAAGTGCTGGTGAGCTGATAAACGGGGGGAAGTTATCCAGCTCCTGAAACCACGGGCAACTTGGCAGCCCTCCTCCTAGAAGAGACAGCTGGGTGCTGGAGCCTTCTGAGCAGGACTAAACATGTGGTCTGAAATCATTGACACAATTGTTTTGAGTCACAGAGAGTTAAATCTGTGAAGGGCAGAGCGAGATTTGCCTTTTAAGGAGGATTTTAAGAGCTTGATATTAGTTTTGTTGTATTTACGCATCTTAAGTTTCCGTGTTTTTCACCAAAATAAAGTCCAGGCAGACGTTCACTGAAGGACCATGGCAATATTTGAGTCTGACTTTCTGAAGACAATACATTTATTGGATGAGATAGCAAGCAAAAACCAGCTAACCAACCAAAACCAACCCAGAGACGTGGAACATAAGAATTTATTTACAAAGGAAAAACGGGAATGTTCTGGAGGGTGGATTTCTCTCCTGGCTCTGAGCAGCATCTCCCTGGTGCTAGCCCTCAGCATCAGGATGCTGCCCGTGGAGCTACCTCCTGGGCACTGCGCAAGGAGACGCTGCCCACGGGCAAGGCTCGGCTGTTTCCCAAAGCCTTCAGTGACGGCCTGCAGGCTGTCTTTTCATTGTTCAGACCCAGGGATACACCAGTCACGTTCCTGCTCCTCAATCTCATGGCAGAGTGACTCTTCATCTCTCCAGCAAATCTCGGCAGAGCTGAGATGCTGCTGTTCCTGCTGATGCAGCCATTCCTGGCACCTGCTGACATCTGTGAATCAGGGCAGGATGGGGTCTCTTCTTCAGCACCTGCTCCTGGAGGCTGCTCTTGGTCTGTGGCTCACACGAGATGGGAAAGGTCTTTATGCTGATAGGAAAAGTCCCGTTGCTCCTGCCCTCACAAGCCCAGATCCATGCCTTTGGAATGTGGGTGATGCTGCAGCATGGAACAGAGTTGGGAAATAGGCATTAGATGGGGAGACTGAGAGCCCGGTGCTAAAAACCCTCTGCCCAGTTGGTTCCCCGGCTCCATCTCGTAGTGGTTTTGCTGAAGGCGGAGGTTTACCTCGGGAATGGGCATGGGGCTGGTGTGCGCACATCCCGGCGGGATCAGCAGCCCCCAGGCTGGACCAGGGCGTGCTCAGCTGGGGCTGGGCGGCTGCGGGGGGAGAGGGAGCAGTCCCCGGCGAGGCCCGGGATGTAGGCATTCTTGCCGGCCGCGCTGCTCGGGCTGCGGCTGCCCTCTCCCGGCTGCCGAACAGGACTGAGCTTCACTTCCCGGGCAGCATCCGCCTCCTTTGGGCTCCTGGGCTGCTGCAGTCCTGCGGCTCGGAACCCCTTGTCCCCTTTCCCCGCTCCACAGGACCATTAGTACCCAGCAACTCCTACCCGTCAAACCGGAGCTTCCCCGGGCGTTGTGTGACCCCACTTCTACTGATGAGGAAGTCACGGCAGGAGCGGGGACAGAATCAGGCTTCAAGTGGGCAAACGCTGCTCCTTTGCCTTGATGACAAAGGGCGCTGGGATACCTGATGCTAGGGGTGCCATCGAATCACGGAATGGTTTGGGATGAAAGGGACTTTTAAGATTACCTTATTGCAACCCCTCGTGCCCTGGGAAAGGTCACCTTTCACTAGACCAGGGGGTCAAAGCTTGTCCAACCTGACTTTGAACACTTCCAGGGGTGGGACATCCACAGCTTCCCAGGGCAACCTGTGCCAGTGCCTCACCAAAGATTTCTTTGTAACATCTTTTAGTTTAAAATCATTCTCCCTTGTCCTCTTCCTATCTGCCTTTGTGNTTGCCTTGATGACAAAGGGCGCTGGGATACCTGATGCTAGGGGTGCCATCGAATCACGGAATGGTTTGGGATGAAAGGGACTTTTAAGATTACCTTATTGCAACCCCTCGTGCCCTGGGAAAGGTCACCTTTCACTAGACCAGGGGGTCAAAGCTTGTCCAACCTGACTTTGAACACTTCCAGGGGTGGGACATCCACAGCTTCCCAGGGCAACCTGTGCCAGTGCCTCACCAAAGATTTCTTTGTAACATCTTTTAGTTTAAAATCATTCTCCCTTGTCCTCTTACTATCTGCCTTTGTGAAAATTCCCTCTTTTTATAAGCCAAACTCCCTTTGAGCAGTGATGTCATGGTGGCTTGTTCTGCAGAAGGTGACAGGTGCATCTCTCCTCCACCCTCCAGGTCTTCTGGTTCCTTGGTGCTCAGGGGCCCAGCGGTGCTCAGGGATGCAGTGGAACCCTGAAACAGTCAGAACTTTGGGGACATCTGTTAGGAGTTTTTTATTCTGAGAAAAAAAAAACAACAACAAAAAACCCCACCCCAAAAACAAACCAAAAAACTCCCCAAAAACAACCCTCTGAAAAGCCAAGAGTTTGGAAGTAAAAAATCAGGAAAACTATGGTGGAAAGGGCAGTGGTGCTGTGTGGACTGTGCCAGGCGTGATTCTTGTCCCAGGCAGAACAGAAACATGCCTGGGTTCAGGGACAGGCAGCCAGCACAGAGGATATCAGCGAGACAGAGATTTCCTGAGAGGGGCCAAGCCGTACCACATCCCCATTCAAAACTTCACCAAGGTTTTGAATTTTGCTGGTCTATCCTCCAAGGATGTTCCTTCAGGCAGCAGCTTTCCAGTCTTTAAAAAGGGATAAGCATCCAGTGGGACACCTGGGAGAGAAGGAGCATAACAATCCAAGACATCTGCCTCTATGGCACAGGGTCATGAGAAGATGGACCTTGAGGTTAGAGGCACCAGAAAAAGAGAAGAGTTTAATATTTAACAGTAAGCATCCCTTGAGCAAGGACAGGTCTAAATGGAGAACAGACCCCCCCATACAAAAAAGGGAGCAACAGCCGCCCCTGAACCAGAGGGAGATGCTGTGGGCTGGAGATTTACAACAGACACCAGGAAAATCTGATGTTTCCCTGTGTATCACTGCATTCATACCTGCTCCCCATGAGAAGTGACACATGTGGAGCAGTGAATGCCACTCGCACTGGCAGGAGCAGCATGGCAGGGGTGTGCACGGGGAGGAGGGAAGCAGTAGGGCAGATGAAGAAGTCTGTGACCAGAAAAGAGGGATTTATGCAATATGTCGAAACCCACTGTCTCACATAAGTCCCTGGAATATAGCTCATTGCTGGAAGCTGGTCTGGGCCTCTTTCTTGGAATCAGGATGAGAGGGTGGCGTGGGAGAGGGAGAAACACCGCTGCTTAGGGGGTGTGTCTGTCCCTCACTGAGGGGCTGCGTGAGCCTCCCCAGTGCAGAGTACCTGCTGCAGCTGCCGGGGAGCGTCACTGAGGCGGGGAGTCCTGCAGACATCTCACAGCAGGGTGGCACTGTTAGTAAATCCATGTTCGGGGTGTCCCTGCAGACATCTTACAGCAGGATGACATTGTTAGTAAATCCATGTTCGGGGTGTCCTACAGGCTTGGCGGTGGCCGAGCAGCACAGCCTGGGTCTGTGGGTGCATTCGGTTGATTTGAGGATCCTTGCGGCGCGCCCAGAACAGCCGTGCGAGGGCAGCACAGACCGCCGAGAGCAGCAGCAGGACCAGGAGCAGGACCAGGAACAGGANCTGCAGACATCTTACAGCAGGATGACATTGTTAGTAAATCCATGTTCGGGGTGTCCTACAGGCTTGGCGGTGGCCGAGCAGCACAGCCTGGGTCTGTGGGTGCATTCGGTTGATTTGAGGATCCTTGCGGCGCGCCCAGAACAGCCGTGCGAGGGCAGCACAGACCGCCGAGAGCAGCAGCAGGACCAGGAGCAGGACCAGGAACAGGACCAGCAGCAGGAGCACCCGGAGCAGACCAGAGCCTGCACACCTGCTTGCCAATAATTCTCTGCATAGGTCCTTTAGGACCTTGCCCCGTGCTCCCGCCCTCACCGGGTCAGTGCTTGCTCGGATTGAGTGGAGCTGCTGCAATTCCTGCAGCTGGCTCAGGAATTATCTCCTTTCCCTGTGGTGGATGAGATGCAGTGACCATCCTGGTTGGGTCCATGTCGCTCGAGATGTGTGTCACCTGCCTCAGGCTATGTGAATCCTGGTCATTCACTGGGGAAATCAGGTTGAAAACGAGAAAGGACTTGAGAAAAGACAGCCAGCTTTTTGGGAGCTGCATGGGGAGCCCTGATCGCACAGAATTTGCCCTGTGCACCAAGAGGCCACGTCTCTGCATGACACTGGGGACAGGGACTGGAAGTTTTTGCCACTTCCATGCTGGTAAAAAACCTTGAGGGTGCTGGGAGCGGGGATCTGCTCAGCCTACTGCCGCATCAGAGCCCTGTGGAGGGGGGAGAGAATGCCCAGGATGAAAGAAGCCTCTCCAGTGTGACAGGAGACCAGCTTTGCTCCTACAAGGGATGGGGAAAGAGGCTGGGGCTGAGGAAGGTGACAAAGCAGAAGATGTGTGGGCTGTGAGATGCAGAGAGAGCAGCAGGCTTTTGGGACCAGCAGGCAGGCAGTAGGCTGAGAAGGTAAAGGTTTGTGCAGGATCCTGCTGCTAAGCTCCAGAAGGTGTCTGAAAGACTTTTCTCCCAGGAAAAGATCCCTGGTGGCCACTGGAACTGGACTAACTGTATTTCTGGAAGGGGAGCCAGGACTGTGTGAGGATACCTCTCAGGGCCATCTCGCTGCTCAGCCCAGACTGATCAGGTCCCAACAGGTTGTGATGGGACTGACTCTGCTCTCCACATTTACCAAAGAACACCAAACAAAGGCACTAAATTTGGGCACTGGATGACTTTATCCCTGATTCAATTACCGGGAAACATTTGAGAAAGACCCATTCTCCCCACTATAACAGCAGGCAACAGCACCAGAGGGTTGTCCTATTCAGGAGCCCAGATAAATTGTGGATGCTCCATCCCTGAAAGTGTTCAAGGCGAGTTTGGGCAGGACTTTGAGTAACCTGCTCTAGTGGAAGATGTCTTTGCCCATGGTAGTGGGATTGAAAGGAGGTGATCTTAAAGGTCCCTTCCAACCCAAACCATTCTGTGATTCCATGATCCTTTTGCCAAGCACAGAGGAGGTTGTTCCATTTTTGGAGGAGCCAGCACACCAGGAGATCACCTACCGATCAGCTGCAGATAACCTTGGTACCTGCTTGGGTTATAAAGCTGTGTAGAGTTGCAGCAGCTTCTCTCTGGATTTGACCTTCCTTCCTTTATGGTTTCTGGAAATACTCCCTCTCTTCAGAAAAAGTGCTCTTGGGAATATGAAGTATTTGAGGATATGGGTCTGCGTGAATCTAAAAACATCTGCAAAGCAAATAGCAGCCCTTTGCAGCATGGCATGCAGATGGTGAATCGCCATCCTCCCCACTGTGATGTGCCATGGTCATTACACAGAGGCTCCCACCCTCCTGCCCGAGCTGTTGGGCTCAGGGACAAGGCTCAGGGACAGGGCACAGGGTGTCTCTGAGGGCTGCCAGCTCCAGAAAACATCTGGGCTTCTAGAAAACCAGGTCTGATGCTACACATAGCCTTTGGATGGGTGAGCTGGGAGCACAACCATGGGTCTATGTTTCCACTGGCATCTGGAAGGGGCTGCTGTGGGGTCCCATGTCTCAATCCCCTTCCCCTTCTCTGCTCCTTGACTTTTTTCAACCCCCTGCTCCACTGAAGCATGAAGCAGTGCTCCATCCTGCAAAGCCCTCCCCTGAGGGAGCCCAAGGCAGTGGAGAAATAGACACTTACTACTGCCCCTGCTCTTAAGCCACAGCCTTGTCTGTGCTAAAAGCTCCAAGGTGATACACAGGCAGGTGTCCCTTTATGAGCAAGTGGTTGATCACCCCAATTACCCCATTCAAGAACCACCACTCTTCTCTCAGGCATCTCGCTGCCTGGCATAGCCTGATAATGTTGCTCATCCCTAGGGTTTGCCAGGCATTATTCAAAGGACCTAAACATGGGGCAAACGGCTCCTACTGAGCAGGTACTCTCAAAACTCTGGCTGGATGTCTGAGACTGGGGAATCCATGGCTTCCCCTGATCTCCCCTTCCAGATGATTTGCAGACCATGATGACACCCAGGATAGTTTATTCTCAGCCATCTGATGCTTTCTCGCCTGAACGTACTCCCATGCTGAGGGAGTGTTCAGCAAAGCACACTTCTGGAGGAGAGTCCTCCGAGACTGCAAGAGTCCATGGGATTTATCTCTGCAACTTATAAAAGTTTTACTACAAATCTTCTGGCCCAAGCGAGCCAAGAGCTTGCTCCATAAATTACTACCAAGCTAGGGATTAGGAGCACTAAAACAGACGTACTTCACAGCTAAAAATAAGGCACGGCACAAGCTTGAAGATTTGTTCTGCCTGGAAGTTTTATTGCACCCAAACTGTATGAGATAATGTGCAAGAAAGAACCGCTTAGAGGATCCATCTGCTTTTGGACACATTCGCCTGCTCAATCGCTCTGGAACGAGGCAATGAATCCGTGAAAGAAAGTGGAGTTAGACGGTGTTACCCAGTGCAGTAAAACTTTCTCCAGACAAAGAGAAAGGCTGCCCTGTCCCCTCCCAGCTCTGCTCTGGGGATGCTCTGTGGACCCTGATCTTAGGTGGTATTTGGGGTTGCTGACAAAGGAGCAGTGCTGGTGCCAGGTGTTGCTCTTGCTGGGCTGGTTTAGCCCATGGGTGTAAACAGGCTTTGAAAAAGTATTCCACTTCTGCTAAGGCTTGGCTGTATCTCCAGAAGTGCCCAACTTCTCCTGGCTGGGTGACTGAGTGTAGCCCTGTCAGCCTCCAACCAGCAGGCACACAAAAAAATACAGTGCAAAAGTTGTAAAGCATGTAAAATTTGTAATGTAATGCAAAAATTGTACTGTCTGCAAAGTTGTTCACAGAATCACAGAGTGGCAGAGGTCTGTAGGGGCCTCTAGAGCTAAACTTTGTTAAAGCAGGGCCCCCTAGAGCTGGTTGACAAGAACCACATCCAGGAGGCCCTTGAATATGTCCAAAGATGGTAATCCACAGTCTCCTTGGTCCATCTGATCCTCTGGCTGGTCACTTGGACAATAAAAAAGCGCATCCTATGTTCCAGTTTGTGCCTGTTCCAATTTGTGCCCATTGCCTCTTGTCCTGTCTCTGGACAAGTCTCTCCCAGCCTTTCATCATAGGAGAGATGACCCAATCCCTTCATCATCTTGTGGCTCTTTGTTGGACTCTCTCCGGTATATCTCCCTTGTACTGGGATTCCAGAATTGGACACAGGATTCCAGCTGCGTTCTCACCACTGCAGCTCCCTTGACCTGCTGCCAGCACTTTCTGTAGTGCAACCCAGGATAAGTCCAGTGCAGGAAGGGCACACTTCTGGCCGATATTCAGCTTGGTGTCCACCAGGATCTCCAGCTCTTTCCATCTGAGTGGCCCCCAGCATCCATCAGTGCATGGGGTTGTTCCTCCCCATAGAACTTTGCACTTCTCCTTGCTGAACATGATAAAGTTCCTGTTGGCCCCTATCTCCAGCCTGTTGAGGTCTCCCAGGATGCAGCATGATCCTCTGGCACTCCTGCCACTCCTGCCTCAGGACCAGAGGAGGGTGAATTCCTCCTGCACATTCCCAACCTGGACCAGGGACACCTGTGAGGAGTGGGATGGAGTATTGTGGTGCAGCCACCACGCAGCAGGGGTGAGCCTGGTTGGGCCCCATGCATGCAGGGTGTGGGTTTGCAGAACAGTGGATCCCTCAGAGATGGAGCCATGCTGGCTGGTTGAGTATTGAAGATCTCTATTTTTGTCAGAGAACCTCTGGTGGCACTGACAGTTCTGGGAGCAAAGCCCCCACCTTTAATCAGCCTCACTGGGGTCCCCATTACAGAGGCAGGCTCCACAGTGTATGCCTTGGGCCAGAGGACCCTGTTCTCGCAAGGAGAAGCAGGGAACAGAGTGACTTAGGGACTGCCTGTCTGTATGTCCCCAGCTCCTCTGCCACCTGTGTCTAACTTCACATCCCTTCAATGTCACTGGGCCTGAGCTGCTCCAGCAACAAATCAGAGGGGACAGCAGACATGCGGCTGAGACCCCAGCCCTGTACTGAGGGTCAGCCCAGGCTGGTTAATATCTGAGGCCATGTCTGCAGCAGCTTCTGAGGAGCACTGAACATGCCCCGACAGGAGTTACCTGTCTCAGGATGAGTTTGGGATGTGAACTAGGGCAGAGGGGAAGGTGAACACTGAAGTAGCCAGGGCATATGCAGCTTAACAGAGCCGGGAATCACAGCTGTTAACTCTGTTAACTTGTCTGGGACAGAGACAGCCCTGTCCTGTCACCCTGCTGAATGTGACAAGCGTGCTGCCAGCTTTGCTGGGGCCAGAGCTCAGGAAATGTGGCACTGTTGGACTTCAGCTGGGCTGTGCTGCCCCTCAGTGCAAAGGAGCCCAAGTACAGATCTGTGGTGGTCCCGTTGGTCACATCGACAGGACACAAACACGGACCTGATGCACAGCCCCACGTGCATTCTCGTCGTACATCTGGGTGCCTTGTGCCATAGGGCAGAGGAGCAGGATGAGCCACCCTGCTCTGCAAACTGTCTGTGTGCGTGTGCAGGGGTGGAGAAAGGCAGTAAAGGCTTTACTGGGAGAAATTTGGCAGTAAATCAAACCACAAGCCACCTCCTCTCAAGAAAGCTGCCTAGCGTCCTGTCAGCTCCTGGAGGCTGTGAGCTCCTCCTGCATGAAAACTCAGTGAGCAGCAGAAGGAAGACAGGTCTCCTACTCTCCTACTACTGGCCCTGTAGACTGCCACTGTAGCCCCAGTCCCACAGCAGCACTCAGCCAGCTGCACAGACCCCCATGCTGGCCACAGCATTTGCTGATGCTCTGGGGATCTGCAGCCTCAGGTGTGCCCAGATGTTCTTCAGGGCCACCACGGAAGAACCAGCCCTGGGAACATACCCCGCACTGAGACCAAGCTGTGGCGCACGGTGAAGCCATCTGTTTCCATCCTGCAGCTGCTGTCCTTCCCATTGCAATTCACTCGGCCTCCTATAATTTATTCATCCCAGGATGCAGCTTGTACATCTGCAGTATCATTACTGGAGACGCCATTAGCTTTAAAATTTTATAAACCTCTGTGCAGGTGATAAGTTGAAAAGTTAAAGAGGGTAATTGTGGCAGGAAAACAGGGGGATTTGCTCAGTGTTCATCTCACACCAGAGATCCAGGCTCTGGGGGGGCTTTGGAGGGAGATCAGCAGACTGGTGTGAGTGAGTGAACTGCTGCCAGCTCCCAGTCTGCTCACCCAGCTGTGAGCCCATCCCTGCTGGATCCATGCACTGGGCAAGGGACCTACATGCATTTCCACATGTTTCTCCCTCCTGCCTCCTTGACGACTTCCTCAGGTCAATGACAAGAGGGGCTGCACACCCAGATATTTGCATCTGGATGTGTTCCTCGTGCATCTGTGATGGACTTGACAAGGGACTGGCAAGGGTTGAGGCAATCCTGAATCATCTGCCTGCTGTCTGTTGTTCTGGATGCTTCAGGACTCTCCAGGGAGCTGGGAGAGTCTCCACCATATAGATACTCTCCACTTGGAGCATGCCTGGGTCTCTGCATGTCCTGCCTGCAGTCCCCTCCTGCTTCCTCACCAGGTTCATGTGCCCTCATTAAGGACCACAGCAATTAAGTTATGCTGGGCAATATTCCTAGAGAGTTTCCACGGCCTGAGTGCAGCCATGCACCAAAGGTTTGGCAGGGAAGCAGGCGTGAGAGCCTTCACCAGAGCCCTGCACCCTTTGCAATGAATTAAGAGCATGCTGATCACTCCTGGCAGCTGGAGGTCCCAGACAGCTGAGCTAGGGGATAAATTCCCTCTCCCCAAGGCCAAGGGAGATATGTGTACAAGCATGATTCACGGGCTGCTCACAGGGAGTGATGAGCTGGAAGGCTGCAGGGACCAGGGTCAGTGCCAAGCAGGTTGGGGTATGGAAGAGTTTGAGGGGTGGTGGGAGGGAGTGAGGGGTGGCTGAGACCAGGGAGGGAGTGGAGGAGACAAGGTCCCAAAGGTGTCCTGCAGTCTGCAGGCAGCTTTCTCGCTCTGTGCTACAGGTGAGAGCACCCCAACCCCCGCCTCTATCCCTGGTGTACCTGCAGCCCTGCTCAGTCTCCTGCAGCCGAGGGGGCTTGGACACTGTTATCTGTCCCCAGGGTATGGTCAAGGCACAGGCAGCTGTGAGCGCTGGGGACAGGGTTTTGCTGGCATGAGTCTATCCCATCTTGTACATCTTTATCATGCAGGCTAATGAAAGCAGGCTGTAGCTGGGTAATTTGGCTTGCACCTGTCCTTTCTGTGCACCTCGTCAGTCCCTCATAGACAGCCTCACTCTGCCTCTTGTGGGTTGCTGTCCTGCAGGGTGGGTTCATCACACACTGTGCAACTGCATTATCCAAGCCCTGAGCCCCCACCCGAGCTTTGCCAGCAGTTGGTGGCAGTCCAGGTTCATGTTTCCCAGGATGCTCAGCCAAAGGGAATTCACAAACCGTTGAGCAAAAGGAGGGGAATGAATCATGGGAAAGCCTGGAAGGCACATCAACTCAGCTGAGACTGACCAGTTCCCAGCTTGTCCTGCTGTCCCGACATAGCCAGAGTGCCCTTCCCTTCCCCAAGTGACACCTGCAAACACATTAATTTTGCTGGTGCCCATCCCTCTTCACTGTGATTTTCTGTCTCTAGTTTACTGTGGGAAATTAGCTTGACATCACAGAATCACACAGAATCACAGAATCGCTGGGTTGGAAGAGACATCTAAGATCATCGAGTCCAACCCATGCCCTAACACCTCAACTAAACCATGGCACCAAGTGCCACATCCAATCTTTTTTTAAACACATCCAGGGATGGTGATTCCACCACCTCCCCGGCCAGACAACTCCAGTACTTTACCACTCTTTCAGTGAAAAACTTTTTCCTAATATCCAACCTATATTTCCCTTGGCGCAGCTTGAGACCGTGTCCTCTCATTCTGTTAGTTGTTGCCTGGAGAAAGAGACCAACCCCCACCTGACCACAACCACCTTTCAGGAAGTTGTAGAGAGTGATAAGGTCATCTCTGAGTCTCCTTTTCTCCAGGCTAAACAACCCCAGCTCCCTCAGTCATTCCTCATAGGGCTTGTGTTCCAAGCCCCTCACCAGCCTTGTTGTCCTCCTCTGGACGCATTCAAGCGTCTCAACGTCCTTCCTGATGGGACTGAGAAGCCTAAAGTGGCTCTAAGTAGGAGGAGGAGCTCATTCTGCTGCCTGCCTTAGGTAGCCTTGGGCTGTAAGCATCATCATTCCCATGTTCACAGACCTTACACTGTTGATACCAAAACAGCTCAGCCTTTCCGCCAAGACTTACTCTGCTGCATAGTTCACAGCAAGGACCTTTTCCTGGTTTTCCCCACAAAGTCCTGGCTCCCTGGGAAGAGACAGTGAACTCCTAGCAAGGCCTGGTCATCTTCTGCAGAGTGTAGTCCTCTTAAGGACTTTACAACCCTCAGCAGCCTGGGTGGTCCTGGACCTGACTCCATGCATCCTATGAAGTTATGACAGAAATACTGCTCTGCACAACAATTTCTTCTGGAATGTGAAGACCAAGCAAGGCTGCACTCAACAGCCAATTTTGGCTGCCAAAGCTAGCTCCTTGCTCTTCTGCTGCACTGGCTTCCTTCCCCCCATGCTGCTCAACTTCCATCCGCTGGCACACCAGGATGAAGTCTTCTCTAACTGTTCCTGACTTCAGCATGCTGCCAGGTAAAGTGTGGAAATTAGTGGAGACAAGTAAATAATTTGTAAACAATCATTTATTCATTACTTTCCCCTCCTTTCCCTGTGCAAGCAGATTGCGAGGTGCCTCAGAAGCACTCGCAGTTTGGAGTGAGTTCTCTTGTAAGGCATTTCCCACTCCCCATGAATAACTTATGAACAGATCAGAGTGAATATTAAGGGCCTGAAAATCCTGAGACTTGGGCTGCTGAGCTGAGTGAGTACCGCTCCAGCTCCTCGAATAGACAAGATATCAAATGAAACAGCACTAAGTGGATTCACTGTGCTGTAATTAAAGGGTGTGCACATCTGCTAGTCAATGGGCTGCCTGTCAGGCAGGGTAAGGTAGCCATGCGGCAGGGGATGGCATGCCTGAGAGATGTGGTCTGTGATTGGGACACCAAGTCTTAGCATTTACTCTTAGGGTTGATTCATATTGTGCGGTGCTTCCACTGAGCTGTTGATGAGAGGCAAACATGACCCGACCAGCTGGACTGGGTTGATGCAGGAGGTTCACAGACAAGTTTTCTGAATAGCCTCATGTGTCTATAAATTACCCAAGCATTGGTAGAAGGCACACACAGAGGGTTTAAGCCCCAAACTGACAGAGAGCACAAGGATGTGCTGACTTCAAAGAGTCCAAAGTTAAGCTTGCACTTGGCTTCAGTCAGGTGCTCTGTGATGGGCATTTATCCACCTTCGAGCTCAGCCACCTGCTTTGTGTTATTTTTTTTTTTTTTCAAAAGATGATTATAATTCACTCAGAGAAAGGTTCCCAACCCCCTGCTTGGCTCCTAAGGCAGGAATCCAGATCAGTGCAACATGAAATGGGGGAGGTGGGCTATGGGCTGAAATCCCTTTTGCTCTTGCAGAGCTTGCTCTCTGCACATGATGTTCCCCACATCCCATGCCCAGCAGGACTCACTGCCCAGGGTGGTGCTTGTAGAACTGAGGGCTATGTTGACCCTGGGTACCTTTTCCAGTGTAGGCCTCAAGCATCTCACAGTGTTGCAGGAAGGTCAGGAGCCCCCATGGCTGGGGACATCACCAGTATCGTCTCTTGAGGCATTTGGCACAGCATCTGTCATGCTACCGTGTCTGAGACATCAGGCCTAATAGGGACTAGGTGATCTCCTGTTGCCTTCGTTACAGTGGCTAGGAAGTCCAGGATAGGATTTAAACCAGGGGTGAATGTGAGGCACAAAGCTATGGATCCATGTTCCAAACACCTGGGGTACCCAAGGGATGATGGGGGTACCCCCACAATGCCACGAGTCTCCTCTGGGCATCCTGCAGCATATCTGCTGGCATGATGCAGGTCTTCCTGCACCCCTGGGCTTCGCCCACGGCAGGCTGTGTGCGGGGAGCCCTACCAAGAGCACCCACAGAGCAATGCAGAGGGCTCTGGAGCAGGCCAGGGGACCATTCCCACCGCCGGGATGGACCCAAAGCAGCACACAGCTTGAGGCCGGCCCCAGCTCCCCCTTGCCGGCTCCCCCATGCATCTGTAGTCCCTTCCCCTCCCCGGCAGCCCCGTGCACCTGCACTCCTAGGCGGAGTGGGATTTATCCTGCCCCAGGCACTCGGTGCAAGGGGTCAGCCCTCATAAACCTCTCCAGCACCGGAGCCCGGGCCAGCTGCCTTGCTCGCGCCCACAAGGAGAGCCTTTCCACCCCGGGGGTTTTTCTCTCAGTGCCTGAGGTCATTCCCTGGGCCAGCACCCACCCTGTTGGGTCCAGAGCATGGCATGGTGGCAGCAGGGTGGGGATGGGGCTGTGCACTCCCGGCCTCCGGCTCCCCTCCCCGCACCAAGCACTTTGGGTAACCCCCGGTACGTGGGAGGCGGCATGAAGTCATTCTGGTCCTCCAGCAAACCCCTCCAGCTGTCTGGAGCCAGTGCAGATTGTGGGACGTGTCTGGTGACTGACGAGGCCTCAAATCCACGTTTGTGAGAGATGATATCGAGAGTTTTAATTTTTTTATGAGCGAGGGGTCGGGGGGAGGCAGGGACTCCTGGGGCGGCTCAGAGGGGAGGCGGCAGTGTGTGCATGTGCGTGTGTGAAACATGTTTCATCCCACAGACCCCCAGCTGCAGGAGTTCTGCACAGATAAAACCAGCATCCCACCACCTTGGAGTGGCAGGGACCAGATGGGGAGCAGGCTGGACAATGGCAGCAAACAGGGATGTGTCAGCAGGGCTCAGTGCCGGCTCTTGGATCAAGCCCTCTGCTCAGTCCCTCCTGCACACCACCAAAGTCCCCTCTGGGCCTTGCTCATGGGGTTACTCCAGCCTTGGGCCCTTCCTCAGTAGATGAGCTCCTGGAAAGCTTTGTGGAGCTGATCTTCTCCTTCCCCAGCGGAGAGGCCACTGAGTGGAGTGCGTCCATGTGACTTCTTCAATATCCAGAGTCTGGCGAGACACCATGGCCACTTTCAGATGCTCCTAATGCTCCTGGAGAAGCTGCTCTCCTGCCCTGGAGCCTCATGGGCAGCATGTGGTGTGTGCTGGTGGTTTCCACAGGAATACCCTGTCTGCAGATTGCTCTGCCCTGGTTTAATCCCAGCTAACCTTACCTCCTAGTTGTGCATTAAACCTCACCACACCATTGAGGAGCAGGTCAGAGTCACCAATGCTTTCCAGCTGGCCAGAAAATTGCCTGGTCTTTCATCAGGCAAGAGCAAGGCAAAAAGTGAGTCCAGGTGAAGCCATGATGCCTGCTCCCAAGTGCCCTGTGTTGGATGAGATCCTGCTGGGAAGGGACCTGGAGTAACCTGTTGGCCAGGAAATCTTAGAAGAAGGCACTTGCATGCTGCACACCGGGGCTCAGTGGCTGAACCTGCTCCCACAGCTACCTCAGGTGACTTCCAAAGGCGGGGAGCTGGCAGCCATATGCCATCAATGTCCCATGGCCAAGGTTGCAAAGGTGATCAAGGTCACACCCTGCCATCCATGACCACAGGGTGGTGCCTGGCTCTTTCAGTGGCAAGATCCTGTCCCCACTTCCCACAGACAGTGGGGATGGAGGAACCTCTCCTCGAACTGGCCAGAGTGCCTGCATGCAGTGACTCTCACCCGGAAAGGAGGAGGGGGGCCGAGGCCTCTTTGTAACCCAATCTCGTCTGCATGGGCCCCTTTGTTGTTATTACATTTATTTATTGATCCCCCTTGGGAAAACCTTAGCGGTGCTGGACTTGCCGGGGCTTTATTAATGGGGATAGGGAGTGAGGGGAAGGAAGGGGGGCCGAACAGAGCCCTCGGACCATCTGTTCCCACCAAAGGGATGGAGCAACAATAGCCATGTTTATAAAACTTCTCTGCAACTCATTGTGTTTGCGAAAGGAGAGCTTCCACATCAAAGGCCATTTCCGCTCCCACTGCTCGGGGGCCCCTCCATCTTCCAACATCCTGCAAGGATCGCCCTGTCCTGGTCCCTTCTCCTCACAGCCCTGGACACATGGTGAGGTGAAAGTGGCATCACCCACAGAGGGACCACCATGACTGGGGGCACCCTACCCAAAGGGAGTGTTCATCACCTGCCCATATCTGGTGGTCCAGGGGGACTTTCCAAGGAGGGCTTTCTCCTGGAAGCAATAAAACTCTGTCATAAGGCATTGGATAGTGTTTGCCAAGCACTGGTGTTGGGAGCAACAATATGTCCAGTACTGGAGACCTGTCTCCTGGATGGCTTCTTTCAGTCCACTGGAACAGCAGTGTTCATGAGGTTGCTTTGGTTTTCCTCAAATTTCAGATGTGGGAAAAAAATAAAGGAAGAAAAACAAAAGAAGGAAAGGAGTGGGGTTTGGCCACGTCAAAGCTGGCTGATGGGGTCCTTCATAATGAAACAACTGTGTTTGGCTTTGCTTGAGGCTTGTA
>VWZW01004137.1:155498-264027 GCA_013397115.1 Edolisoma coerulescens
AGAAAGAAAAAAGAAAAGAGAGAGAGAGGAGAGAGAAATGAAAAAAGCCCTTGAACCCAGTAATTCAAATGACAGCTTTCTGAGGACAGCGTGAGCTGAGATCCCATTCCCTGCCATAGTCACATACCCCCACATTCCTGCTTGGAAAGATTATGGAGCTGCTGAGTGCCCACCCATAGTCCCGAGCACCAGGATAAGCACATGGGCCAGTGCTACACTGATGGGACAGGGACACTTAGGGCAGGCTGAGGGGAGGATTGCTCAGCACTCGGCTTTCCCCCTGCCCATGCTGGTCCTTCCTGCACATGTGCTGGAGGCCTGGGGACATCCAGAGCAGCCACACACACCCCAACAGAGAACACTCGTGTGTGCCCTCCTTCCAGTCCCTGCCTGCAGGCTGGTGTCCCTGCCTTGCAGTGCTCAGCACAGCAGGAGTTAAGGAAGCCATTCCCTGCTCTGAGCTCCCCTCATCCTGCTCCCATGGCCCCCAGCCCACCCTGCCAGGGTGCCCTGGCAGTAAAAAAGGTCACTGTGCTTTGTTCCCACCCAGGCTCTGCTCCTGGTGCAGAGCAACCAGGTAGCAATTAGGAGTGAACAGGGTGATGCACGGGCACCTCTGAAGCCCAGATGGCCTTTGGAAGGGGATGGGGCAGGGGGACAGGGAAGAAAACCCCACCCTTCTCTGCCCTGCCAGCTGGGCTAGGGGCTGGTGTGTGTTGAAAGGAGGTGGAGGGGGAGAAGGGGGGATCAGATGCCTCCTTTTCTGCATCCCACACGAAAATGTGCTTGCTGGCTCCCCTGTCGTGGCAGTGGCTCTGTTTTCCATTCCTTGACACGTCCTGTTTTCCAGTGAAGCTCCTGGTGTGGGAAGGGGGTGCTCCAGTGGCAATATGGGGATGGGGACTGGCACCCCTCTGTCCCAAGGCAGGGATGCACCATCTCTGTGTGTGACAGGACAGTGACCACGCACCTGACCTGGGTGCTGCATCAAGCCTAGATGAGTCTGCCTTCCCCAAAATAAAAGGAGCACCCTGGCTATTGTAGGGTGAAGCTGATGTGCTCACACAGCCTTTGCCACCTACAGCACACACGGAAAGAAACCCCTTCTGAGGGCACAGCCTGGCTCTGCCAAACATCCGGCATTCTTGCAGCCTCCTCCTCTGGATGCTACTCGAGTTATACTGGATGATGGGGGAAATTGGAACTGGGATAGGGATGGGACACCCCAGTGGGATCAGTTTCACAGCCACTTTTCCCCACAGCAAGGGCGAAGTCCTGCCACTGGGCTGCAATGAGCTTTGCAGGCACTCAGCTACACAAACAACTGCTGTTTCGGGTGCCTTCAGTCCCTGCGAGTGCAGGGGGATCCCAGCAGGGCTTCCACCTGCCCTGGGCAACAGGATAAACCAAAAGCAGGAGTAATCCCCAAGCAAACTGCCCTGCCATTGCGAAGTTTGGGATAGCCACTGCAAACAGCCAGTGCAGCTTGAGAAAAGATGTCATCATGTGGAAAAGAAATGTTTTGCTTTTTCCCTTTCAAAGCCATGCCTGGAGAGCAAACAGGTCTGACACTGATTACTAACAAAGGCACCCCCAAATACCTCCTCCTTCTGCAAAGCCACAAGAATCAGCTAGTATAACCCCAGACAAAACTTTCTACCTGGACTCTGGAATAATTAAAGGCTGGGAAAAGTGAACGACCTCCTCTTATTCTCTGCCAGCCAGGTAGTGGAAGAGCCACTCCAGCAGGGTGTGAGGTGTGCTCTCTGCTGTCACCCTCTCCCAAAAAGGCTGCTGTGGTGCTGCACAGAGCCCAGCCTGCTGTGGGTCTGGGAGGATGAGCTATGACCGGGCTCTGCAGCCTGGGCTGAGCCACACCAGATGCAGCTGAACAGATCCCTTCTGCCTCAAAATAAACACCATCTTCGAAAGCTGTAACCACACTCATAATGGGAAACTTTCTCCAGACGTGGTGGCCCCCTCCTGCCAAGTGACAACTGTCAGAGGTCACTTTCGCTTGTGGCTGTGGGGAAGATGTGATCAGGGGTGCGAAGGGCACTCAGCAACAGCTCTAACCTGCTGGGCACTGGCATATGCTGCGTGCAGATGCCTTCACCATGCTGATTCTGTGGGCTGGGGGTGAAAGCAGCTTGTGCATGGGCATGGCAGGGCACAGACACCTGCCTGGTGTGGTCTGCATGTAGGCAGGGAAAGTCAGGCCTGCCAGCACCTTCCTTCCTCCTTGTAGCTGTGTGAGCATGGAGGTGAGGACATGCACGCGTGAGTGTTCTGCTGCTCAGTGGCACCTTTGCAGCTGCCAGGTGCTCAGTACTTTTAGGTCACCAGCAGTTTCCAAGGGGGCTGAGAGCACCCAGACAATGCCAGCCAAGGGTCCTGAACCTGCTCTGTCCCAGAAAAGGTGATTCTGGGCATTTCCCACCCCCACCCTCCTCTGAGACACTCTCTGCTCCAGACTCATGCTGAGCTGTGAGTGACACTATTACAGCCTTAACATTTTGCTCCCACCTATTAATTCTTTGGATTTTTTCCCCCTTCTTTTTTAATCACTGACTTTGCAGCCGGGAGGGGGAGGGAGAGAAATGCTGCAATAAAAGCTACCAGGCGTGAAGTTGTAACCCAGCTTGCTCAGGGTGACCTCCCTGCCAAGGTTGCCTTGCAAAGAGGGGGAGTGCAGGCAGAGCAGCAGAGGCATGGGGGGATGCAAATGGGCACAAAGAAGCACGCCTGATGCAAAGTGACATTGCCACCATGCTGGTGGGGACACTGCTGTGGCAGGCAGTGGCACTAATTGCCTTCCTCCCCAGCTTGCTCCATCCCTCTCCTTGCCCGTCACAGGCAGGATGTACGCATTGGCTCACACTTTCAGGCTATTTCAGGCTGCTCCAAGGCAGGAACTTCCAGTGGCAGCCTGTGAGATTCACCTCTCTGACCAAAAAATATTGCTTTGCCCTGGGAGATGAGCCTGAGCCCACCCTGGCAGCCACTTCCAATATGGGTGAGGGAGGCCACTCCAGAGGACAATGCCATCCTTGCACCAACAAATCCAACACTAAGTATTTGGCAATATCCACAGACTCTCCATTCCTGTCCCCAAAATCCCATCATTTGCCCGGATCCGAGCAGGCACAGATGTCTGCGTGGGGTTTTTTTTTTGCCCCAGCTCCTAAAATCCCGTGATGGTGGGAGCACTTCTGCTGGCACTCCTGGAGAAGGACGCTTCCAGCCTTTGCAAATGCTCACAAACATGGCCCTAATGCTTCCAACGCAGAAGAGGAAGGAGAGAACCCAACCACATTATTAGCTTTAAATATCTCATGACCTTTTACTGCAAATCTCAAGATCTGAGGCGCAGCCCGCCTCACGGTTCGTTAACATTTCATGTTGTCAGCGCGGCCAATGGGTTCAATTAGACTTCACGACGGCATCTGCAAATTGCTGGCAACCCACAGGAGGAAATCCTCCCTCGGTCTGGCCACCAGCTCTGACGCTGCATAAGAAATACCTTCTTGAGCCTTGCCACATTCCTGGGATATGCATCGAGCTGGCAAGTGCTCAGCACACGTGATCTCCCTCCAAAAACTACGAAAAGGGGAGATCCTGCTCCAGAAAATGCCATGGGAGGGGATTAAATTGGGTGCAAGACCTGCCCTGGGCTCCCCAGAGATGCTCAGGATGGTGTCTGGCCACCCATCTGCACGTAGGGGTGAGCGTGCAGATGTGCTCGGGGAGATCGCATGTGTGAGTGCGGCAATCGCTGCTGTTGTGAGTTAACTGAAGGAGCCTGTAAAACCAGAAACAGGCTATTAGCAATCCATTAGGAAAGGGTATCCAGTTCCAGCCTAGGTAAGCCATTAGAGGAACATCTGAGAGCATTAGGAGAGCTCGCTTGGGGCCAGGATGGGGCTATAAAACAGAAGAGGAAACCACGCTAATCTGGCTTGAATTACAAACTTAAAAGCGGGAGAAAAATAAAGGATACCCTAAACATTTAATGTTTTATATTTAGGAGACAGAAGGGGAGATTTTGCCAAAAGGAGAGAATAAAAAACCTGTTTAGGCTACAAATATCCATCTCTCTTCTGGCAGCAGAGAAACCACCAGTCCCTCTTCCAGAAAGGGAGGAGTGTGATTTTAAAGTTGCTTGAGTTTCAGAGTGAGCTCGGTGCTGGTGGGGTGGAGGGGAGTCTTTGGCCACATGATGTGACATGATGTGACACGGCTGCATCCCCAACAGCTATGAAACGCTTGTGCCCAGGTTCAAGGGAGCTGCTGTGAGGTGGCACAATCCAGCACATGCTTCACTGCATGCCCATGTGGAAACTCATCATCATCCCTCCATGATAATAATTCCCAGAGCACATCATCGTTATTCCCAGAGCAAACTGCAGCATGAGAGCTGCTCAGTGGTCTGGGTGGAAAGGCTCTGCTGAGCAGGGGAAAGGGACTGCAAACAGCATGCTGGGGCTCAAAGCCCTGGGAAAGGGGTGAGGGTGTCTCCCCCACTTCTGGCTCAGCCCCAGAGATTGCTTCATGGTGTGGGATGCTTGGGCCAGGCATCACCTGACTTTCTCTGGTGGAGGGGAAACTGCATTTATGGCCAGCTCACACAGTGGCGGTCTCGATAAGATCCACTGCTCCCGCCACGGATGGCTTCATCTTCTGGTGCCAAGCCCTGGCATTATTAAAATCCTGAAAGGAAGAGCCTGGAAGAAAGCAGACGCTGATTGAATCAGGCCCTATGGTATTCGACAGCTCGACATCCATCTGATCCTATTAGTGCTCATTCAGTCCTGCCTGCCGAGGTGCTGTGCATAAATCAGACCCTGCAAAGATAACGGGAGGTGGAGAGGTGAAAGAGGAGCTGCTTCTTCTGCCAAGAAACACCGTGTGTGTGCAGGGCCTGCATGGCTCTTCTGTCTCTGGGCAGCCTCCAGTGCTCCTTTGTGGGTTTTCTCCTGCAGGGATGCTGGGCTTCCCACGGGGCTGCCAAGTACATGCTTAAAACCCACAGCCGGTGCAGAGGTGGGCTGCCATGAGGAGGTAGGGATAGAGCTCAGCCTTTGGACCTTGGGCATGCAGGGATGTGCCAGAACATGAGGTTGCCCAACTCCTCCTGACTGCTGGCAGGGACTTCTCCGCTCCCTACCCTGCTCCGAGCTGCCCCATTGTCAGCATGCAGGTTGTGTGGGCATAAAAAGCAAAGGGCTTCTCTGTGCCAACAGCTCGTGGGGACAGCAAGAGCCAAGATGGGGGGCAGCTTGTGACAGGAGACCTGCACCTCCACAAGAATTAAGACTCCTCTGTGCAAGTGTGGCATGTGTGACACCACCTCATCCTTTCTCAGGATGTCCCTTTGAGCTGAGACCCGACACCACCACTGCAGGGCAAGAGGGATGGATGAGCTAAACTTGGCCCTGCCAAACCGTGTCCTCCCCTCTTCTGTCTGGATTTGGGGGAACAGGGACATCCTCAAAAATGACAACAAGTAATAAATCAAACAAAGAGTGCAGGGAGGCTTGGGCATGCTCTCAGCATGCTGACATTGGTGGGGTTAATTTTGGGTACAAACACCTGCATTTGCGGGATGCCCAGCTGGGCTAAGCAGGACGAATGTGCCAATGGGGTCTGGGGTCAGAGCAGCTCCAGCTGCTGCAGCACTGCCTTTCTCTGGTGTTTGGGACATGATTGAATTAGGCTTCGCAAATAATTCATGTGATGAATAGTGGCAGTCTTCCTCAAATCATCCACAAATCAGATTTTTCATTACCCAGCCGGCAGGGCAGGGAGTCAGAAAACAAGGCTGGCACCTCACTCACTGAATGCTTCCACTTGCTCACTGAGCAAATTATTCCCCAAACACTCTTCTCCATCCGTTAGTGACGAGGAACATGTCTCTTGCAAGGGGATATTGATTAAAAGCAGAACCCAGAACTGCTGCACCTTCCTGAAATGATGGGAGATGAACCTTTCCCAAGCCATCCTTGTACCCACCAGGAGAGCTGGTACCTCGAGCGCTCTCTGCACCTCAGGAGAGTATCTTGAGGGTATCTTTATCAGGGTATCTTTATATAAAAGAAATTAAGTTCTTACTGCCCAAGAACTGCCTTTTCCAAATAGCGTGGCCCTGCCACTGGTGTCACCAACACCTCCATGTATTTCCCACCATCACTGCCTGCCTGAGACCACTGACTGAGAGGTCACACCAACCCCTCAAGGCTCTGCAGTGAGGGGACTGGCATGGCTTGATCCTCCAAATACGGTACCCCACATCCATTGATGGAGGGACCAGGCACTCTGAGAGTGTTGAGGTGGGAGGTAGCCCAGTGGCTATCCCACCATTTTTGGGTGCAAACCAGGGTATTTGGCTGGATCACACTAGGGCAGGGTAAAAACATCAGCTTTTTCCACGACAACTGCACACCTTGGGAAAAAAATGATGTTGTGTTTGGCAGTTCCCATTAAATCTTCCCATTTTGACAGAGCTTCTGCAGTCTGAGCATTTCTTCCCCAGATGAAAAAAAATACCTACAGAAAACTGAAACCCAAACTCCACCTATTCTTTCTTACCCCTCTGGATGCTCCACAGATGCTCTCCCAGTCCTAGGAGGGAAGCAAAGGGCAAAGAGGCAAGCAGGAAAACCCTCACATTTTCAGAGCCATCAGCAAATGCTGCCATCTGAAACACAACCTGTCATGCTGCCTCATCAAAAAACCCAACCAAACGCAAAAAGTCACCAAGACACCTTGCAGAGCCATGAGCCAAGCCTCCCAAGCCCTGTCCCACATGCTTCTTTCCCCAGGAAGAGCTGGCTGGAAGAAAATCCCACTTAGCTCTTTGATGCAGGTGCCCAGGGACCCAGTGCTGCCTTGTATTTGACTTTTTTTTTTTTTTAGGAAAATTCTTTATCAAGCAAAGCACCTAATTGGCTTTCAACTGGCCCAGCTTGGGCACAGAAGGGATGCTGGATGAGCTATGCCAGAGTAGCAGCACCTCATCTCCAGCCACAGAATGCTTTCCTACACAACTCGAGCATACAAGCAGCATACAGAGGTAAANAAAAAAAAAGCCTGTTTGTTATCTTCCTGCAGTAACAAATGAAATCTGTCCTCCAGGCTGCCAAGGATTTCACTGACTATTTTTTTTAAAGAAAAAAGAAATAAAAGTAAGAAATACGATAACATTGCAGGAATTGCTCTGCGACTGTGCTCTGAGTTATGGTGAGCGGTATTTTATCTCCAGTTCAAAATCTAAATGTGGCAGAGGCCCATTTAAATGTGGTGACATTTATACTTTAAATGCCTTTTACATCTCGTTGGCAAGTTTTATATAGAACATATGTATGGAAAGTAGATAGGGGCCATGGATGAAAACGCAGAGCAGGGAGAGGCTGCAGAGCCATTTGTAGGCAGAGTGTGAGACACAGGAAAGATGGAGAGGAAGAGAAAAGGAACGAGAAAGAGGAGAGGAACAGGGTCCCGGTTGCCTGGGCAGCAAATACACATCATTTTTGTCCCTGGACACTTGTTCACAATGCAGCATGTTCCCAGTCCCCAGCTCGCCCCTCTCCCTCCCATCCCAGGCAGTGCAGCATCACTCACATGTTGCCACTGGTCCAGGATGAGAGGCCGATACCGCAGGAAGAACTTCAGTGGGAAGGACTCAGGGTCAGGCCAGGAGGAGGGGTTTTGCCATGACACCTCCAGTCTCCGAGGGTTATTGGGCACGGGTTTGGCCACGACGCTCTCTGGAGGGTCTGGCTTTACTGGAAGAGAAGAAAAGAGGGTGGTTGGCAAAGTTTTGCATATGGCATCCTTCCTTTATGCCCCTTGGCAAAGCTGGCTGGGCTTTGCACCATGTGCTTTCCAAGAGGAGCAGCCAACACGCTTCCTTTTCCCAAACTAGTTGGATGCAAATCACCTTTTGTTTTCCAAGTCAGTGGTATGGCTGTCCTGGCTCAAAATACCACCACTAAGGAGGTGACAGCACTGGAGACACAGGGAAACAACTGGGCCGGGGCAGAGAGCATCCCTCCTACAGAGGGCTAATTGGATCAGGGTGAGGAGACTACCAAGCCCAAATCCTGCACTTCCCTTGCACCTGCTGATTTCTGTGAGTCTGACCCACATTCAAGCCCTCACAGTAATTTGGCAGAGCTTGGCCCTTGGGTTTGGGGCTGGGGTTTTGAGGGTTCAAAGCATTGGCACATCATATTTGCTAAGGGGGAAGGATTGCCCTGGTCACCTTCCACCCCAGCTCTCTCCCTCACGGCCCTGCTCTGCTTTTGGGATATGGGGATATTTTCTTTCTACCTGACATGTATTTCGGGTGAATATTAATTGGCTGTGAGCTATGCAACGTGCTTTGATATTGCAGCTACTTCCAGAGTGCCGGAAGCTCATCACAGACAGGCTGTGATGAATGTCACTGCCTGTTGCAGAGCAGTCCTTGCTCCTTGCCAAGGGTTTGATCAAATCCTGACAGCTCGAACTCCCAATTGCAATAGCAATGCTAAAAAAATTTGTGTACGCCCATGCTTATCCTTTAATCATGGACAGGAAGGAGCTGGACACAGAGAGCTGGGCACACAGCTGTGCCAGAGGTTGAAGAGGGCTCTCTGTGCACTCTAAGAATAGCAATGCACACGAGTCCTCATGTCCTGGGAAGGCCCTTAATCCCCTTCCAAGTCCACATGCAGGCAAATGGATCCCTCCTGACCTGAAAATTTCTGGATTGAACAATGGTCCCCCGGCTCTGACCGCCTCGAGCAGAAGCCTGTCAAGATGTCAGCATCAAAGTACCCTCCCAAGGATGGAGGAGGGATGGTGGGGCTGTGGCGAGTCCCCTCCTGCCTGGCAGAGCTCCTGCCCTGCAGTCAGAGGTCTCCTCCATGCTGACTCCAGGGTTCACCTGCTGTGGGTGGGAAGTGATGTCCTCAAGGGGCTTTGCTTACCCTGAGAGAGGAAGGAGGTGGTGGTGAGTGAGCTGCTCCCTCACTAGCCTGCCAGCCTGCCTGCCAGCCTGCCTGCCTGCCTGCCTGCCTGCAGCGCTGCCCTACATGTGAGGGGCATCCTTCCCTCACTCAAATGGGATCAGGTGCTGAGGTGTGGCCAGTCTGCTGCAAGTGGAGTCACATGTGAGCTGCCTGCTGCCACCCCTTCTCCAGAATGATGGTGGCATCGCAGCAACTGTCCCTGCACCACCACTGCTTGCTCCTCTCAGGAGAAACCAGCCTGTGATGGTTTGAGAACACTTTCTTGTCCGCAGGTGAGGCAGAGAGCGTGCTGAAATGAAGCCACAGCCCAACTGCCTTGGTGGGACATGTTTCCCCTGAGACACAGCCCACCACTACCTCTCTCTCCCCAGCCTCCTCTTGCTCAGCACCCTAGCACACACCCTGCTGCAGTCTTTTATCACTATCATCTTCACCACCACCCTGGCTTTCACCACCTTCCCTCTGTCACAGCGGGTACAAGGAGGGCTGGCCAGCTTCCTCCTTCCCCATGCCACTTCATGCTCAGAGGATGCTTCCTGAGGCTCTGAGAGTGGCTGGTGAGCCTGACCACTGATGCCTAGTGTCACCTCCCAGCTCCCACAGACTTCTCTGTGTGGCAGGATGGGGCATGATTTTCCATTTGCAGCTTTATCCTCGGCAGAAGGAACGCTTTGCTGAGGCTGTGCTGTGCTGAGCTACTCCAGATGGCTCTGCAATTCCTCCGCTCGCTTTGAATCCCAGGGCTGGGGCTGGACGTCAGCTTCCATCGACAGGGACTTGGAGTCCGAACGCATACGGAAAAGTATAAATCCAGTGTTGGCTCAGTAGGCTGGGTTTGCAAAACAAAAGTCTGTTTGGCTGAACGAAGGCAGTTGACTGTGAACTGCAGCTCTGCAGCGAGGAAGTGGGAAGGAAAGTGCTGGGCTAGGGATGGATGCAATGGCTACTCCCCGGGGTAACGCAGGGGGCCTGGCCCTGGATTTTAGTATGCCAGCCTGAAGTGATGATGGAATTCAGCTGGGCATGGCAAATGTGTTTGGGCAGCAGTGAGAAATACTGTGACTGTTACAGGAAGTCAGGAAAAAAAGTGCCCTGATGCTGAGGTGGGAGTCACTTGCCCATTTTGCAGGGATGTGACCCCTAGCTGCCCCTCCTGTGAGCTGGACACTGTTGCTGGTGCACAGAGGAAGGCTGCCCTGGCTTCAGGTGTGTGTTCCCAGCTGCTACGAGCCTTCAAGCAGCACTGTAGGTTAACGGGAAAACCAAAAGCCCCTGGTACCTCCTCACGTGTCCTTCCATCCACAGGACTCCTGCCTGGGCTAGAGAGCACAGCAGGGCCAACCTCTCCAAAACCACAAAGCCAAAACTGTTCCTGCCATGTCCTTCCAAGGCAGTGGGGACAACAGCCAGGAGAGAGGACCATACCTCTGGCAGCCAGTCCAGAGAGGACAAACCTATGCCTCTTAGGACAGACCTCATCCTACTGTGCTCATCACGGGAAACACCTGGTCTGGTCCCACTGGGGCCAGAGCAGAGACAGGCTGTGTCCAGCTCCCCGGTTTCTGTGTGACCTTGAAGGAGTCCTTTATGCCCTGCAGACAGGGACGAGTGCTCCTCCTTCCCCAGCCTTTGTCTGCCTCCATTCAGCCTGCACATGGTGAGGCAGGGGCTGTCTGGCCGTACATCAGCCAGCATAATAGAGCCCTGTCCTCACCAAGGGCCTGCAGGCAGTAACGTAATAAAAGCAGTAATAGTAATAATAATAATGGATGATGGGCATTAGGCTGAGTACTGGTTAAGCGGCTATAAAACCAGATGTAATATTATCCTGCAGAGCTGAGGGAGCATCATCAGACATTCCTGGGAAGGGGACTTGGCCAGGAGGCTACTCGCAGCTCTTCCCACTTGGTTTTTGGCTGCTGTGTCTAAGCGAGGCCTTGAAGCACAAGAAGAGCATCAGAGAGCAGCCTCTCCTCAAGGCGCTGCACGCTTAACTGCGAGTCTTTAGCTATCCATCGCCCGTGGCTGTTGTCAGACATGTCTCAAAATGAATCTGGCGGTTCAGAAAGGCAGCTGAGACCCTGTGGCATGGAGAGGCCCGTCGCCCATCCCGTCCCTCCAGCGAGCACTAAAATGGATCCCTTGTGGCCATTAAATATCCCCTGGCATTTTCCATGAGCAGAGGGATATTAAACTCCATGTCTTAGCCAAATGTCAGTCTAGGTAATTTAATTCTGCCTCCCTAAGTAGTATGAATTGAACTGACCTTCTGCTTAGGCAACTGTATACCTGTGTTCAAAGACTCTGAATTTCATACAGACATGGGCATCATGCAGCCTCTCCTCTCTGAAGTGCTCTGCATCTTCCCCGCCCCAGAGCTGGAGCTGGAGGGATCAGATGACCTTCCCAAGGTCACACAAGGGTTGGGGAGCAGATGTGGGGAAGGCATTCACACCTGCAAGGCCCCATCCAAGGCTGCCTTCCTCCTTTTACTGCTGTGCGTCTTCTCATATTTTCCCCCAGGATCATATGAGGAGAAAGATGCTGAGGCAGGATGCTGGTATTCCTGTGTGGTGGTGGTGTCCTGGCTTTCCTGGGGGATGCAAAAAACAGCTTTGGGGCTGCAACACAAGTGAGGAAGGTGGTGTTGTGTCCTGGTGGGCCAAAAATGTCCCCATGCTGCTCCAGCCATCATGAAGGAGGTGGCAGCTCTTGACACACCACCTCACTCCTCCCTGGCATCTTCCTCTGCCTCTAGGAGCTCTCCCCTGCAGTCCCTTTTCCACCTCCTCCCTGGGACTGGAGCCCTGATGTCCGTAGGGCTCTGCAGGACCTCCTCGCACTCACCTTTATTAATATCAATACTTTTGCAGAAGATGTAATTATGAAAACAATTTCCAGGAGCAAGATGAGGAGGAAGGCAGTCCGGATCTGCTACCAATGGGAGACGGGGGCCAGAGGGCCGGAAAAGCTTTTCCAGTCATCATTGAAAATGACAATGCAGAGTGACCCTTCGCAGCTGGCTGCTAATAAACAGCACGGCACGACCGCCAGCAAGGCATGGGCTCAGGACAGCAAAAGAAAGTACCAGTCATTTTCCACTCAATTAGAGACCATCTTCCGAGCAGCTGGGGAAGGGATTTTCTGCTGGGGGCTCCAGGGACGGAGAAAGGAGTGAAGAAGCAAAACCAAAGGAGGTCACTCCTTCCCAGGGGGGCTTTTTGTGCTTGCCCAGGCTGGGTGGGTGGTCTGACCCAGCAGAGGGTCTTCTCCTGGCTCAGATGGTTCTGGGAGGGAGAGCTTCCTTGCCCTGCACTGCTCCGAGTTGCTCTGTCCCCAGCAGGGCAGGAGATCAGGGCTACATGGCTGCACTTTAACCTCCATGCAGAATGTACAATGTTTTTCTCTAGGCTAAGGGGAAAACACGAGGCAGGCTCTGACAACCACAGCCCAGGGATTTCAGGAGAAGCATCACACAGGTCCTGGCTGACACTGTCTCTTCATTTTAGCAGGATGCGTGCAGATGTTGCAATGTTCCCACTCAGCATTTTTCCAATGAGCCGAAGCAGCAGCTTTGCCCTGAGCCATGCGTTTTCCACTCTTCATCTAGCAAAGGGAAACCCAGCAAAACCTCCAAGATGAGAGCTCATCGGGCCAGCTGAGATCCCCAGAGAACCTACTGGAAACTAGACCCACACATCCAGCACCCCCCACACTGGGACACAGTCCTGGATTGCAGCTGCAGAGAAGGCAGCTGGAAGAGACACTGAAGCTTCAGCAGGGACTGCAGGCAACCTGGGGCAAAACTGTGTGGCAAAATGTAGCAATGCAGTGCACTTGTTTTAACACCCGGATGGCACAGGAGGAGCTCCACTCGGGGTAGGTGGCTGTTGTTCAGCAGCAGCAGATGCTGTAATGATCTCCTAAGCCTGTGACTGCCTGCCCCAGCACTCTGTTACCACCCTGTCTGTGCTGCTGGTGCATGGCACCCATACCAAGTCCTGAGGAGGAGAATTTCACAGTCACACACAACATGGAGATTTTAAGGCCACTGGACACTGAAGTGGTTATGGGAGTGGGCTGGTGCAGGACATGGCCTTTCCTATCGGCATCAGCCCATCACCCCTTCCCCAGGTGCCATCCTGGAGCCAGGTGATGCTGGGTGGTCTGACCTCTCACTGCAACTGCTGAGACGTGTCCAGGGACCCTGCACCCTTCCAGGCACCCCTGCAAGAGGCAGCACCCTTGCTAAGGGCTGGCCCAGGGCAGTGCTGGCCTCTGCTCACTGCTCCTCTGACCTGGGCCGAGTTCAAACTGCTGGGCTGGATCCAGCTTTGTGCTGGTGTTGGGATGCCCGAGGCTTGCAGCTGGGTGTGCTTCCCCGGGGGAGCTGCCCTTGTGTGCTGGATGGAGGACCAGATGTTTGGGAAGCCAGGCAGGGCATGGGTGGGATACAGATGTTACAAAAGGGTGCCCTGAACTCCTACAGGAGGGAATGCAAGGAACTTGGAAAATGTAGCTTAATTGCTGTCCTGGGCCATGCAGGCTGGAGGTTACCTTCATTTTTAAGGAGTGTATCTTCCACAAACACAACAATTTCCATTTAAAGGCATCCAAGGGACTGAAATTCCACCACTTCCCTGCTAGGCCCCTGCCTTATTATCAGCATTCCCGATGCACTGATGAACACAAGCTTCAGGTATGGGCCACGGCTGCAGACACATGGCAGGACAGTCCCCGCTCCAAAATTATTTCCCTGCTCTGTTCAGAGCTGGTGCCTTGTTCGATATTTTCCAGGACTTGGGGTACAAAGGCAAAATCTGGTATAGTAGTGGAGCTCCTCTTGTTGCACTCCAGCACTTCCAGCTTCTCCATGCTGTGATGCGTAGCACACCGAAGGCAAAGCCCAACCGCTGGCTGCACTTCAATGAATCACTTATTTGTTTTTCTGGTTCAGTAACTGCCACATGCAACCAGCAAATTGTTTTTCAGTGTATTCCTGAACTCCATTCTCCCCTATTTTCCCTGTTCTTTGAGGATGTCACAGCACCAGCTGTAATCCGGCTTTGGATGGTGGCAAAAGCTCCCTGCTTTGCTGTGTTTGGCACTGGATTGCTCGGTTCATGCCCGCCCTTCACAGTCAGGGGAACATCTCTGCCCTGAGTCTGGACATGCCTGGGAAGCATCCCTGTGGCACAGCCTGAGACATGGACACCCAGGCCACAGGGCCTGCGGCTCCCTGTCCCACATGGCACAGCCTCTGCTGGGCTGATGGGGCAGTGAAGGGGTGCAGAAGGAAGGACAGGGTTTTTAGGAGCATATTAGGTAAGGGCTGGGGGAACCTGACTATAGGAGAGCTTTATCCTAAGGATGGAGGGAAGAGAATGAGACATTTTAATTTCTCATCCAATCCCAATTCCCATGGCTCTGCTTCCAGCACAAACACCAAACCTCTCCTTTAGGGACATGCTGAGGGCATGCTAAGAGTGGCAACACCATTTGGACCACACAATTTTCACAGCTCTCTGCCCTGGCACATAGCAGCTGCTTCCCCAGCATCCCCAACAGGGAGGAACTCAGCAACCATGGGCGATCTGGACCACTGGGGGTGGGACCACGCATGGCACCAGGCCATTGATGTGACCAGCATGGAGGCTGCCTGTGGGCATCCTGCCTGGCTCCCCTGGGATGCTGAGGTGCCAGCAGGGCCATGAGAATGAGAGGGGCACAGGGAGGATGCCAGAGTGGCTCAGACCCCGTCTCCATGGATAGGCAGAATCACCACTTGGAGAGCCAGTCCCTTCCCTGCCCCATCTCTTGGAAGGATGACACTGTTTGCAGAGCAAGCCAACCCCAACACCACCCTGGAGAGGCCAGTTGCTGCCGTGGAAGTTACCTATGGCGAACTCGTCAAAGGTGAGAGTGGTGAAGTTTTTGCCCAGAGCATTCGTGACCGTCAGAGTCACCTTGTACTTCACTGTCGAGAAGAGCTGGAGGTATCTGATGTGACACCTGTTTTTGGGAACTGCATCCTTCTCACAGACCATGTCTTTTGTGCCGTGTCTGGAAAGCAGAGGTGAGAAGAGATGTTACCTGTGGATACACCCAAGCTGCCGGAGGAAGGAGGCAGATTGTGCAGCTGTGCCCCCACTAAGCCAATGCCCCCCATGAACCAGCCCCTGCTGCAGCCAAAGGGCTGCTTTCTCCTGACAGGGAATTGTGTGGGCTCCTGTGGATGAGGTTTTATCCCCAGCCTACACAGAGGCTTCAGTGAATGTCCTCACGCTGGCCTCAAAGAAAGAATGGACCCTGCTGGGGCTGGGTTTGGGTCTGCCCTTCCCATGAGAGGAACAAGGTCTCCTTTCTGATGGTGACACAAACCCCAGAAGATAATGCATGGCACCAGCCTGTATAAGGGCTGTGCCAGAACTTGGGCTCAGGGTAGGGAATGATGCCATGCCACGGCCAGTTCCAGGTGAGAGACACTGCTGCTGCCCAACCACAACCAGCTTACAGCAGAAAAGAGCATGGATGTGCTAAATGTGCCAAAAAACAGTGGGCACAACATCCACTACGAACAATTGGTGCAGAGAGGATGGTCTTGGGAAGCATAGAAAGAGGACCTGGGAGATGGGGACCTTCCTGGTCCCCTCTAGCGAAATTGAAACTTCCAGTTTGTATGTCCCTGGAACATCCTCCCTGGGGCCCATTTTTGGGACACCTATACCATATGCTCAGCACAGGTCAGACGCACTGCCCCAAGACTTCATGGCACTACTTGAGACCTGCAGCAGGCTGCAGGGACTGAAACTTACCCCATTGCACCCTTTCTTCCCAGACACTTACATGACAGAGATGTTGAATGTGTTGGGGATGTAGGTAGGAGTGGGCAGGTGCCAGCTGCAGTAGAAACCCTTCGGGTAGTTGTTGGACCGGCACATCAGCACTGGCTCCTTCGGTGGGGCTGCCAGGGAAAGAGAAAGGGTAATTACCTGCTGAGGTGGGGTCATCACCAAGCTCTGAGCACGGGGATGGCCCTCCACTCCCAGCTGCTGCCAGCTTGGGAGGGAAGAGTTTGCAAGGGAGGGAAGAGTTTGCAAGGGGAGCCTGGCCTGTGTTTATACTGCTGGAAGTATCTGGGGGTCTTTGTCCCACGCCTTCTGCTGAGGTCCTCCATGACACCTTGCTTTGGGCTGGGCTGTGCAAAGCTCACCTTCTCCTCGGACAGCTCACTGCCCCTAATGAGGGATGGAGTGACAGAGAGGGTTTGCAGGTACCGGGGGAAATTGTCTTCAAGATTGTGACAGAGATGTTGCTGATGAGGAGGAGGTGCTGCTCTCTTGACCCCATTAATCTACACTGCTCACAGCTTTCTCTGCCACATCCCTGGGGAGTGATAAACTTATTGAAGGATGATNACCACTGGCAAGATGAGGAGGAACAATGTGAAACCAGCTGAGAAAATCCAGCTCTGCAGGAGGACTAGCAGTGTTAACACTTTCAGCATGAGGCAGAACATCCCATCCCAGGGCCTTGCCTCCAAAGAGACATAGAGGGAACAGGAGACAGGATGAGAGCACCCAGTGGGAGCAGCCTTCCTCTGGCCTCGTCAGCTGATCCTGGAGGTTAGAAGACTTTAAGAAGAGGACTTTAAACCCAGTGAAGTGTTCACACTGCACTTGGCTTTCCTGGACATATGTGCAGTGCACTCTGCTCTTTGCAGGAGCACAGCCAGAGCTGCAGGAAAACTCTGCAAAATGGTGAAGGACAGTGCAAGTGAAGAATGAGATGTGATACCTTTTAACTGATAAATTTTGCCCTTGTTGGTAAAAATCTTACCTGATCTGACACTGAAGTCAACTCTTTTTGGTACCCAGGCACTTGCATTGACTGCTAAGAGCAGCACCCTGGCACAGTGCCTTGCCATAAAATACACTCCCTGGGCTGGATGTGCACCAGGATTCCCCTTGGAAAGGCTGTCTGAACCTGTGGTGCTCCCTCTTTCCCTTCCTTTGCTAGCCCTCATTCCCACTGGGAATATCCCAGGACATGCTCTTCTCTCCAGGCAGGAGGTTCGAAACAAACTGAGCAGACCTGGCAGCCTCAGCACCTCTTCAGCCCCACAGCCCAGGTGTCACTGGCAGGACACACTCGGGGGCACAGCCTTCTGGGGGGTGCAATGAGCTCCAGCTGCGACTGGAGTCTACAGAGGCTACTACAGAGGGGAAACTGAGGCACGGCGTTTGCGCACCCGCCGGCGCCCCTGGGGCAGGGCTTAGAGGGCGCAACCAGTCGATAAGGGAGCCAAGTGCAGCGGAGCCAGGGAGCAGGGAGCAAGGAGGAGAGGGAGAGGGAACGGAGGGGCCGGCGGGAGGGAAGGCTGTGCCGCTCCGCTCCGCGTGTTCCTCCTAATGGCTATTTCAGCCTTCAGCCGACAGNCTCCCGGTTAAATTATTCAAGCAGACCCTCCACATCAAAACAGAATGGCTGATGGCAAAGCCAGAGACAAGGACCTGATCCCTGCTACAGTTCCATCCTCTTCCTCCTCCCCGCAGGCTCCTTAACCCCTTCCCTGCCTCCCCTGGGCGAGGCGGGAGCAAACGCAGCGTTGCCCTTTCCGGGGTGCGGTGGGGGGGGTCGGGAGGTGTCCCGGAGGGGCTGAAGGGGTGCAGGGGGTTTGGGGACAGCCTCTGGGTGCCCAGTGACCGCGTGGTGGCACTGTGGGCTAACAGCACCTGCCCGGCACCCGGCAAACCGGGATGGGGCTGGAAAAACTGCTTGGGGATGCTGGGGACACTGGGGATGCCACCGCAGGCGACTCGCCCACTTGCTGCTTGTGCTCAGCTGTCCCGCTCGGAACCGGGAAGCCGGGCAGAGGCAAGCGGGGCTTTTTCGAGCGTTCCTGAAGTCCAGCAGGGTCCAGCCCTACCTGCACGGCCCCAGATGCTGCACTGCTATACGCCACGATTAGTCCATCTGAGGATAATTTATCTCCATTGTCTCCTGTATCGCGCCGGGTCCGGCTCTTTGTGATGCCCGCTAATTCCTCCGCTGAGGAGGCTGGGGGCGGGGGGCTCACTGCTCCAGGCTCGTTTAGCTGGGAGAAGGAGGGAGGGCTGCCCATACTGTCTCCCGCTTCCATCCCCACCCTGCAGCAGCCTTTGAAGATGTCCCATTTCCACAGCATTGAATGCCGTGAAAATCCTGTCCTCTGCTTCAAGGCTGGTCCCCAACTGCAGCCCCAACCCTTCGTGTCCAGCACGCTCCACCTCTTACCCTCTGGTGTCTTTTAGCAAGCCAGAGGTGGAAGGAGAGACTGGGGAAGGGGGACAAAATGATCCTCATATCTCTGCCCTCCTGGTGCGGAGTTCAAGGGCAGATGCAGCCGAAGGGATGCTGCTGCATGAAGCCTGTCTCACCCCAGCCTCTGCCCTCTCTTTCCAGGCAGACACAAGCTGTGTCACAGGGACACTCCTGCAACCTCCATCCCTTCAGAGAGCTGTCAGTCCCAGGGCCACAAGCGTCCTGGGAGAGAGTTGTCAGGCAGCTACGCCTCTTTCCACCTCGATGGGCAGGAAGTTCACCCCATGGCAGAGTGTGGAGCCAGTGCAATGTGCCACGTGAGGCTGTGACCATGACACCATACGGGTGACCATGGCCACCACTGCCAGGCACCACAAAGGAGAGGGCTGCAAGCCCTGTCTCAGCTGCCTTGCTGCATCAGGAGGGCTCTCTTTGCCCACCTGACCATGGTGTCTTCTCCAAGCTGGTGGCAGGGTCCTCATCTCCCTATGGGAGATGGTAGCCTGCAACCTCGTTCCTCTCCCAGGAAAGGCACTCGCTGGCATGGCTCATGCTGCCCATCAAAGGCTCTTAAAGACAGCAAATAAAATTGCAGGCTCCAATCGATCCGGCGCTCTGTAATGCTGTCTTTGGAGGTGGGCCAGCCCATCAGGCCGACAGAGAGAGCAAGAAAGGCAGTGGAGGAAAACAAAGCCATCAGGGGAGCAGCATTAAAGGCTTTTTCTGCCCTGAGGTTTTGGGCAGTGCTTCTGGGTGTGGGGTGTCCTGCTCCAACCTCCTCCATCCTCCCTCAGATGATGTCCAGCTCTCAGCACCTGCCCCACACCAAAACCAGCCCAAACAACATGTTGAGCTGCTTGGGCACTTCTCCCTGGGCTCCTGCACACAGCCTCCCTAATTCTGGCAAATATTTACATCCCTGTCGCTTCATGGAGCTGCTGAACTCTGTAAAGGCAGAGCTCTTTTCCTTTCGCCACAAACAGCGCCTGCCCTCTCTAATCTGTCCATTAACCTCTCGCATGGCAGGGAGCCACTTCTCCCATGTGCTCTGCTGATGTCCTCTCTAAAAACCCAGCGTGTTTAATGCCTGGCTGTGGCAGCTTCCCAGAGGCTTGGGCTGCAACCAGCCTTGCTGCAAAAGCTCCGGGTGAGGTGAAGAAAGGCTCAGAGCTGAGCTCAGAGCTGAGCACATCCCATCTGGGCACGTGGCTCACAAGCCATGAGATGCTCCAGCAAAATCTGGGGCTGCCATAGCACTGAAAGCTGGTGCCAGGGTCATCATCTCTGCAGATCCCTGAAAAGACCAGTGGCTGGGATGGAGTTGGCTTTCCCACTACACAGTGCCCCTTGCTTTGCATCCATTTAACTCCATCTCTCCAGCTTGTTGGAAATAGCTGTCACTTGGTCAGCTCCAGCACTTCTGCTCAGCTGGGGACAGCACCACGAGTGGTCTTGAGGATGAAACAGCTCTGGATACACCAGCATAGACACAGATTTTTGTTTCCCTCCTCATCGCTAAAGCCCAGTTGTCCTTGTACCCTCAGTCCCACTGTGCAGGGGAAAAGTGTGACCAATCCATTTTTGAAACCACTAAAAATGATCTACAAGAGCTTTTCCTAGCTCTGCTAGGTCATGAGATAATGGACATTAAAATCATGACACTTTTATATATAGAAAAGTTATTTTAGGTCACTTTTAGAGGTTTTTGAAATGGATCAGTTATAATTTTCCTCTCCTGCTGAGGGCTGAACGTACTAAAGATGCCTTGCTCCACAGGTGGAGGGATACAAAAAATAGCGCCAATAAAAGTTTTAAGAGGCCTCTCAAACACTTCTGTAGGAGGTATTTTTTCTGGTGCACTCGGGGCACATTCAGGCGCTGGGCTGATGGGGGATAATGAGCCCGTAGTGTGCTTTTGGGGTCACCTGCATAACTCATCATCTCGGTCTTGGGCCAGCAAAGACTCCAGGGTCCATGACAGCAGCATGTGCTTGTGCTAGAGGTGCAGCTGTGACACAGCCTGCCTGCATATGGGCAGGACCCCTGTGCTGCCCCACACGGGGGGACAACCTCACAACCAATGCTGTTCTGCGGCCAAACTCCTGCTGTTTGCACCCCACCGCCCATGGCAAGGCCAGATCATCACACAACGACTTCTTTCACACCACAGGCGGTGGGTATGAACCAATTCATAAAAAAGCCACCCAAGTGACCAAAAGCAAAGCTGCAGAGGCTTGGACAGCACAACAGGAATACACCTGGGCACGAGATGCCAGCACTGAGCACGTGGGCACAAGAGCAGCAGACCCCACACGTCCACACACGCTTCCACACAGATGCTTTTGTTATGCACATGCTGGCTGCCAGCACGATGTATTATTTATCCAACGCCGCTTTTCTAAAAGCCTGTTTGTGTACAGGAGGCTGGGAGGAAACAACAAAGAAAACAATGATGAATAAATCATATTTCTACTGCCAGGTGGATCAGGGGAGCAACCGTCTGCCATGCGCCACCTGTGCTGGAGTGCAGCATGGCTGTGTCTGGGGACGGTCCCTGCCATCGACCCAAATGTTTGGGTACAGCTGTGTTTTGCTGCTGGAGAAAGGCAGGGAGGTGAAGCTTTGAATTTGCTCTGATTCCTCTAGACCATCTGTCGTTGGATAAGTGTGAGGATGAGGAGGGGTGTAGAGGACAGCAGTGTGGGGGTACATGGGCAGGTGATGCTCCCTGTGTTCTGGGAGCATCATGCTCATAACCGCCACTTCTTCAAGAAGGATAAAGCAAGGGTTTGGTTTTGATTTTCTGTTTTTGTTGGTTTTTTCTTCTGTTGTTTGTTTGTTGGGTTTTTTTTAATTAATGCAGCAAAATTCATTTGAGAGAGAATTGGAGAACCCAGGGGTGCAGGGGCACAGGGTGAGATGGGTTTGTTCCTCACTGACCTCCTGGGTGACCTGGGCAAGTGGTGGAGACAGGTTTTTTGTCTCTCCTTTTCAAGTCTAAGCCACCCCAAGCTTAGCAAGTGGACATTTTCAGGGGAACATTCCTTTTCCTTGAAATCAGACACTGAAGATATATCCCTCTGGACTGTGAGTCATACCAGCTGAACACCAGAGTTGCCAGCACCTAGCCTAGCCCTCATACCCAACACTGCAGCACCTCCCTGGTAGCTCCCAAAATGGGCCAGGGACACCTGCAGCTGTAACCAAAGTCCCCTGACCCTGCTGCCACCTAAGAACCATCTCTCCAGCCTCAAAGAGCAAGAATTTATTCCCCAAGAAGGTGCTGGAGAAAAAGGTGGACTCAGCAACAGATAAATTTCTAAAAGGCCCTGTTTTACACTGATTGGGGCTCATAAACCAAGCTATGGATTTTCTCATTTCCCTTGCAGAAAATTCAGTGAGCATGGCAAGAGGCAATGCTGTAAATTTTTGGGCAAGGCATTACTCATAGAGAAGAGAAAGCCCAGCATCCCACCTTCAGCCAAAGTGGCAGGGCAAGCTCCCAGTGTGATCACAGGCTCACTGGAATTTGCTCCATCCTGCACTGCATGAGGCTGTGCTGTCTCCAGCACAGCAGAGCTGCTCCTCAAACCTCACCACTCTCCAGCCTCCAGAAAATTATCGAGTAAACCTCACAGCCTTGATCTGTGAGAGGAAAGAGCAAGAGCAGAGGGGCTTTGGCAACCCTGGCATGGGGTGGGCTGGCTGTCTGGAATGGCAGCCTTTGCTGGGGGTGCTCCCCAAGGTGCAGGATGCTACGGGAAGGTGGTTTAGGCAGGAGAAGCCATGTGGCATCCTGAAAGGTACAGACCCTCTTGTTCCCACTCCCTCCAGCAGCGCTGGTGCTTGGCAGCATTGCTGTCCCAGGGAAATGCCCATCCTGCTGAGCACACCAGCACCCCAAACCCAGCTGTGCTCCTGGAGGTGACTTTATTCCCATGGGGCAGCATTCTAGGCTGGGTGCCCTAGGGAATGATGCATAGCAGGGATGCTGGACACCTGCACCCTTCACTTGGGACCACACCACAGCAGAAAGTCCCTTCTGACCCTCCAGTCCTCCACCAGAAACTGAAGAGCAGCTTTGCCCTGAAACAATATTAAATATTGAACAAACGAATGAAAAACCTGTTATCTGGGATAATTGTGAGTAAATAAAACATTTAACCAAACCAAATGCAGCTGTTTCCACTTGGAGCCGGCACAACAGCAGGGAAGCCAGCTCAGCTACTCTGCATCCTCGTTACGGCAGCTGATTATTGTTTTGTGTATAACAGTAGCACCGCCAGTCCTGGAGCGGGGCCGGGGCCGCGGTGCTCGGTGTGGTACCCCTGGGATGGGTACCCCGGCAAGGCGGGATGTGGCAGCACAGCAGCGCGCCGGGCACGGGAAGTTCTCTGCAGCGCTGGGGTTTGCTCTTCAGCCCAGGGAGTTCACGGCGAGGCCGGCTTTCCTCCCCCAACACCTCTGCGAGGGGATTTGCATGTAACATAAACCATTTCAGAGCCAGGTCACTGGTTCGCACATAGCCCCGGGCAGTAATGACCAAACCTCGTTACCGGCTGCTCTGGGATTGACTGTGCCGGGCCCCCGTCCAGCTCCTGGAGACCTGGAGAGCGGTCTGGGGTGAGGGAGTGNATAGCCCTGCCCACAGCTCAGGGCTGGAGCGTCCCAGGATGCCAGTCTGCCACGCCCAGACAGCGGGGAAGGGAGAGCAGGGGGCTGATGTACTCTCGGTTTTTGCACATTCACAGGGCTTTCCACAGCTGGGATGTGGAGAGGAGAGCTTCATGCCCCCGCAGCTCCCACCCAAATGCTGTGCCTGTCTCTTATATAATGGCTGGGAAGGATGAAGGGCACAAATTACATGGGATTTTCCGGTCCCTGCCGAAATAATTTCTCCTTCCAGGGGACTGTTCTCCTCGACATGGGGCTGGATGCACCGTGCCAAGGCAATGCAGGGGAGAAATGTTCCTTGTAATACATGGGTTCCCCAGCAACTGCTCCACACCCCGAGGAGGTTGTGGTCGGTGCACAAGGGAGCACATCACAGCCCTGGTCTCCAGGGAGAAGTAGCTGCCTCCCTTGGTTCTCCTTGATAAAAGGCTTGACCAGAGCAGCCTGCAGACTCCTGACAATCTCCTCCAGGAGCTCAGCTGGAAAAGCCATAGAGAGGAAACATCCCTGTCTGCTGAGAGGGGTGGCTGTGCCTTCCTTGTCTAGGCTGCGCAGGGGGAATGCAGGGGGCTCCCAAGGGTTCTTCAGGTATGGAGGACCCCGAGGGTGTCCTGCCTGCACTGTGTGCAGAAGAGAACTCAGCACCTCCTTCTCCCTCTTTTCCCAGCTCCAGGCAGAAATTCCCTGCACAACCTACACCATGCAATGCCCCTGCCCCCGCCATCACTTTATTTAAAGGCTGCAAGAAAGCAATCCATCCTCTCTCCAGATGGAGAAGACAGGGAAAATACCAGGTGTGATCAGACACAACTGGGACCATCAACAGCCATGTATCCTCAGCAAAGCTGTCCCACCAGAACTCCTGGAAGTTGTATATTTATCCAGGAGGAGCCTCTGGCGGGAAGCTATGAGCACTTTGTCATGCACTGAGCAACAAGCTAGCCACGAATATTACCAGCTATCAACCAGCAGGGAGTGTGGGCTGCCTCTAACAGGCAGTGGCTCTCCAAAAATGCCTCCTCTCTCTTTATCCCTCTTGACATGCAGTCTGGATATGTCCCCTTCTCTGCTCTCCCCCAGTGAGGGAGGTACCTACTGACAGAGAGGCCTCTCACCCCATGGGGAATGGAGAGGAAGAAGTAAGAGATTTCTGACTCTCTGCAGGAGAGAAGGATATTTTTGGGCTTCTCCTGTCTGGGCAGGAGGAGCTGATGGGACTGGTTAGTAAGCAGACGTATCCCCTACCCACTTTCTCCTCGCACTAGCACTGGCTTTTGCATGAAAAGTTCCTTCCCTTCAGCATTTATTGAAAACCACCCTCTCCTTTCACCCACATGTTCTGCTAGGGAATATGCTGCAGTCTGCTCTTCCACCCCCTCGCAAGGCAGACTCCATGGTGCCCTTGAGCCTGTACTGGTGCTTTACCTTGGATTCAGTCAGGACAGGGGACTTAACAGTGGGCATCTGTACCTCACGGTGCACCAGGTATGTGCACAGGCAGAGGAGCCATTTGCTCATCCTGTGTTTGGCCATCCTGGTTGCATTTGGGTTTGCTCATACAGACTCGGCATCCCCTGGTCAGCGACTCACATCCCTGGGGCTGCCCTTCTGTCCCACGTGATCTCCTGGTGAGATGCTACTCTGCTCCTGGGGCTGATCTGCACCCTGTGCCTGTCCCTCAGCCCCAGTGGCCATGCTGTGAGTGCGTGAGAGCCCTGTCCTCCGTAATGCTGGTGGCTTTGCCCAGCTTCATGTCACTGTTGCAGTCCTGCTGGGAAACCAGATGCAGGCACCTCGCAAAAACAGCTGGGCTGGAGCCAAAGGAGATGCTGGAGCTGGGTGTAGAGAACTAATACAGAAGGAGCTTCTCCCCATGCTGTTCCCACCCCAAATACGTGCGAGTCTTTCCAGCAGCAGCCAGCCTCCTTTGGTACNATAATACACCCTGGAAAAATCCCAGCACTGGGCCATGGTGGGGATGGAGCTGAGATGGACACCACAGGGGTGGCTCCGGTTTGTGGTGCTATTCTGGCTGCTCAGGGATGATGATAGCCCATTAATGACAAGCATTTGGGAAGATGCCTAATTTCTCACAGGAAATGAGGTCTCCACACCAGTCCTTAGCTGCTCACTCTCTGGCTTCGAGAAAACACCAGTCAGAAAATACTAAGAGTAGGGGTGTCCCAGCTCAAGCCAAAATCCTCTCCTGTGCTGTTGGTACCTTGGGGTGGAGGCAGGAAGAGCATCAGTCTCTGCAGCTCACCGAAAATGTGTCCTTCAAGCAGATGACAACCAGAGGAGTATGACATTTCTGGAGGCATTGGGCTGCCATACCAGTTCAGCTAACACCACTGCTCTCTTTACTAATGTCTGTTTTTTTATCCTTAGGCCTGAATCAGATCCTGGCCTCATTCTTTTCTTAAGGCAATGGGGTCCTCGGGATGATGTAAGTCACACAGCTTCAGACTTCACTGCATTGGGAAGTAATAGCTGTGTCCTTACCCAGCTGGCTTCAAGGGAGGTCCCATTATCCAGCCCATCTGTAAAGAAATTGAGCTAAGAAAAGGCCCTTTGCTTTATGAAAATGACGCCCATCTTCCTCAAATCCTGGCTGGATGCTTCAATCCCCACAAGCAGCAGTGGGCAAACCCCAGGGGATGTTTGTGGCATGTGTGGCCAGGGCAGCTCCAGCAGCTCAAGGGGTTCGAGGAGCCCCTTCTCACCGTGTGTGAGAGCCTAGCATCTGCAAAAACAAAACATGAGGCACAAACCAATTCAGTTACTCACAGTGCCTGTTTCCACCTGCTGTAATCACCACCTTTGCAAGGCTGTTTTCATTTTGTTCCCTCCCTACTCCCCCCAGCTTCCGCTCTGCAGCAAGCACCTCACTAAATTCCCTTAATCCCCCCTTTAGGTCATACGATATCTTTTAATTCTTTAATCAATTTTCCTCCGGACTCCCTGTAATTTATCGATGGTCTTTTAACAGCGAAACCCCAGAAGCAAACACACCTTCCCTGAGAGCATCGGCACCGGATCAGTGGCAAGAGCAGCATCGTTGCCAAGTCTGCCCTGACAGCGATAACCTGGATGCTCAGTGCAGCCTCTCCCTCCTCATGGAGGACAGCAGCCTGTCAGGCATCCTCTGATTTGCTTACCACAAAGAAGAAATAACAAGCACATACTGTCATATGAAAATATTGTTACCAGTGTTTTAATTATTTCCTGAGGAATGATGGGAACCCCCAGCACCAAGCTCCCCCAGGGTGGGCAACCTTCCTGCACACTCCGAGCACCACAGCAGGGAAGGAGCTGTCACCCAGAGGTTCCCAAAGCTCTTTTGGGCAGGATGAGGGGGCCAGGATGGTGGGATGGGGCACCATGCACAGGTGGTTGGGGCACTGCTGCTTTTTTGGGGAACACACCACACTGTTCATGCAGCGGCACTGCCCAACACAGCAGGAGATGCTTGGGAGAGCTGGGGCAGAGGAGAGAGGAAGGCACTGGGCCCAGATACCCCACTGATGGTCTGGGACTGATTTCTGGCTGTGTTGTGGTCTCTGCAAGAGGCTCAGCAATGGATCAAGTAGTTTGGCAGGGAAGCCTAGGGCTGCTCTTTCTTCCCCTCCCTTTCTCACCCCCTCCAAGGTCAAAGAGTCCTGGACTCTCAATAAACTGTCGCAGGGGCTCCAGGGGATTTTAGGAGGCATTTGCTAGGATTTCAGCAGACCTGAAGCGTGACTTCACAGGGATGGGGGGGGGAAAATACCCTAGAGCTTTGGAGAGAAATGTTATTAGAGTCACTGAAGGATTTTGCTGTGCTCTCTGAAGCGTTGCACAGAAAATTACAGGTGAAGAGCAAGCCCCGTGGTCTGGACCTTGCCAGCAGCATAAGGATGCTGTGGTGTCTGGGCTCACATGAGCCCCACTTCCCTATCATGGCCCAGGAGCACACTGCAAATGCCTCCTCCAACAGGGACTCTCCTCTCGATGCACACAGATGGCTCAGAATCCTTCTGAGATGAGGTGAGCAGCCGGGACAGGTCTGAGAGCCAGGGCTTGGCTGCAGATGAGAGCGGCAAGGATGTGCTGGCAAAAACCAGACAGGGCAGAGCAGTCTGGGTTTACCCGATAGCTCGCCATCCTCTACTGGAGCAGAAAAACCAGCTCTGACTGGGTTAATGCCAACGCAGTTAGGTCTGTCCCATGGTATGTAAGTCACCAGCAGCATGGGAAGGAAGGCAACAGGCCTGGAATAAGTGGGGAAAGGCTGTGATGCTGCCAAAGTTTCGGTCCTTTCTAGTGGTGACATGAGGTTGAACCTGGCCAGGATCCAGTACGGGAAGATTTGGGGTTTGTGTGCCTCAGGGAGATGCTGGAGGCATAGCATCAGCACCTGTCCCATGCCCAGAAAGTTGTTCACAGGCATTTCTGGAGAGCAGATCCCACAGCAGCACCCACAGCTTTATGGCAGAGCAGCTCAGCCATGGCCCAGCACAGTGAAACTCAAATGACTTTTGAGGCCGTAACTCACACATGCATCTCGCTGGCTGTCTATCCTGCTTTCTGCACTAATATGGGATGGAAAGGCAAGAACTGGGCCAGGACCCATGGGGCAGATGCTCTGTCTTTGTTTCACCCCCATGCTGATGCTTCACTTGGACCCTTGAGGAAGTTTGTAGCTCGAAAGCAGCTGCCACTATGAGCCAAATGGGTTGCAAATGTATTGGCATGTGTTGTGTCATCTGCAGTGGTTTATAGGATCCATTTTCCAAGGAAGGGGAAAAGGAAGAAGAGGAGGGGAATGCTTGAATCAGCAAAACAAACATTCACCGCCCCTTCCGAAGTACTACACCCAAGGCAATAGATTATTTATGGAAGTTTGGTCTGGAGCAATAACCTGCAAGGGCTTCTCACAACAATGCAGCTGGATTCAGATGTCAAACCAAAATCCTTAACACTTAATACCTTCAAAGTCTGTACACAGAATGGATGCGTTGCTGGCCCCAGTGGAGTTATTGTGAGATTTGTCTCTCGTTTCACCCTCAGCCCCATTCACATACTAATTCCTGCTGCCCTGGAACTGGGCAGGGGACCTCCCTTCACGGTGGCACCTACACCATGCCCCAGCTCTGAAACGGAGCAGGAGTTGCCTGCCCATGTGGTATTTGCTGCAAGGCTTGGGAAAAGCGATAGATGGGAGAAGAGCATCCTGTGCCACCTTACAGTCACCTTATAGCCCATCACCTTACAGGGAAATGGGGGAACAGAGCAGTCAAGGGACAGCTACTGAGGATGGAGAGGCTGACTGAGGATGGAAGGGCCGACTGAGGATGCCTGTTATATCCCTCAGCCCAGAGTGCAGTGCCCTGGTGAACCCCAGGTGCTCAGTCACCTCTACAGGCATTTGAGTACTGCTGGGCTCAGCACCCCTGGGTGACTGAGCTGCCCAAGCCCCTGTCTCCTGCCTGGCCCCAGGCAAGGCTGGGAGATCCCTCCTTGCCTGCCCAGCTTCCCTGCAGCCCAAGCAGATGTTCTGGGTCCTGTGTCCCGGGACAGATCCCGGCTTGATTTATTACTGGACGTGACTTCTGGAGTTTGTCAAAGGCACCCGCTCCCCCTCCCCTGACTTTTCCCACACCCTTCCCATTTTGTTTTACGTTCACTTTGTGGTCTCCCCACCATAGCTTGCAATAAACAGAAACTCATTTCCAGTATAAACAACTGCACACTCTGCCCCAGCGAGCCGTACGACCCTGCCTTTCCCACTCCCCACGCCTGTCTGCTTTTGGGTTCTGGGAAAACAGCCTCTTTCTTCTGCTTTTTTTTCACCCCCCCCAGCCTCCAGGCCCTTTGCATTTTTTTTTTTTTCTGAGATTTATAACGTGCCAGCCAGAGCTGGAGTGGTCTCTCCCAGTCCACATCACGTACGTGCTATTAAAAGTAAAGCTACCAATAGATCTCAGTAAGGAAAACCACCTGAGCTCCGCCTGAGCTGAGGGCTTACAAGATGGGGATGTTGGCTCTGACATGGCCAAAAGCCTTTCAAGATGTGGGATGTCTCTCAGGATTTAGAAGACTTGAGTCATGGCGTGAAGATGTGCAGGGCAGGTCTTGCCCTCCCCAAGCCCTCAGTAAGGAGAGATGCCAGCCTGATGGGAGCCAAGCCTGGTGAGAAACTTCGTTGTTGTTGGCAGGAATGCCATGGAGAGCTGGATAGTCACCTCTCTGAAGGGCTGGGCTGATGCTCTCAGTTGCCTTTATCTACCTTTAGCCACTTGGAAAGGAACTGGTTGGGCCAAGCAGTCTGTCTCCACTCTTGCCGTGCTTGATGGGGACAGACAGACACCTAGGGAATCTTCCCTTTAAATGGGGTACACGTCTGTCTGCAGGATTTTCACAGAATCATGGAACATGCTGAGTTGGAAGGGACCCACAAGGATCATCAAATCCTGCTCTTAGCTCTGCAAAGGACAGCCCCAAGAATCACACCATGCGCCTGAGAGCGTTGTCCAAATGCCTCTTGAGCTCTGTCAGGCTTGGTGCTGTGACCACTTCCCTGGGGAGCCTGTTCCAGTGCCCAACCACCCTCTAGGTGAATAATCTTTCCCTGACATTCAGCCTAAACCTCTCCTGACACAACTTCAGGCCATTCCCTCAGGTCATGTCACTGTCACCACAGAGAGGAGATCAGTACCTGATAAAAATGCATAAAAAATGGAGAAAGTTTTTAACACCTGGAAGAGCTCACAAAGGCTCAAGAGGATTCCCTGCCATTGGAAATCTTTATATCAGGGCTGAATGCTTTCCTCGCCGTTTTGCTGCCCTTCAAAGAGGGATCTATTCAGGGCAGTATCCTGCCCTGCAGGGGCCGCACAGCAGGGCAGGCAGCAGCCTTGGGCCCCTGCCTCTTCCTCACATCCCACAGCACAGGGATGCTGCAGGGGATGCACACATCTGCCTTTTCTTTCCCATGGCACAAAGACATTGGGGTCAATCACCTTGTAATGCTTGGGGGAAAAGCTGCTTGCTTAGCCAAAGATCTTTGGTTGCAATTTTACTCTCTGTTACCCCTCTTTTACTCTCTACTGTCCTCCTCCTAGGACAAGTCAGCCCAGGACCACCAGTGGCCAGAAGTTAGTCATTTAATTCCAGGCAAGGAGCTGGTCAAAGCAGCCAGTGGTTTAATTTTTGCTGGGAGATTAAGAAAAATGAGGAAATGAGGTGGGTTAGTGAAAATCTGAACCCAAGTGGTTTAGCTGGAGAGAATCCCAGCATTGTAAAATGGCCTCTAAGAGTGCTGGAAATATTCTTATCCCTGTTGCAGATGCTGTCTGACACCGTGTTCATACTACCACTGGCTGGGACTCACTGACAGCAAGGCTTGTGCAGCCCCAGACAGCTGGATTTTGACTGTGCTGCCTCTCCCTTAGTTTTGCCCCATATGGGGTTTTCCATGTAGAAATAAGCTCCTTGAGGGGCTGTGCAGAGCACAGGGGCGATGCTGAAGGGCTGCAGCACTGCACTGGGAGCTTCACATCGACAAGAAGGTCACGTTGATTTGGAGAAAAGCCCCACACATGTCATTTACAGAGACATTAAACCTGAGTGACTGTCTCAGTGCAGAGTCTGAGTGCAAGCAGAGACCGTGGTACCACACAGGGCAATGGGGAGCTCCCGGCCACAGCTCCTGGCACCAGACCACTTCCATCAGCCATTCCCAGCAGGTGAGTTTGCTCATCTTGCCTTGTCCTCAGAGAGAAGCTGATGCTGGTCAGGTGTGTAATGCTCCCAGGACAGCCCAGTGGGCCTGATCAGGGCTGGATCCAGGCTGGGTGGGTGTCTCCATTCACTGACTCTAATGTGTGAATGAGCTGGGTTGAGCCTTACACATGCTGCTCGATGCCAGAACCAGGCTGTGAGATGGCCCCAGGGAAGCTGTGTCCTCCCAGAGGGAGGGGCTGCTCCAGGTGGTTTGAATTCCCTTGAGCAGGAAGTGACAAGAGATCTGTAGTGCAGATCCACCTCGGTGCAGCCCATGGTGTCTGTGCAGCAGGTCCAGCAGATGGTCGGCCCATATTCGATGGGAAAGCTGAAGGGCATGGGAGGTTTCCTCTGCAAAATGCCCAGTTCTCGTGGAAGCACACGGATCAGGAGGAAACACACTAAAAACTCTGCATACAAAAGTCCCTGGAGTGGAGAAACCCTTCTGTTATGTGCTGAGACTTTTTCCATCTCAACAGCTTGGCTGTTAATCTCGCACCACATCTCCGTTTGCTGATAGTACATGATGACACGGCTCCGTGTCGTGATGAGGGCAGCTGGTGCTGCAGGTGGCTGTACCCATGGCAGGAGAGTTACAGCCAGCTACAAGGAACTGCACAGGCCTGCCGGATTCCCTAACAACAAATCCATACCAATGGATTAGCTGTCTATGGAGACAGTTGGTAGCATTTCATCACCCCTTCACACCCCATTGATAAAAGAACTCCCAGTATGAAGGGTGGCCAAGAAACTGCTCTGCTCCTCTCCTCTCCCGTGGACGAGCAGCTGAAGCTGTCCCCAGCCGACCTGAGACCCTTGGCCTTTGTGTTGTTCACCCAAACCGAGCATCCCCAGTGCAGTTAATCACTGCAAGCGTCGGGGCAGGAGACAGCCGAGGCCGCTGAAGCCCAGCACAGTTCGCTGACCCTGGGGAGGAATGCAGCTGACTCACACCATGGGAATCTGACCTCCACGGAGGCTGTGCAACTGGCTGAGATCATGGATATCCATGTCCTGGCACTGTGGCTCCCTGCAGAGCTGCAAACAGTACCGTGTGCCCTTGTGGGTCACGGTGGGTCCAGCCTCTCACCTCACCACAGTGATGCTCTTTAGGCATCCCAGTGTGTGCTGCACATCCTGGCACAGTGCCTGCTTCCCTGTCCCTGTCCTTGCTCAGGAGCAGGGGCAGCAGTCCTGGCTCTCTCCAGCGTGATATTTCCAGCTAGGAAATGCTCTGAGTGTGCCAGCTCTGCTGCCTCTGATTCTCCTCCAAGTGACCCACAGGGTACTGTTAGAGCTGCTGTTATGGTGATTTTTATTTAAATCAATATCTTCCGTGTTATCCCTGAAGCGCTCGCTGCTAATAACCTCTCATCCTCTCAGCATGCCTTCAGTGGCGGACAGCTTCGCTTTGCTCTGCGCAGAGCTATGAGCCCTCAACACTCCTCTGCAACTCCACCTCTGCTCGTGCCTCCTGGGAGAGAGGCTGCTCCCACCCCGGGTGCAATTCAACCCCAGCAGCAGTCACAAATACCTGTGGGACTCCCAGCTGGTAGTTAAGTTTCCAGACATTGTGATGGGAGGAGAAAGCCCTGAAAAATCTCATTTCCAAAGACTTTTTATAAGTGCCAGCCCCATGTGGGATCTGATAAGGCAGATCCCAAAGTGTTTGGGTTGAATAGCAGGTTTCAGGTCCAGCATGTGGCTTCTGAATCCCAACATTTATCATTACTGTTGCTGGAGAGAGCAGGGGTTTCTCTGCCTGGACTTTCTCAGTGCAGAGCATGGAAGAAGTCTGGGTCACTTGGTCACCTACCAAAAAGAGGCAGGGGAACCCCCCAGGCTCTGATGCAGTCCTGCTAACCACACAGGGCACAAAGAAACACCCTGATTTACCAGCATCTCCAAATTACAATAATAAATCCTTACCCATTTCATCTGAGCACATATAAGTCCTTTTCTACCAGAGATTAAATTCTTGGGTACAAGCATGGCTCAGCCTGACAACCACAGGGTGACAGTCTTGGGGCTGGGGACCTGCCAGGGTGAGGCACAATCCCGAGGCACCCAGACATGGATCCCCCATGGGCACATGCTGCAAAGCCAATCCTCACTGCCAAGCACCGTGCCAGGGGAGCTGCAGACCCTTGTGGGAACGGCCCCCCAAAATAAAGCACCAGCCACCATCTCACTTCCCATCTGCCCTGGCCACCCTTCCCCAAATCCCTCCCCAACAGCTCCCCCTAGGCTGCAAAAGCCAAAACCAACAGGGGGAAAAAGCGAGGCGTAAACCCGTCGCTGTGATGGCAGATGGGCACATTATGGATTTCCCGTGTCAAAATAATGGATCAAAACTCGTGCTGCCACCCTGGCTCCAGAAGGGCACCGCTGCTCCTGCCCATGGTTTATGTTCGATGAAACTGAGTTAGTAGCGTTTTTATCTGTCAATTAGGAACCATGAAACAGTTATTAAATAGAGTCAGAGCCCTCCTTGCTGCTCTCCTGGGCAGTGCAGGAGACACATAACAGCCTGTAATGAAGCATTAAGCAGCAGCAGTTTTGTTTCTGATAGGATTGGAAATGATAAGCCAGCGAGGCATGGCCGGATAGGGGAAGCGGGTCCCCGCCTCAGAGGACACATATCAGCAGCTGCTATGGGGAAGTTCAAGACTGAAATTTCTGCCCCCTGCCCCAAATAAAGCCTCTGTAGGACTGCCATCAAGCTGCATCTGCTTGATGGGGGAAAAGCAAGGGCCTGAATTTAATTATCTGCTTTTCCTGGTGCAGCCCTAGATGATTACCATGGAGGCAGGAGGGCCTTCAGCTGTGAACAGTGATGTTATCCCAGCCCCAATGAGAAAAAAGGCTGGTTAAAAGAAGTTTTAAGAGACAGGGGCTGGGCTGTTCATGGGAAGGGAGATGACACAGGCACAGTCCACTTCTGGAGGTCATCAGAGTCCAGGGAATGCTGTCACTGCCCTCCCTCTGCAGATGCAGATGCCCTATGGCATCTTTCAGTATGATGTGCCCAGCAAGGTTAGGATGTCTACTTGACCTCAGGAACTTGATGGCCAGGATTTGACACAGGGAAAGGCCAAATTCTGGGCAGAGTGATGGTACTCTTGTACAGAGAGAGACACCCCAGGGATGGGAAGCATGGAAAGGGGCAGAGGTTCACAGTTCCAGTGCCAATGGACACATTTACCTGTCTCCTTTCCACCCTTGTGTCTCAGGGTTTGCTGAGCCCTTGCTCTGCCCTGCTAGCTCTGCAGCCACACCAGCCCCAGGGGGCTCAGAATGACATTTTCTCACCCACTCACAGCCAGAGACCCACCACCACCACCCCAGCCACTGCAGGCAGGGCCTGTTTGCACCAAGGGAACACCCAAATGGGTACAAAGCAAATTGTCCTACCAGCACCTTGCCCTGGGGAACACCACAGAGCTGGCTATGCCAAAGGCTTTCAGACATCTGTGGCTGCTTTGCAGCCTGTTTGTTCACAACAGAGACAGGACAACAACAGTGGGGTTTTTTGGATTTTTTTGCTTCTGGTGATTTTAAATGAAAGGTTGAGTTTTCAGTGCTTTTCCTTTTGGAGCTCCCTCTGATTTAATTAAAAACCTCATCAAACCAAAATAAAATGAGCAAAATCTTGAACACAAGTGCTTAACTCTCTAACAATATACAACAAAAATTTTCATCTGGCTCTGAATCCCAGGGCATTTTTCCAAAGTTGCCAGTGAATAGCAAATCCCATTCATTTCTTCTTCCTGGGAAAACCGCCTAGGAATCTGAAGATTAGCATCTCCTGGTGCAATGAGGGCTCCTGCTAGCTCCTTCTCCAATTGCCACCCTTCAGAGAGCAGGAGGGAAGTACACTGTGGTGTTAGGCTGGCTCACTACAAACCTACACCATCCACCGCTCTCTTCCCAGGGATTTTTCAGAGTTTCAGTATTTGCAAGACACTTAGGGACTCCTGGACAGGCTGCACTATCACTCTGTCCCAAGTCCTGCCATCACAGTATTCCCATGGCACAGTCTCCAGTGCCTGGCCTCCAGGCTAAGCCCTGTCCTTCCCTTCCAGCTGCGAAGAATGAGAGGGAGACCTCACCCTGGCAGAGATCTGAGCTCTGCCTGCATGGAAAAATGTAGCTATAGTAACAAATTGCTCAGAGCTGCAAGGCAGTGATGGACAGGTTTCAGCAAGACAGAATGCTGGTGGACAGGATGCTGTGAGAGGAGTATGGAGGGTACAGTGATGGGCACGCTTCCCTAGGGAAAGATCCTCCTCACACATCCCCTGTCCTGCTGCATGCCCATGCCATGGGCATGTTGTACCAGCACGAGGCTCTCTAAGCTTCACAAACAGACACAGACTTGCTGGGTATTCACTGCTGCCAAGCCATCTCCAACACCTTCACCTCGCCAGGATGAAGGAGGTGTCCAGAATATGGCTGAAGCACTTGTGCTGCCCCTCCAACCTGTCTGCAGGATAAAAGTGGGGAAGAACTTGAAACAGCAGAAGGAACATCTGCTGTAAAAGCATAGGAACCCAGGAGACAGAAGAGGCACAGAACTGTGTCTGCACACACCAGGCCCTCTGAACTGAAAGCTGCTTCCTTGAGACAATGCTACCTCGGCCCCTTCCCGTCCACTAGGATGGATTGGTGGCCAGAGCAGGATTTCCATCTCTGCAACGTGGTGGGATGCTCATGGCTGCAGGCAGCAGGAGAGCCCGATATCACCCAGGCTTAATTTCATGCCAGCTCCCACTGGGAGCTGTGTGCAAGCCCCTGGAGTGGTTCAGTACCACTGGAGCTGTCACACACAGCTGGGCTGGGCTGCTGAAGGAAAGATGCAGCTGGCACAAGACAAATGGGAATCCCTGCTTGTTCTGAGTATATGATGAGAGGTTTTCAGCTCCCTTTCCACCCTGACTGTGCCTGCAAGGTGGCCAGGATGCAAGGCCACTGTGGGTTGCTGAAGAGAGGCACATCTGTATCCAGTACACCAACGTCAGAACAGGGGGTAAGGAGCAACCCAAGTAGTTCTCCCTACTCTGTCCCAAAGAGGATGCAAAATCAGGGCCAAAGGCAGCCCAGGGTCCTTACAAAACACTTATCACCCTCACCTGGCTGGGAACCTTGGACTTTGAATCCCTGCAGCAGTAGGATGTTTCCCTCTCTGCACCTCTTCAGAACAGAAATAGAGGCCCCAGGTGCTCCTCAGGGATGGGTATTTGCTTTTGGAAAGCAGCCAAGTGGCTAAACCAGGCTGGAGCCTAGTACTGGTGCCACAGAGCTGATCAGCCAAGAGCCAAACCGGGAGCAGTGACAGGGGCAGGAAGACCTGGGGGGCTCTTTGCAGCAGTGGTGAAAGGGCTCTGCAAATGCCTCTATCCTAGTGTGAGTATCCCCCAGCTGGCAAGAGGGGCTGCAGCCTGACCTGCTGTCCCTGCCTGCTTTGCACCCAGAAGGGATTCTGGGACTGAGGGGAGGGAAGGTGGGCAACCCCTCCTCCTGCACCTCCCCGGCTTCCCTGAAATTTGCCCTAGAACAAACTCTCAGGGATTAGCACCAGCCACATCCTGGTGAGAACAATATTAAGGGATTATGAGATTAGAAATACCATTTATGCCTAGAGGAATAACTCTAATTCTTATCTGATTGTCTACAGATGTCAGCAATCAAAGCGCCTCTTTCATGCAAAGCAGGGAGCGCTGTCGGGGTGGTAGGTGAACACGACTTGGCCCCCTCCTAGCACGAGGAGCCAGCTTCTCCTGCTGATACATGCCCCGGATCGTGTTTGGCAGCAGCTGCTGGCATGTCAGTTCCTCCGTGGGGAAAAGCTGCTCAGCAGGAGCCCTGTGCTGGGGCTGCATCCTCCTCCTCTTGTGGCTCTGCTGGGCTGCCCACCCAGGATAAGCTCAGCTGTGCCTGCTGCTTGCAGGGTGCTGGTGGAGAGCCTGGGGAAGTGGGTGCTGCTTTGCCCACAAGCAACACCACCCTGAAACTCCAGCTGCAAGCTCACCACAGCCCATTTGCCACCAGCTCCTCCTGCCCTGGGCTGTGTCTCCATGAACAATGTCAACACTACGGTGTGCAGGGTGCATGGCCCCCCGCAAGTGATGCAAGGCTTTTCCTGCTCCCGGAGGGTCAGACAGCTTGAATAAGAGACAAACTAACCAGGTCTGACCCCAAACCTGTGTGCTGCCCCACTCTACTCTCAGTGCCTGCCTTACAGGAGGGGCTGGGATTGTCGGGGCTGGAGCATCACTGGCTTTGTGGCACAACTGCTCCTGGGCTGGCCAAGCACTTTGTGCCAGCTCGCCTGGGGAGGCAGCTCGTAATGGGGTGGCCTGGGAGGCTCTGCCCAGCCATTAAGGAAGGTAAGTGCTTCTGGGCGTGCTATGCCAAGCTCCTGTCTGCACGCTGGAGGCAGAGTTCGTGCAGTTTGATGGCACATTATCTCCATTCGGCTCCTCATCAAAAACTCTCTGTCAGTCCCTCCTTCCAAGGAGGGCTGTAAGAGCTTTCTGTCCTTCATGCTAATGCTTACATGAGTATCTCCATCCTATCTCTCTTCTTCCTTCCCTTTCTCAGACCCGAGCCTTCTCATCCCATTTTGTCCCATTTGCTTTTTCTGCCTTGCCTGTGCCTTGCAGACACCCCAGCACTGAGGCAACCTTTGTCTCCTCCCAGCCAGGAGCAGGGCACACAAAAAGCCAAGGCATCATGGAGATGGGACGGAGCAGGGTGAGGAGCACCCTAACTGGGGACATGCAGCATCCTCCGAACACCCCACATCCTCCTGTCCTGCAGGGTTTTCCTCGCAGCCCTGATCTGCACCACCAACACCACACACCTGAACCACACTACCCGATGAAAGAAACGGCAACTGCGCAGCTAAATCTGCACGACAGGGATATGCACCTTCCTGAAGTCACTGGCTTGAAGGCCATGGGAGAAAATTAGTTCATCTCACCTGACCTCCTGGGTTGCACAGGCCATTACGTCCCTCCATTACCCCTCTATTGAGCCCAATAACTCGTGTTTGACGGAACAATCTTTCAGCAAGGCAGCCAGCCTTGCTCTGCAGATAACAAGCAACAGAGGAGCCGACACGGCTTTTGGCAGTTTGTTCCGATGCTTAATCATTTTTTCTATTAAAAATATGAGCCTCATTTCTAATTCAAACGTGGTTGCGGCTCAGCTTCCAGTTATTGGCTCTAGTTATGCCTTTGCTTGCTGGTTTAGTACCCAGTATCTTCTCTGCTTGGAGGTAATTACCAAAAGGAGTCAAGGCATCTTTCCAGCTTCCCTTGAAGTCACTGAACAGACTGTTTTAAGTCTTTCTCCTTTTGGCAGTTCCCCCATGTCCCTTCACATCCTTTTTTACTCCCCTGTTTTCCCAGGGTCCTTCTCAAATAACTTTTTTGATAACATCACGGGAACTAAGCAAGGATCTGATATTGTCTTTGTTGTACATGCAGCACTTGGCAGAGCTGGCTCAGTCTTGGATCCAAGAATCCCCTTTTTGGCCAGCCTGTCCCAACACAAACTCACAGTTTGGGGCACCTCCATCCTGGCACCCTCCTGCAGGAGCTGTCTTCTGTGCTCTCTGCAATTTTGCTTTTTTTGTCATAATTAAGCCCTGGAGGTGTGTGGCAGCACAGGCCTCACACCGCCACCATTCCCGGGCAACTGCTCTGCTCACTCCAAGTGGGAATCATCCCTGAGTTTCGCCGAGAGACAGGCAAGTGGGAGAAGAGAATGCCACAAAACGATGCCTGCAACGACTGTGTCTCACAGTGAGCTTTTTAATGCCCTTGAAAAAGCCCACTGCGCATTTCCACTTCTGGACAAAACCCACGATGGGCTGACACAGCAGTCCTCACACCACCATGGCAAAAAAACCACATCCATGAACACTGGTTTGGCAGCTAAAAAGGTGAGTGGTGCTTCCCCTCCTGAGCCTTCAAGGGTGACGGGAGCATTGTTGGTGTGGTTATGCTGTTCCAGCAAAGCAAGTGGGGTTTGCAAAAGCCATGTATCACCACTGACACTCGCAGCAAGAAACAGCCTGGTGCTCCTCCATAGAACAACCCAGCAGCGTAATCACACCTGCTTTGCATTGATGTGAACAGCAGGAGTGCCCACAGAACCAGCTCCTCCCTCCATGCTCTTTCCTCCAGGAATGTAGGGGTTTCTGATTTTGGACCTGAACTGGCCAGTTAAGTCCAATGTTCAGGTCAGCTGGAGACAGGGGAATTCCCCTCTCTTGAGAATTCATGACTCTGGGAGCAGAAGAAAGCAGCAACAAACCCACATGCTGGCCAGGAGAGGGAGGAGAGATGGGAGGAAGGGCTGGAGGAGGAGGCTGTGGCAGAAAGGGGAGGTTGCCCATGGCTGACACGTCCAGGCTGGCTGCCTGTGAGCTGTCCCACTCCATGGTGTGATGCAGAAACATGCAGAGCTCTGTGATCAGAGTGTGATGCTGCCCTGGGGTGGGCTGCAGTGGGTGGGAGTCCTGGCATTGGGGGTGTCCAACCTAGCACACCCCATTTGGGAAGGCTTGAAGGGTCAGGATGGTACTGAATCATCACACAGGTTTTTAAGCCCATTCTGTGGTTTCAGAAAATTCTTCCCCAGTCTGTGTCTTAATATTCCCTTCTGCCTTTTCCTCTAGACTCTGACATCCCTGTTTACCACCAGGCTGGGGGAGGAATGGGAGGTGGCACAGGCTGCCCTGTATCCCCAATGGAGCACTGGAGTCCATGTCCCTGGGTTTCAGTGAGGGCAAGAAAGAAAGAGGAGGAAGAGGCTGGTGAGGCCAAAGAGCCCGCTCAGAGGGCAGCTGCACCTGGCTGTCACCTCAGGGAGGTCAGGCACAGAGGGAAGGGGAAGCAGCTTGGGTCCATATGGAGAGAACAGGGATGAACTCTGCACTGGAGGGCTGAGCAATTATTCCCCAAAAAAACAGAATGGCACCACATCAGCTGCAAAGACATCAAGAGATGACAAATTCCAGCTCATCCACCATACATACAACATATTTCACAGACCCCTGGCTCCAGCCTGCTGGAAGCAGGCACTGGCTCAGACCAACACAGGTCGCACAGGATCCAGAAAGCAGCCAAAAGGCAGAGAGCTGCTTGCAACCCTCTGCTTTCTTCCCCGACCAAGAGGACAGGATGTATCCATGACATGTGACAAGCCATGCAAGGCTGCTCCTCATGGAACATGCAGAGTTGGGCTGTGCTCAGTACAAAGCTACTCACACTGTCCAGCTGTGGAGGGGAAAAACATCCAGGGCTGGGAATGCTCAAGTCAAGACAGCCCAACAGGAGCAAAAATGCAGCACCAAGGTCTGAGCTACAGCTCCAAACCTCCTCATGGTTTCTTGGCATGGACCCACTGAGTGATCTCCTGTCCTCCAGAGTTGAACCTACTCTTCCTACACATCCCAACTCAGCCACACAGGATATCGAGTTTCCCTGTGAATCTGGCTCTGGTCCAGTCATGGTTTTGGGATCACTCTCCTCCACATCTCCCATCTGGGGCAAACAGCAGCGCTGGGGACCCACTGCTGGTCCCTGCTGACACAAGGTTCTGTGCACACACTGCTGGGCTCTGCTCTTCACGGCCCCAGAGCAAGACCAAATTTCCCCATGCCACTTGGCACATGGGCTTATCTTTGTTCACTTGCTTTTGGCAAACACACCTCTCCCTCCCCTGCACCACCAGCAGCCAGGCTGCCCAGGCTGGTACCCTGTGAGTTGGTGGAGAGAGGGGCACACAGCCTGACGTTAGCCACGCTCAGCAGGCTGTGTATGGCTCCCATCAGAGCAGAGAAGACCATCCTGGAGAGAAAACAAGCAGCCGTCACCTTAGGGATGGTATCATAAACCATTTTAATAAGCCATTTTTCTCCCCCTCCCCACCATCCTAACTCATGCAAACACTGCCTTGTTCAGTTGGCAGCAAACGATAAAGACCCCCAGGGAGCGCAGGAGGGGGAGAAAAGGGACATCTGTTTAGAGCATTTCTACTGCATGGCTCTCCCAGGCTATTTCTATCTCTTCTTGTCAAAATTTATCAACTGCATAATTGTTTAAACAGCATTAAAGTGCTTGGAGCAAGAGCAACTGGAAATTGTCCTGCAATTGCCTCTGGTACTGATGCTGACAGCTCAGGAAGGGACTGGGGAGAGAAGGGATCATTGGGCATGGGAACCCTCTGACTCCTTTTCCGGAGGGGAGACACCACCCTGTCCTGCTAAGAGGAGGAAAATAATCTCACTTTATCCTGGTGCCCTTCCCTGCTTTCCAGGCCCAAAGCTCTGCTCCTTCTCCTCTGCTCCCTGTCCTGACCTGCTGTTAGCACACATTTAGTCTGCTAAATTATTTACAGCAGATGCAGCGGCTCGGGAAACCACAGCTAATGACAATGTCTTTCACGCTGAAGTACCCTGGACCTTGCCCTGACCCTGTCGAGCCCTTGGCTGGCACCTCACTGCCTGCCTGGGCCACACCGTCATTCCCAGCCACCTCCAGAAGTTTCAGAGAGAGATGGAAAAGCTTTGGATATTGGGAAAAGATGAGACTTTGCTGCTGCCTGCCATCTCCTCTCCTTCAGACAAGAGGGATGTGGCCACAGAGGACCTCCACTGTGGGGTCTTCCCATGCCTGGTGACACTGCCTGGCCTGGCTCCCTGCAAACATGGGCACATGTGGGCAGTGACAGCCAAGAGTTATACCCTGTGCTGGTGACATTTGGGGGGGTTTCTTCTTCCAGCACCTTCTGGGAAGCAAACAGTGATCTTATGTAAGTACCAGAGGCATTTGGAGCTGTGGTGGAGAAAGGAAAACAGCATTCACATGTGGAGCATCCACCCCTTTGCTCATTGTCCCACGGCTGCAGTGACAGGAGGTGGCCATATCCCTGCCTGTTCCTCCCCTCCCAGGACTCTGGAAGCTGGGGACACATTGCTGGTGGGAGGCAGGAAGCTTGCACCAAATATTTTGACAAGAGGCACTTAGGAGCAGCTCAGATAAAATCCCTCCTGCAGCAGAGGCCAGTGCAAACAGAGAACCAGTGTCTGTCCCCTCCAGTCCCCAGAGCAGTCACGGTCCCCATCCATGGCCACCATCCCCCAGGCAAGGAGGGTATGTCTTCTCAGCCCTAGGCATCCCTAATTCCTGGCACTGCAGAGCAAGGGTTGTGGGAAGCTGTTTAGACTGGACTTGGGATTCTTTAATTATGGAGCTGTTTTTGTCATGTTAGGGAGGATAAACAAATCTCAGGAGAGCAGAAGGAGACTGTGCTGCCATCCACCCAGGACATGGGATGTTGGTGCTGCATGCAGCCTTCGGTATTTGTGCTAGGCAAGGATGGGGAGGGTTTTCCAGGAAGCTGCCAAGCCCCAAAGTCCTTTTTCCTTTTCTCCTTCAGCCCAGCAGCTGGAGCCAGGCTCTCTCTCAGTACTATTCCATCAGCTTATTCCCAGCCCAGCTGCAAGAGAGGATGCACAGGGAGCCTCTGGGGCTCATTTCACACGTAGGTCCAAACTTCAGGATCCCACATTCACTGAGAGGGTTCTTGCACCTTAAGCAGCCTCTCTCTGATGGACACTCCATCCCTGGCTCTGGCTGGTCACTGGCAACCCTGGAACTCTGCCACTGGAGGAGAATGGCAAGGGGGTGACCACCTTCTCCCCTTCTCAGTGCCCTCATGCCGCATGATGCTCCTGCCACGACTCTGGTGGAGCCATGAGCTCTCCACAGCACCCAACACAGCACGGGCTCATCGGTCAGTGGGGTCACGTGTGGGGCCACATCCCTTCAGGTCACACTGGCCACCTCCTGGGCATGCTCTTCCCTCAGATAGCATTGGCAAGGCCAGGGCAGAGCTGCTGGTGCTGTTGTCCCGAGCCGTGGCTACTCATAAATGCTCCGCTGGCCCCACCACCGCGCGCTCCTCGCTGTCCCCAACTCCCCCGCGGGAAAGGGGGGAGCCGTAAGGACGGGAGAGGGGATATTTTTATTGTCTCTGACACCGGCTGCCCCAGATTATCATGTTTTACGTAGCGAGCCAAGGAAGCATCACTCTGCTATGCTGCAGCTGGGCTGGCTGCCCAGCCCAGCGAGGGGAAGGCGGAGAGGAGCAGCGGGGCGCGGGTGCGAGCGTACGAGTGTGTGCACACGTGGGCCACGGGGCACGGCTTCATTCAGCCCTTCCCGCAGCGGCATGCAGCCTGCAGCCCCCCGAACGGGGCGGAAAGGTCGCCTGCTGCCTGCAAATGTGTTTGTTTTTCTAGTCCGGCTCCTAATTTGATTAGGACTAATTGCATTTGAGAGCGTGGTGGGGTTTTTGGGTGGGTTTTTTTTGGCTTTCCCCTTAAAGAGCCGGGATAATAATTTGCATACTGTTACCCGGTATGCCTTTCCAGCTCTCAGCCGGGCCAAGACCTGAAATCTGGTTGCAGGCAGCACAGTTCATCCATTGAATTTTCCCAGCCATGAAAAAACAGCACAACATGGGAATGCAGCGGCTGGAGAGCCTGCATGCCTTGTGAAATAAAGCTGAATTTCAATGAACAAAGCATACCTGCAAGCTTGTTGACACTCCCCTTCTGTGGCTCTCACGAACTGGGGGGTGATGCCTGGCTGTGAATCACCCCCGGACCACTGCACCTACCCAGCCCCCAGCGCTGCAAGGACATGGGGGAAAAAGTCCCTCCATAGTAATGAACCCAACAGCTCTGGGGTGTATCTCCTGATTCTGGAATACCAGTAGTCATTTAAATTTATTAGCTCCACCCTTGCCATAGGTTTGGTCCATATTAATGTAGTCCTGCCTCAAGCAGTGCTTGGGCACAGCCTTGGGGTTGCCCTTGTGTAGGACTATCCCCAAGGGGCAGGAGCACACTGGGGGGGTGAGAGGGATGAATCCAAGGCGCGGGTGCTGTTCCCTGCCAGCTGGCCCTGGTGCCAGAGAATGGTTGCAGTCATGTTTAACTTGCTGCTCCTGAAATAGACTAAGTTTACATCGCCACGGGAAGGGATTGGAAGAGTTCAGAGGGGAAAAATCCATCAAAAGGGCTTTTTTTAAAAAAAAAACCAAGCTCTGCGATCACAGATCGCTGGACATGAGCAAGGAACTATCTGCATACGCTGACCCCAAACCCATGCTTCTCCCTCAGCATCCAGGCAGGAGCACCAGCCTGACCAGAGGCAGCCTGATCTGAGGCAGAGGCATCTTCATCACTGGCTGCCAGAGCCAGCCAAACTTCTGTTCTCCCAAGCTGCCACGTCATCAGTGCCCTTCTGCAGTTCTTTCCACCCAACCAACACACAGAAGCAGCCGGGCACACACCAGTCCCTGGCACTGCCTTCCTCCACTGTTTAGCCAGTGCCCATCACGGGATGCTCACGCCTGCCCTGGTGGAGCCAGAGGTGCACGTTTTACATGGAGAGGTCACTACCTCCTTCTTTTGCTTCTTTCCTTTGGATAGGTGAAACAGAAAAAATGTTTTAAAAATAACAACAAAAAATAGATGCAAACTTGTAGTACAATCCTCTGGTTGCAGCTGGAGCCCAGCTGGGAGGAAAAAGACTTCTAAGGCAGAGAAAAGGGAGGCTCTGATTATTTATTAGTGGCCGACGTTTGATTGCTTGCTAATCAGTCCAGAGAACACTCAGGCTCTCCTGGCCTCCCCACTCACATGTGGTTCCTGTTGCTTTGCCCCTTTCCCCCTCCCTCCCTCTGGTTTTGCTTTGTTTGTTTTTCTGTTAATTTGGTTGTTTTTTCCATGTCATTTTCCGTCAAACCGCATGTTTTTTCCTCTTTCTCTCGCCAGCCGCTGCAGTGACAGACACGGAGGAAGCAGGCCAGTCTGGGACTGCTTGTACTCTGCCAGTCCCTTTCCCACATCCATGGCCTGGGAGGCAGCAATGCCCATGGGGCAGGGCTGGGGCTGGCACCAGGCTACAAGACCCTAGGCCACCACTGCGACATGGAAGACGACTCCACTGCCTGCATCCCAATCTGTGCCCTTGCTTCTGGAGGGGATTCTGCTGTATTTCCTCTCCCATGCAGACCCCATCCCTGCTTGCACTCCATCCTGTCAGGCAGCAGCCTTTTTGGGCAGCAGGATGAATGATGAGGGTCAAATGCATGTCCGCCAGCTCTTAGGCATCCCCAAAGCAGGACAGAAGGGCAAAGGGGCAGAGGTGCTGGGCCAGGATGGAGATAAGCAGGTTAGAAAGGGACGGAGGGATGGGAGTGGAAGGAGGGTGCCTGCCCTGGCTGCCTCCCTCCCGGCCTCCCTTCTTTGCACACAAGGCCTCCCCACTCCCATGTGCACTCTCCGGCTTCTGGCAGCCTTTCCGACGCGCGTTTCCACTCCTCTCTGGCCCATTAGCAGTATTTTTATAACATTCTGTAACGCACAGAGCTGTGTGCCAAACCTCAAGAGTGCATTATTTCCCAACGTCATTGTTATATCCACCCCCGGGCCCTCCGGCTGCGCGTTTCCAAATGCAGAGCTGTGGCTTGTGGGGGCAGCCAGGAGCCCGACACCCCGCTCCTGTTACCCAGAGCCTTGCCCTCCCTCCTGGCCCGCTCCTGGTGCTCAGCCCTGGGCTCAGGCCAGGGATGCCTGGGGTGTAAAAAGACCTGGACCCATCTCCTGCTCCTGGCTGCAGATGGGCATCTGCTGCTCTCAGGCTGCAGGGCAGGTGACCGCTGGAGATAAACACCTGGTTGCTCTCCTGTGCTTCACCTCACACTCATCTGCCTGAGAAAAGGGGCAGACCAACAAACCACTACTGAAAGTGCCCTGGAAGAGGTTTCCCCTGGAGAAGTGCCAGCTTTCCCCAAGCCAGTTTGTGCTGAGGAGGATTCATGCCTTGTAGGCGGCTGATCCGGGACCTTTAGCGATAGACAAGCCTGTGGGCCTGTCCTTCTCGCCACCCCTGGATGCACACTGTCCCACTGCATGTGCACCAGTGTCCCCATTTCTGCACTGGGTGAGACAGCCCAGCTACCCCCAGCCTCTGCAGGGTGCTGCTGGGTTCCCAGCCACATCCCCCATCATGTGCACCTGGGTGTCAAACTCATCTCAAGGACCAGATGACCTGTGCCCTCCCTCCCGCCTGCTGAAGCACATTGATGAGACACCTTCACACACTTGTGCCTGCACCATTATGTATCATCCTGGCCCCTTCAGCATGTAATCCCCACCCCCGATATCCTGTTGTCCCTCCGTAGTCACTGGCATATCCAACCAAAGCGCCCCGGTCCTTGTGGGCCAGAGCCATTACAGATACCACCACTGAGAGTGGCTCAAACACAGTCCAAACGTGGTGCCGAAGCTTCCCAGTCCCTTCCAGGAGCTCCCCCTTTCAGCACAATCTGATCCCCTGTAGCTATTTCCTAAGCTGTGTTCCAATTCTCATACTAATCCACATTTTCTCTGGTTTAACTCATAATTTCCCATGTGGCATCATAGCAAATACTTCACTGAAGTCAAGATAGATTACACTGACCACATTTCTGGGCTTAGAAAACCGGTTCCCTTATCAAAGAGAGCTATCAGGTTAATCTTCTGTGATATATCCCTGGCAAGCCCCCCTTGTGTTTTTTTCCCATTTTCCATTCGTCTCCAAGTCTTTAATTGCTCCCTCTTCCAAGTGCACCCCGCGGCCCCACAGTGCTGTGGGGTCAGGCTGTCTGATCAGGACTTTTCCTTCTCTCAGGCACAGGAGGCACGTTGCACTGGGTACCACCACTGACCTCTCAGCTGCTAATGAGCCTTGCTAATGAACAGATGTCCTCACATGGGGATGAGGTGCTCCCCAAGCCTTCAGTGCATTGTGTCCTTTGAAGGTGCCTCCACAACAGCGGATCATCTCCACGTTTTATGCTCCCTCCTCTCCCTTAGCCTGTGCTGCCCTTGCTCTCAGCGTCGCTGCTCAGACCCGGAGAGGTTCATTTGGTATCGGGCTCTGCCGAGCTTACTTTTAATCTCCCCTGAAACCTGTCTGCAGAATCAGCTCTGCTCTTCTCTCCTCGTTTGCTCTGTATTTATATGGCTAACCCCCCTTTTCATTTCCTCTGCAAGGTCTCGCTCAGCTTGACTTCTGGCAGGTCTCCCTTTATCCCTGGGCTCGCTGACCCCCACGCCAGAGCTTGCTTTGCTAATTGACACCCTTTCCTGGTCCTTGACCCTTCTCTGCTGCCTCTCCGCATCCTTCCTCTGGTGTTGTATGCTCAGGAGAACCCCTGCCTTGCCTGGGGGGCACATTCCAGGTACCATCATTTATTTAATGAGGTCCCCAGCACTTTTCCACGTGCAGCCCCAGCCCCTCACTCTCACTGCAGTCATCTTTCTTGTTGCCCCAGTAAAAGAGAAAAATGCAGGCACAGGCCTGTTTTCATTTAATTTCCCATGCAATTGAAATGAAATGAGCCCAAGATCCCTCAAATCCCAGGTTTGGGCTCCCAATGCACTAAGCTGCAGCAGCGATGCTACCACGGGGCCATGCTGCAAACCCCCTCCGCGTCACCCATCTCCATCTACATGGCCAAGCCCATCTCCATTCCCTCCTGGGATGCTCCCAAACCCACTCCTTCACACGAGTCCACACACCTCCAGGGAATCAATCGCGACCAGCAGAGCCAGGACACTTGGGTTTGGGGTGGGGGAGGCAGGGGCTGGGGGTGCAGTGCTGGGAAAAGAAACCTTGCAGAGAACATTAAATTACAATCCAGCCAATTAAATTAATTACCACTAAAAGGGTCTCACCTGATTAGTTCCTTGCACAGTTAATTGTGTTAACAACACCAGACACGAGTTTATTTATTTGTCACCCTCTCTCCAGGGACCAGTGGCCCCAGCAGTGTCCAGCTGGGTTCCTCAGCTGCCCANATTTGGGCTCTCACGCTGAGCAATTCCCACGGGTCCCTGAGTGGATTGACAAGGATTACTATTAGTGAGGTGCTTAGCAGATGCAAGAACCATTGCAAAATCTCTGCGATGCCACAGCCGCAGAAGAAGTGGCTGGAGGCTGCAGACCTCTCCCCACCCCCCCTGTTTCCTGCAGACCTGGGCTGCAGCCCTCTGTGCACTGGCACAGCCTGTGACCTCTCCCTAGATGGGATCTGGTGAGCACATGCCCAAGCAGAGGAGCTGCTCAACCTCCTTGTGCTGCTGCCTGCATTGGACCCAGCTCCTGCCTTTTCTGGCTCTGAACTAGCTGTGAACACCTCCTGAGCAGAGAATGCAGCTAAAAAGCCCCTGACTCATTTGTTAGGCAGTGGCAGTGGCCTTTTTGCCTGCCATGCTCCCAACTCCCACACCTGCTCACTGGTGAAACCCTGCCCTGTGCTGACTGCTTCCCCTCATCTGCTTCTCACATCGCCTTCCAGCTCCTTCCAGCACTCCTTCTCTTGGCCCACATGCCAGGATCCATCCCACATGACCCTAAGTGAGTTGGACACTGAACAACATGGCTAAAATTCAAATCTCTCCTCTAGGTGCAGTGAACCCCTCATGCCTTACTTTCAGGGTTTACACAGACCCTTCTGCGACCCTCTGTCCCTGGACCATGGCCTAGGATGGAAACACCACCCTGGCTCTGATGCAAGGTGCAGAAGGTGAGACAAGGAGTAGAGGAAGGCTCTGCTGTGTCTTCCAAACCTGGGAACATACAGCCACCTACACGACATGTTCCTGGATGGTGGAGCTCCCAGCTGGTGCATCCCAGTTCCCATCCCACAGCCGGCTATGCCGGCTGGTGCTCCCAGACACCCACAGCTGCCAGTTGCATGTGCCATGCTGCAAAACACACAGTTGCTATCAGCTGTACAAACACAGCAGCCCTCAAAACACACAGCTGCTATCAGCTCTCAGCATTGTGTGAAATACAGCACAACTCTTATCTCCCCTGATGAGGCCTGTGAATCGGCGCATCCTGCGCCGAAGATACACAAAATGCTGGGGAACGAGCATCTGTCCTCCAGCACACCTGGATCCCACAAACCCAGGGATCACCAACACCTTTCGGCTGCTCCTCTGAAACAACCAGACTGCAGTAACCCCAGCCAGGGCTTCTCCTTGCTGACTGCAGTCCTCTCTGACAGCTCTTTCCACCTACAGAGATGGCTGTTGTGGCACAAGGCTGGATGGAGAAGCTACATCCCTTCTCAAATTATTCCTGAGGCATCATTTAGTCTACTGGCTTTGATCCAAAGCTTGGGGCAGAGCGGCTGATTCCAGCTGGGATTAGTATGCCATGAGGACCTCATATGGGGGTGTGCAGCTGACAACCCTATGTATGGAAAGTAGAGGGGGTGGCATGGCAGGAGAGGTGAGGAGTCAATATGGGAGCAGAGACTGCCCCCCTCCATGTGACATGCTGGGGTACTCACTTCCCACCCTCAGGTAGGTCTGGTATTTGAGGTGCCAGGAGGAGCCCTCGTAGCAGGAGTACTGGCCGCTCTGCGACAGGCCAACGTTCTTCAGGATCAGGTAGGACCCGTTCAGGTGGGACTCATCGATGTCGGTGCCATTGACTGTCCAGGTCACGGCTGCATCCCAGTCCATGGAGCCACACTTCATGGTCACGTCCGCACCTACCCGCTCGAACTGGATGTCTGTGGGAAGGAAGAGGAGAAAAACAGGTGAGCGCAGAGCCCCTCAACACAGTTGTCTTGGAAATAAGATACTACCATCCCATCTGTGATGTAAGAGAAGGACTGAGGCGTGGACTGACACTGTTGGTGGCCAGGGAAGCCCAAGTTCCTCTCCTGTCCCCAGTCATGATTTATTTTAGTAGTGTGGACCAGCTGACAAATACCAGAGGATCAGTATTCATGGACCACCTCCACCCACAGGATGGTTTCCTCGTACCTTTGCTGTGGAGAAAACATGGCAAGGGTGCAAGCATGGCTCACCAGCCAAACACCCCACAGCATGGCCAGGCACACAAGACATTGCCAGTCCTATATCTAGGTGACTTCTTGCAGGACACAAACCAAACACACACATCAGAAACTCTCAGCAGAGATACAAAAGAGCCCCGGGACTCGTCACCAGCAAACGCCACATATTTACTAGCACAGATTGGAAGCAGGTAACTCTCGTTGCAATTCCCTATCCAGGAAACCAGGTAGGAGGACTGCAACCTAACCGTGCTGTGCTGCGGAAAGGCACAGCTGCTTGGTGCATGCAGTGCTGTTTGTCTCCCTGTCTGGGTTTTCTTTTCTTTCCACAATAACATGATGCCTTGCTGAGCTGTTTGATGTAGCAGCTCACGAGTGGGGCAACACAGCTCATTGGGCACCAGCTGCCTAATTGAATTTTCTCAGGTTTCTGGACAGGAGCTGGAGCTGACATTCATTAATGATCCTTAGCAACTGAATATTTCCCGTGTTGCTACACTTGGCTGTGCCGAGCTGCATGTGGCAAGGATAAAACCATGTGAGTGCGTGTGCGTGACACAGGGTGAAGCAGCACGGGAGGATGAATGGGGATGAGGTTCCTTCAAGGCTTCATCAAGCCTTCGTGCACAGACAAGGGTGGCTCAGTTCTCAAAATTCTCCTGGGCTTCAGAACCACTTTTGACAAGGTGCCTTCCAAGGAAACTAAGCAGCCCTGACACATGGGGAAAGTCCTTGTGAGGATTTACAGCAGCTAAAGTCACGAGACCAAAGGTGAAAACAAGCTGTCAGATGTAGCAGTAGAAGATGTCACTGCTGAAGTCTGACGGAGATCCGAGCTGGATCAGATCTGCCCAACACCCTCGTAACTCACAGGTAAAAGGGGTCAGGGCAGAGAGAGAAGACAGAGTGCTGCTGGGGCTGTCAGGGCAGCCAAATCACAGCTGGGCTCCAAAGTGCTGCAGAAGGACATCATGGCACAGACCAGCAGGCAGTTACCCTGTGTTGATAAATGCAGAGTGGAATGCACGCACGGAAAATGAAGCCTTGCTTCCCCTACACACTCATGGTTCCAAACGTGCCACAGCCTCCACAGAAACCCACCTTGGAGTCATCACACTCACTTCCCTGAAAACATCAGCTCAGTGGTGACCAAGAACTCAAACCCAAAATGGAAAGCACTGTAATTCAAAAGCCATGAACAAACCTGTCCCCATGCTGCTTAGGAACACAGCACCACTGGAAGCAGAGCAGAAGAAGGAAACAGGAACAACTAAGGCTGGAAACAGATCCCACATAAGGATGGTTTAGTAGACTCAAACCCTTCATCCATAAAAGGAGACAACCAAGCAAAGATGTGACAGACACCTTAGCAATGAGGAGTGACATGAAGAGGACAAACAGAGAAGGACAGCTTGCCCTTTCTCCTAATAAAATAAGGGGGAGCAAAACAAGCAAAAGAAAGTGGTCTTTTTTTTGCACAAATTGTGATTAAATTACAGAAATCTATGTCCATCAGATGCTGTTGATGTTAACATTGGAAGGGGGAACAGTGAGTAAATGAATCCATAGCAGAAGACGTGACCTAAAACACTGAGCTGCCCATTGAGCCTTGTGAGACTGCAAGCAGCTGGTGGTGGAGTTGGATGGGAGAAGCACCTCCAAGGCTTCTCCTCTCTTTTTTCCCTCTCCAGATGTCAGCTCCTGGGTCCCATTGATAGGTGGGACCACATGAGCATGATCCAGCCATTCCTCATGTCTAAGCCCACATCCTGATCCCATTTGCAAAGCTGGCTCTGGATGTGTGCCTGGCAGGGCTCAGCCCTCCTGCAGATGGTCTGTCAGGACACCTGCTCCTGAGAGGAATAGAGCAACTTTGGGGATGTTATTCCTGCTGGGAAAGGGGGTGCTAAGGACAGGGAAAAACTGGTTTGTAGTGAGTAAGATGCTGGTGGGATGCCTCAGGACCATTTCTGACACTAGCCAAGGATGGAGACCTTTGGGAAACTGTGCTGATCAGAAAAGTGTATCTCAAGGGTCTTAAAAAAGCCGGGAGCATGTACTGACAGGCAGAAAGAGGGAAGAACATCTAAGATGAAGCATCTATGTGAGGAGGGGTAGCTGGAATAGGAGCAGATAGACAGATAGGCAGAAGTGGAAGAAGACAGTGGATGGATGAATGTGTGTAACCACAGACAGATGGACAGCAGGCTGGATGGGCACAGATGGGATGGAGAAAAGGAGGGATGGAAGGACAATGAAAGGGAGTGGTGTTGGGTGGATGGTTGGCTATTTGAATGGCTCTGGAGGTGGATGGATGGTTGGATGATGAATGGATGGACAGACAGATGACTAGGCACATGTGTGGATGGACAAATACAGATATCAGAGTTTCAGTGAGAATTCAAGCATTTTACTCAAGTTCTCTAATTTCTTTTATTGTATAAGGTAAAGAGGTTTTGTCTTCCCATTTCCTGCTGGCTCACATGTGACACTTGGAGTGCTTACACTTGGAATTCTGCTTGGCACAGACACTGGAGACATTGCACCACCCACCAGCCTTGCATGGAGAAAGGCTCGGTGCAGTGATGGACCCATAGACCGGCCTCCCTTGCCTGGCTCCTGCCTGCCTGATGCCTATTCCCAGAGAAGGATTGAGATGGGGCAAAGCTCTAAAATGCTCGTCTCTGCCTCTCAGGACTGTGACTGAGAGCTTGTCTGTAACTAGTGGCTGAAGGACTAAGTTGGGAAGGAAAAAAGGCACCTTGAGTTATTTCCTATTTGTCCTTAAACATGGTGCAAACACACTGGCATTCATCCAGAAGGACTGAGGGAGCCATTCCTGGAAGACAGGTCTTTGAAAGAGATGCACCTTTCCAAGGCAATGATTAAGGGTTCCTGATGAAGGAGAAACCCTAAGCACAGCTTCAGAGGAGGCACTTCTGCCAGCAGAGTTTGCTGAGGATCTTACTGGAGCAGAGATAGGTCCTCATGTCCTCCCTTGTCCCATGCCAGGCATGGGAGTCCCACCCAACCATGGTGATGTGCAGATGTGTGGCAACCCCTTTGGGAAGGGGCACCATGGGGATAGCTCCCCTGGGAGCAGCCCTGTCTTGCACTGAGAACATCAATTCGGCTTTAGGACGGGGATGGGCAGGGGTGACCACAGCTCTACTGGGACCCTCCACTTGTTGCAGGCTGGGAATGAGCAGGAGCCCCTCCAGCCCACTCAGAGCTCCACAGTTCCCCTGAACAGGGAGGAAAGGGAGGTTTGTCCACGCTCCTGGTCACAGTGTCACTGGTAACACATGGGATCAATGACCACAATGGTGCCTGTGCTGCAGGGCCAGCCCTTTTGGATGGACATCACCTGGTGACATGGATGGCTGAGGGCTGCAGCTTGGAATATTTGAGCTGGACACGGGGGACAATTTATTCTCCTGGAGAGTAACAGAGCACTGGGACAGGTGCACACAGAGAGGGGGGATCCTCATCCATGGAGTTTGTCAGGGCTCTGTANCTGCTGAGGACAGACCTTTTCCAAGTGGAACGCTGGACTAGACCCTTCCAAAGATTCCTTCCCAGCAACACAGATCTGATCACTGGCTAAAACTGATACTTCAAGATGCTGCCCTGTCCCTACACCATGATGCTTCTCCAAAGTATGCTGCCTTTTGGGTCGAGTGCCATCACAAGGCTGTGATGTCATCATAGAGGGGCTGTGATGCTGCACCCAACCAGAAACATGCCTCTCAGCATCCAAGCCCACCAAGGGCCACATCCTCTGTCAGGCACAGCACACCTGCCAGGCACAGCATGGCTTATGACTTGAAGTCCCAGATCTAGAAAGAACCCAGTGATGATGCATAACGGGGGCAGAAATTACATCTTTACCCACAGCTCTGCAAAACTGCAGTGGAGGGAAGGTGGGAGCCAGTTGTGGGATAAGCACACACAGCTTCCAGCAATGAACCTGGGGCAGCTTGGAGAAATGAGCTGTGAGCTGCTTTGCTGCACTAGGAATGATGAGTGAAGCTTGAGAGGTCCTGCAAGTGCAAGAGGGACCAATGGGACAGCAGTCCAGCAGAGGGATTGGAGGGATGATGAGACAAAGCAGCTGAGATGTGGGGCCCATGGAAACATATTTGATGCTTCCCAAACCCATCAAGCTGGAAATCCAATAGAAACCTCATCCTCATTTTCCTCCTAAATGAATCTTGACCTACATCAAAACAGGAAGGGCAATAGCACAGGGAAATCCTGCAAAAAGCTGAGGACTGCCCTGGCATGCACTGTGCTAGGAAGGAGCACAAGTCCTCTTGGGACCTTCCATCTCCACTCCTCTGCCTGCGCTCCAGCTGAGGCTCCCACCCTGCCAGCATGGGCAGCTGCCAGCCATGGCAGGAATGCTGCTGGGCACTGGCATGTGTGGAGCTACGGATGTGGCACTGGCAGTCTGTGCCCAGACGCCTGAGGGGTCACTGGAACAGAGAGCAGAGGAAGTGGAGAGGATGGTTTGCATTCCTGGCACCAGTGCTCACCACAGCCCTTCAGTGGGGGTCTTTCAGCCAGCGCCTGTGGCAAGACAACATTCAGCAGACACACACAGGGCCAAAACCACCCTTGCTGTCACAGTGATTCGCAGGCAGACTGGGACAAATACTCCCTCTGAGCGCTCTGCCAAAATGCACTGCAGGGCTGTGGCTCGTGTAAGCAGAGAGAGAGCAAAAGAAAGGCACTGCAGCATTTTTGGGGAGAGGGACAAGCACTCTGCAGGTTGCACAGCCTCTGGCTCTTTCCTTCCTTTGCAGATGGTGAAACCGAAGCAGTGAGAAAGGCCAGGTCCCCACCTTCTCTGATAGGACACAGAGCACTTCTGCAGTGGGACAGAGAATTTCACACGTGCCTTTGGACAGAGGCTTTCACATCACCCCACTGGCCCTCATATGCCTCTCCCACAGCTGAGAAACCAGCCACAAATAATTGTCTCAGCAGCTAATTAGCTGTCTGTGTACAAAATAAATTATACATTTAATATTTACACAGTGCCAGGGCTATGCCAAGAGCTTTCCAAGCATATAAACCAGAAGGGTCTTTCATTCCACAACTTCCCATGGTAAATGAGATGAATCAGCCTACAGGAGATGAGCAGGGAGCCCCAGAGGACAGAGAGGTGGTCTGACCTCTGGAGGAGGATGTTCCTGGCCTCCTCCAGCCATGGGACAGGGTAGTGGCACAACCCCGTGGCCTTTCCCTTGCTTCTGGACCCATGCCCACTGGCCTGAACAGCACCAACTGTGTCCAAGGAGTGCCAGGGGCTCCACTCCCATGTGCAGCCTGACAGCCCCTGAGGTCTGCCCTTCTTGAGATGAAGCAGCCCCAGGCCCTGGAGAGGGTTTCCTGACACCATCTTCCCGAAGCACACCCCACTCTTGATCTCCTCACATCTATTCCCTGGGATGCCCCTCGGTCTTTGCACAGCTTTTCTCGCCAGCAGAAATCTTCCTTCAAGGAGAAGAAATTTCATGCTTAAGGAGGCACTTCTTCCACAAGTGATTTAAAACTGGATACATCTTTGTAAGGAAACAAGCATAATTAAGTGTCATCGATGTAGCCAAAGATATGGACTGTTCCAAGTTAATTTTGTCCATTAATGAAGAGTCGCAGAAAGCAGAGCCTGTGTTTGTTTGCTCTACTTTGGTAAATCCCTGGAGTCAGCAGCTTTGCTCTTGACAAGAAAAAATAATTAGAAAGAAACTTTAATTAAGAGATAACAGATGGGTGCTAAAGGACTTGTACTCAATCACACCATGATAGCCTGGAAGCAGACCTTGGTTTACTTCGGGAGTGTTGTGAAGGAGGGACTTGACCCCTCCAACATGCTTGGCTCAGGGCAGGATCCAGGGTGGGAAAACCTCTTCCCTCAGCCTGGATGTGACCACAAAACATCCTCCTGTGAGTGTTGGCAAAGCCCTGCTACCCCAGAGAAGTTCTGCTCCAGCTCTGCAGCAGCCTCACCTTTCACCTCCCTCTGAAGCTGTACCCCAAACCCAGCTGGGGATGTCCATCATGGGGTGACAATGGCCTTCGTGGCCCTTCTAGCTGCTCAGCTGCACAAGGCTGGTGCCTCTCCCACGAACCTTAATGCAACATCTGCTGGGCCTTTCAGAGGATGAAGGGACACATTTACCATCAAATGTTCATTGTCACAAATGATAATCCAATCCATGGGCTCCCTCCTGTCCTTGATGCTCCAGCAGTGGGGAGGTATGATGCCTGCACTGCTATGAGCTTGACATGCCATTGCCCAGGCCGAGCTCCAGGTGACACAGTCAGGATGGCAGCACCATCAGGATAGTGTCACTTGCATCGCTCGTGCACAGGGGCCAGCAGGGCTGTGCAGTGGCAGAGAATCAGCACCCTCCGTGGAGAAAACACAGTGCTAAACCCAGCAGGAAACCACAGAACAGAGACCCACTGCTGGAAGCAGAAGACACACAGTCTCACAGCAGAAGCGAGGGCCAAGTCCCTGCTGCAGCACTGGCTCAGCCCCATGGGATTTAGCAGCTCCCTGTGCCTTTTGGGCTGTGGGCCGATGGGAAGCCCTGGATGGCAGATGCAGTAGGAGGATGGGGAATGCTGCCTTAGCAGACAAGTAACTTAAGTGTCATTTTTCTGCTTGTAACATATCATCAGACTGGCTGAATCAACAGCTTTGGTCTGGTCTGAGTGGGATCTCACCAGGGCAGAGTGTATCCTCCCTGTGCCCTGTTATGTCTGTGTCTTCTCCCGGTACTGCAGCATTTTCATCAGCCCCACGTTGGGACAGAGCCTCTCTTGCAGATCTTTAGACCTGCCAAATCACATCAGCCCAGAGCTCCACACTGGCAGTGCTCCTGGCTTCAGGCCAGAAGGGCTCTGTGTCAGAGGCAGCCTTGTTTCCCTGCACGCCATCAAACCCAGCTCTTGCTGGGAGTAGTAGGAGCTGTACAGAGATGTGCTGCCCCAAGCACAACTTGACCCTGGTCACAGGGGACAGGCAAAGCTGAGAACAGCAACCAAATCCATCCTGCCTCTGCAACAGCGTCTCCTCAGCCATGCATGGGCAGGAGACCACAAAGAAGCTGCCCTTTCCCATGGCTTCAGAGTAGGAGGGAGCTCTGCCCGAGGGTGCAAATGCTGGTGTGCACCCATCTGCAATGGTCGCATACCTCTGTCACGGATCACATTGTGTTGACCCAGCCAGAACCAGGAGAAGATGCACCTCTGCTGCTACTTCTGCTTCACTGTCTCAGCTGCTCTGCAGCAGAGAGGTCTGGATAGTTTTGGGCTGATGATCTTGGCTTTTTGGGTTTTCCACAGGAGGCTTTGTTCTTGCATCCCAGGAAGGGACCTGAGTTCATGTGTTGATCTGTTTTCCAGAAGGTCTTGGTAAGACCATCACTTGGATGTCTGTCCTAGCTCTTCTAGTCCAAGTGTCCTGGGACTCCGAGTGCTCTCCTTGCTGCAACTGCCTGAGCTGTGACACTGTTTCCATCCTAAAGCAAGGCTGGATGGGACCTTGCCCACTTGGCTTCCTTGTGAAGTCAGCTTGAGATGACTCATCTTGAGGAAGTGCAGTTGCTTGTCAAAGCAGCAACTCCTCCAGTTCCCTGCAACTACATCGGGCTGCCCCAGCATGTGGGGTGGTATGGAGGGAAAGGTGTTGGAAGAACAGAGGGAATGGCATTAAGAGGAACCAGCGCACAGCAGGAAAACCCCACCAATATCCTCCAAGCCAGGCTCACCTGAGCCTTCAACCTTCGCTGCCAAATGACCGGTGCTAGCACCATGGGTGAGTTAGAGGCTTGTTTTTTGGTCCTGCTTTTTCATGCAGACAGGACAAATAACTCCAGGCCACAAAAGAGTGCTTAGATCAGGCTTTTCAATGCCGTTTAGGGGGAAATCAATACGATTCAGAATTAGGTGCCCAAATCAGAGCCATAAACACAAGAAAAGCTCATTGTGGTCCAGCAGCAGTGTGAAGACGCCTGTATTTACCAAGGTGTGGGGAGGGGGAGGTGGGGGCAGAGCTGGATAGAGACATCAGAGCGCCTCACTCCCCACCGACCTCGACCTGCCTTTCCAGCCCAGTGCCCAGCACTCACCTCCCCACCCCCGTTTGCCAGTGCCCACGCGCCTGCCCTCAAATAACAGCCTTGCTCCACTCAAATGCACCGGGGACGACCGCTATTTGTTCACATAACAACCCAGCTCCCGCTGCACCCCACTCAGGGCTGCGGATTAGCATCAGGCATTGTGCAACGTTTTTTTATTAGCACAGAATTATGGAAGTCAGAGGCGTAAAAGACCTGTTGGGTCCCACTCAGTCCATCCTCCTTCTGCCAAGACAGTATTGGTCCCTGCAGCATATTTACTATTTCTCCAGTCTAATTTTACATACTGTACAATCTGTGCAGTGCCAAGTTACGATCCCTGTGTGAGAAGCAGAGCTCTCAATTTCCAGGCTCTTGGGTGTGTAAAATCACAACCGCGATGCTAAATTAACTTTTTTTTTCCCTTGCATTTAATCATTTAATAGCTCTAAAATTCAGCCCCTCAGGCTCTTTCTGTTTGTCTGTTGGCTTGGGTTCTGCCTGCTGTAGGCCAGTGGCTTGTCGCTTACAGATGTAATGCTCACGCCCCAGGGTGGATCAGCAGCAGCTGGGCTTGAAGCTGGGGTAACTACAACTTAACACATGAACTTCTGCGGCCCGAGGATGGAAAAGCTCCTCTGCTTTTTTAACCACAGGTACAGGAGGTTCATCCTCCCCCTTATTGCTCAGCCCCACAAGGAGGAGGCACAGAGTGCACTGCACACAGGGACAGGACACAAAAGCATCACGGAAGCTGGACTGAGAAGTCAAAACAGGGGTGCAACCCCTGTTGTAGCACCAAGACATGGGGGACAGGGCATTCCCTGGGGGTCCCAGCAGAAGGGACTTTTCTCTCCACCCGTATATCCACTGAAGGTTACACCCCAGGGCTCGTTTCTTCCCAAAAGAGGGATTATTTCCCGCTGCACCAAGACTTTTCATTTGCATGTCGCTAGAATAGCAGAGGAACTGAGATGCTGCCAGGGCAGCATAGTGAAGAGGGTGGGAAGAATAGATGCTGATAAAATGGGAACCATTTCCCCAAGTTTAAGGGGTTTGTTGACCCAGTCACCATCACTCCTCCGAGTAACACCTGCATATCTGGAGCCTGGTGCTGATTTCAAAACAATATTAAAAATAAGGCACTCATCTTCTCTCCCCTGCAGGAGCTGTATTAACAACCAAGGCAAGGCATTGGGATTTGCATTGGTAATAACAAGGATACTACATTTGCATTTGATGCCTTTCACTCTGAAGGATCCTCAAGCGAAGCCAAGCCTGGAAAGGATCACCGGCATGTGCTGAGCCGTGTCATGGCCAGCAGAGCTGCAGCCCACCCATCACACAGAGTATCTCCTGGGTGAAAGTACCTCCTGGGGGAAAGATGGGCATGTATCAGACCCATGGCATGCAGGAAAGAGTGCTACTTACACCACAGACACAAAATAGTAGCTGAGTATATCTAATGGAGCACTACAGACCACACAATAGGACCCCAGGACAGAGCTCTTGGATCTTGAGCAGAGCTGGGAAGCAGGCTCCAGCTCAGGGCTGAATGAGGCTGGAACTCTGGTTAAGGGCTGGAAAGTGTATCTGAACAATGGACAACATGACTGCAGGGTTATGGTCCCCAAATGCTTTCTGAACTCCTTGTGGGGGTCAGCACTATTTGGGAGCCCCATAAATCCACAGGCTGCCTGAGTATTTACAAGTTGCTGTGCAGTCAGAGAGCTATCAAAGGTGGCAGTGCCTTTTGGATTTGTCTCTGGGCAGGTAGGAGAGATGGGGTTTTCTGCACACTACATGGATGATTCCAGCAGCAAGAAGTAGATCCACGAGAGAGCAAGGGACTGAAAGTGTACGGTGCTTTGGGGCTTACAGACAGAGGCTGTGCATGCCTTCTTGTGCAGGTCATAGAATCATGGAATGGTTTGGGTTGGAAGGGACCTCTGAAGATCATTTGTCCAACCTCCCTGCCATGAGCAGGGATGGATGTGCATATACCACAGAATGGATATATCTCGTCCATCCATCTGCAAAGCACAAAGCAGAAGCTCACAGTGGATCACACCACCTCAGAAGAGAGAGGCTTAAGACAAGGATGGTAAGCCAGAAGCTTTCAGCAGGGTTGTTCCCATTCTTGGAAGCATCACAGAGTGCTTTCAGAGGAGGGAGCATGCAGCTCCTTGAGGGCTTGTGAACTGAGCCACTTCCTGCCTAGCCCTGCTCCCTTGTTGGTGCCCTAAGCATCAATGTCCAGCACCCTTTCCAAAACCTTTGAAGAAGATGCTCTTCATTAACCAGCTGAGCATTTCCAAAGCAGCTCCCGCTGGCTGGCTGATGGCCTCATCACGCAGAACCCTCATGGCTTCACCATGCAGAGCCCGAAAAAAACATGCTGTAATTTCTATTTGATATTTACTGCCTCTCTGCTTCTGGAAATATCTTCTCCTTCTCCTCCTCCTCCTCTTTGACGCAGCCTTTCCTGCTTGTCTACCTACTGCCATTCCCTCTCCATACCACTTCTGTTGCCATCCATCTGATTAAACTCTCAAAAGCAGAGAGCAGCGCTGCTTTTGGGAGCCCAGTCTGCCTTTGAGAGCATCTCCTAACCTCCAATTACTGATCCTGCCGTTTCAGAGAGCCCTCAGTTTGGTGCATTTTTTTTATTCCCTGTGTTTGGAACAATGAACAAATGTTCAGGAGCAGACATTCATTCAGTATGACTTGAACCAATTGCGCATTATTTCCTAAATTTCAATGTTTGAAAGCTTTGAGGGTCTTGCTGCAAAACAACAGCTAAAAGGCCAGTTATGTTTCACTGACTGAAATACAAGTAAGTGTGCCCCGCTCTCTGGAGAGCTCTTGAGTTTGAAGCAGAAGATTTTAGGGAAGCATGTTTTCTGAAAGTAAGGCTCTTCAGAAGCTAACCATGTCCAGAGCTGCAGTCATCTGAAGGCAGTACTGAATTACAACTATTATTAGCACAAGAGATACTTGAATTCTGGAATTTCTGTAAAACGTTTTGAATTCAGGTTCTGAAGCATTTAAAGGACTTGAGAAAATATCTTTGGCTCCAAGTCAGCAAAGCACTTAGGCAAGGCCTTAACTTTGAGCATGTGTTTAAGTACCTTGCTGACTTGGGGCTTTTAACCCCGGTGAAAAGAAATCAAAGAGGAAAAAAAAGCCAAGGAAAAAAATTCTGGTGTACATGGAAATCTCCAGACAACCCAAAATAATAGAGGAATCTCTTCTGGAAAGTAAGAAAACAAAAAATAATAGCAATTTGCTTTAAAATTAAACACTAGAGGAAGCTTTCTGGAGGAGGGGGGAGAAAGACTCCCAGAACAAATGGAGTACTTCAATGTAGCCTAACACCAGCTTCACTCTCCTGCCTCTTCAGCATTCAGAAATTATTTATTGCTGAAAAAAAATCCCAAACCAAACCCAAAACCTGCTTCCTCCTCCCATTTCCAGACGAAGTGCAATGGGAGAGAGAAAAATCTTGGCTTCGGCAGTGAAAAAAAAAATCTCTGAAATGAGTCGGCTGTGAAAGACTGTCTCCATCAGGAGGGAGGAAGAGGATAAGGGATGAGGGAGTGAAGGGTAGTAATGAGGAGGAGGAAATTGCCCAGAGGCAGAAGCCTGCAAACAACCGCATGCACTGCCTGCGAGGGGGGGAATATGAGACGGTCCTTAAGGAGAGAAAATCAGTGCAAATCTATGCACACATTCATGGATAGCAACTACAAGCAGCAAGCGGCTCTTCCCCTACCTCCAGCTTGAGATCATGAACAGGAAAAACTGGAGCACAGCAATAGGAGGATCCTCTGCAGCCCACCCAGGGAGAGCGGCTGCAGACGGCAACGGGAGAGCGGCCACGGGAGAGCGGGAATGGGCGAGAGATGCCCCGGCTGCTCCAGGATTCGGTGTTGCAGCCCCTCCCGCAGCTCTGGCACGGCCAGGGCAGGATCAGGGTGCCATGAAGTTGAAAATGCTGCTCTGCCTCCACCAGGGCAAAAGTCCAAATTTATAAATATTCTCTGTTAAAGAGGAAAAAAACCCCAAAAGAGGCAAGTTCCTCCCTTCAGAAGGAGACCAAAGGTTTTCATGTGGTTTAGGGTATTTTTTCAAAACTTCTACCTGGAGTTGTACAAAAGGCTTTGCAAAACATTTACTTTTTTAGGGGGAGGGGGGTCAATTCAAAGTGAGGAACCCAACAATTTCTGAAAAATACCAAAAAGACAAACTGCAGCCTTTCCTTCCCCTATGCTTCATGTCTTTTTATCTTCCCTGACAGAGAAATATGATTTTGCAAAACATTTGGATGTTGATGGGACTTAATTTCCAACAGAAAACAGCTCCCCTGAGGATTTTCCCCATCAGCTTTGCCCAGGACAGATTGGCAGCAAGCACTGACGGAGAAACCCCTCACGTGAAGCACAGGATTCCAGCACAGGGGATGGAGGCAGCTCTTCCTCAGCGCTCAGGCTGTCACACTGCCTGCAGTCCCCCAGGGATGGCCACCTTGTCATCCACTGCTTGGTGCCAGCACCCAGCAAGATGCAGCGCCTGCCAAAAGGATCTGACAATGCAAACAAGTGAGACAAATGAGGAGAGCATCATTCTCCCTGCCTTACACATGGAGCTGAAGTCCCCAAAGCAGATGAAATGACTGGCCCAGGAGAGTTGTTCTTATCAGAGCTAGGCTCTGGTTTTCCTCCTTCCCTGTGATCCTATGGCACCTGGTACAGTGACACCAGGGTTTGGTCGGGCTCTCCTGACCCTGCTGAAATACAAAACCACAAAGCACTGAATTAATTTCAGCCGGTGCCTTTTTATTCACCTGGGACCTCTGTATGGCCCTCAGGATGCCAGCACTTGGGCACTGCAGGGATGGCTTGTGGGGCTATGGAACAGCTGCTGCCGTGTGCACCAGTGACTCCCTCTGAGGCACCAAAGCAAAAAGCCTTCCATAAATACTGGTTACACTAAAAAACTCCTCAGGGCTAAGCAAGTTAAGAAAAATGGCACAAACTCACTGGAGGAAGGAAAACACAATTAAATCACCCAACAGCCCGTATCCACTAATCCCTTTTGCTACCAGGCTTGACTTGAAGGTCTCTGCCTGCTGACACCCACTTCCCACTTGCAAGCCCTGGCACTGCTTCCCCAGAATCCTGGCAAGGTTTCTGTGCACACATTTTATGTGGGAAAGAAAGCCCCCCACAGCCCTGGCTCCCAGCACACAGTCACAGCCCAGCACCTTGTGGGGCTATGGGCTGCGCGGGGACAAGCCTGTGAGCTGCTGTCCCATGCCACAGCACAAATTAAAGGCACTGAACGTTTTCAGGAGGGTTCTGTATTCACCGGGCTGGGAGACACATCTGCAGCATCAGGTAACAGCATTAAAAGAGCTGTGAGTGCTTGTGGCGGCTCTCACTGTGAGGTTCTTCATTCTGGAGCTGTGATTTAGGGCAGGATGAAGAATGTGAAGGGATTAAACCTGTCTACCTAAATCCTGAAATTTTCCTTCTGGGTTTACATCCCGAAGTCCTTCTCATAGATCAACAGAAGGATGCTTGGGCCCATCTCTCTGGAGCTGCCAAGAATAAAATTGCAAAAAATATGGAGAAAGAAATGCATCACAGATACAAAAGACTCAGAGAGCTCAGTGGAATAGACTTGCCCAGATTACAGAGAGAAGGGGTTCACTAACACAGAGGTAGGGCTGTCTACAGGGTATCTTGCTCAGATGGGGCAGACACTTCCACTTCAAAGTGACTGGTCCAACCCCACAACCGGCTCCAAATTTCCTGGGAGACAAGGCATATCCCACTTCTTAAACAGCACTTCTTGGTGGCCCAGGGGTGAACTGACCCTGCTGCCATGCAAAAGGCATGAACAACACCTTTGATAAGGTTGAGTCGAGCTAAGACAATGTCGATGCCCAGAAAATAATAAACAAATAAAAATTTTAAAAAGGAAAAAACCAAAAAATTAAAAAAACCCCAACCCTACATAGACATACAGACAGATGCTTCTTCTAAAATGACAGCTTCCAAAGTCCCACGTTGCTACTAGTCCCCTTGGGATTTTCCTTTCTGTCTACCACGCTGACAATGCAGCAGCTAGGTAACTTTTGAAGAGCACCAACCAGCAGCGTGAAAATAGCTGCAGTGATTATATTGCAACACTTCACTGCTTCCCTGAGCTGCAGCTCCCTCCTCCACTGTTGGAAGTACAATCAATGCTAATTAATTAAGGGCCAGAGCCTGCCAACCCATGGTCACACCAACTCCAGTGCTGCTTCCTGAATATTCAGGGCTCACACTCCATAAAAGCGAGGATCAGCCTCCAGCAGCTTGGGTTGAAAACAAGAGAAACTCTCTTTGCAAAGCAGAAGGGACGGACAGGCATGTCTGTGTCAGAGCCGAGAGCTGGGGCAGACCCCAGTGAGCTGGAGCTGTAAATCAGCAGTGAGGCATCCTGCAGGCATCCCTAAAGGCTCTCTGCCAACAGGAACCATGGAGCTGGCACAGCTCTGACACCCAGCCAGGGCTAAGAGGAGGGTGCTTGCCTGGGACCAGAGACAAGAGCATGAGCACCCTCCAAGACGAAGGAGGAGCAAAGTCCTTTCTCTTAGTGCCCACAGTGATGTGCCCTGTGATGCTGGGAGATGAGAAGGCAAGGGCTGGGTGTTAAGGGACAAAGATGGGGAGGCTCCTTGAGAGCAAAGGAGACAGGGAAGAGTCCCAGGAGAGTGAATGGACTTCACTGGATCACCACTGGGAGCAGTACTGGAGCTCACTAGCAGGTGAGCCTGTGGCCATGGTTCCTAACCCTGCCAAAGGGCTTGTGTGATGCTCTAAGAGTGAGGAGGCACCAGTGGGGAATCCAAGCTCCTGATCTGCCCCTCCACTAAGCCACACAGAGGGACCCTCACACAAAGGAAAAACGCAAGACCCTGTGCTTTCCATCATAAAGGTAAAACTAATTTTCAAGTCTGCTGAGCACAGGAACTTCTGCCATGAATACAACCCCCAGGCTCGTGCCTTGCTGCATCCCACATAATGCTACATGCCCTCCCAACAGCAGGAGCTCCTGCAGGGCTCAGCATCCTCCTCTCCCTCTTCAGCAACATCACTGGATTTTCACCCCTGTGCACCCAGCCTCTCCAGTTGTCCCGGCAGCTGGCACAGGTTATGGCAGGTCTCCAGGCTCACAGTTATGGCCAGACATGGAGGCTTCCCATGGGAAATCGCAGGAGAGGACTAGACAGGCAGACATTAGCTCCTGTATTTAATGGACTCTCACTCCCACGTGCCTCAGTTTCTCCCTTGCACAGCATCCTATCAGCTGGAGCAACCACACCACAGTGCAGGCAAGCCACAAACTCAGCAGAGTCCAGCCTGCCAGGGCTTGTGGTTTGGCTGGAGTCAGAGGCTCTCTGTGACTCATCCTATGAAGCCTGAAGTTCATGGCTATGGCTGGAGAATCCCGCTGGGAGCACTCCAGGCTCAATTTACACTACCTCTGGGAGTGGATTTGTGCATAAACAATGCAGATGATGAGCAGAGCTCAACTGCCTGGCTGGAAAAGATCCTCACTTGGATGGATGAATGGATGTGGGGCTAACGAGGACAAGCTCCCAGCAGTGGACCCCTGTGTGTACGCTCTGCACCACCCAGGTTTTCAGCAGGTGCTGCTGTTGTGAGCCTGTCTTTGTGCCACTCACAACAGGATGAGACTCTGATCCCCCCTGCAGCTCTGTTACCTCTGTGAGGGATGCTCATCAACTTCCTTGGCTTTATTTCAGTTTGGATCCTGGAGGCAGCAGGTGTAGCCCCCCTGCAAGCAGCAGAGACCAGCTGAGCACAGAGTGGACCTTTCTCCAGAGAACAGAAGTGCCCTTTGGAGGAGGAAAACATCCATTCCCCTCCATCTGTCTTCAGAGCAGAGCTGTTATTCAGCAGCACACGCAAGGCCTGGACATCAGAAATACATGCACACAAGGGCACACCTCATTACACCTCAGTAAATCCAGCAGGAATCAAGCAAGACAGGCCACATGCTGCAGCCCTGCTTTAGCTTGTGCATCCCAGTCAATTCCTCAGTGTGATGGTGCCAGCTCTCCTCTGCCTACAAATCACAGAGATCTTGGCTGGCAGAAGTCCTACGGGCTCCCGGCCTTGCAGGTCAATGTTCTCCAGCATCAGCTCTGTAGACCTCTGGCTGTTTTGCAAAGCTCCAGAACAGATGACTAAGAAGAGCCTGGCTGCTGGCAGATGACTTAAATCTGCTAACACAGGTCTGCTCCAGAGGAAATGCTGCAGGCTTTGCAAACTAAAAAAGCTAGGAAGGTCAAGTGTGTTGAACCTGGGATGAAAAGCACTACCTTTCTGGCAACTGTGCGCACCCTGAGGTGAGGTTTTGCCCCACCTATAGGGAATTTTGAACTGAGAAGTGGACGTGTCTTGCCAGGTACTCTCCTGGCACACAGGCGCACGAAACTGTGCAAGAGTATTTTATCCCCTTCCCCGTGTCCAAAGTAGAGACAAAGCTGTTTTATCCCCATGCTGTGAATCCCACCCACAAATCCCTTTCCCCAATACCAGCCTCCCCAGTATGGCTCTAATCAAGGGAAGGCAGTGCAATGAGGCTCCAGACTGCTCGGCTTCAATTAGCACCTGCTAACAGCTGAGCCTAGACAGCAGTGTTTTCCAACAAATTGTACACCAAGAGATCAATGGTTCATGCAGGACTAGTAGTGCTGTAACCCCTCCTGCCTCCATCACTGTCAATTGCCTTGTGGTTTCACTTCACTTCTCCACCTGATGGGCCTTCCTGGAGCAGTCATTACCAGATGACACACATCGCTTTTCCCCTCTGTAACGAGCCTGCCACAGCCCCTGCTCAATCCTTCCTCTCTTTCTCCTTTTAATATGCCACAATTATATTGGCTTCTCTGCATGGATCCACCCCATTTAGTGCTGCCCAAGACCGCTTATCCTGAAAGATGCTCTTTTCATCCACAGCACAGACTGCATATCTTGCAGGTTGTTCTGTACATTTTTCACACTCCAACATCTCCTGGCCTGATTAGGGATCTAGTATTTCCCTTTCCACAGAAGCACAGTGCCTGCTCAGAGAAATTAACCCCACCAAGGACTTCGATAACAGGTTTGTGGGTGTTGTGTCCCAGCATCTGCACTCCTGATCATGCTTCATTGTATCTTTGCTCTGTTCCCACCCCAGAAAATCCTCTCTGAGGAAGCAGAGATGATGATGTTTGTACTCGGTGTCTTGCTGTGCCTGTGTTCCCACTATCCAGGGCTTTGCTTGTTCCCAGATGTGTGACAGGTGGGCTGAAGATAGCAGCAAGTGATCCCATGCCCAACACTACGGATGGATGTACAGGACCTGAATGTCTCAGCCTTTCCTGACGTTTTGGTCCTGGGTTCTGCCATGCACAGCTCTACTGTGACATGTCCTGGGAATGATTTGTAGCATCCTCTGCTGAGGCTCTGGGCTCCTACAAGGGGTGCCCAGGGCTGCCCCCAGGGCTGCCCCATTTTGCTCTTTGAGCCTGACTGGAGATTGGCTTTGTGGTCCCAGGGCATCCAGGACTTCAGACATTGGAAACTCTTCAAATCAGATAAACAATGACTGGTACCTTCAGTCCAAGTTTTCTGTTGGACACGTGGGCTGGTGGGAGCAGGCTGCTCTGGAAATGAGAGATGTCTGGCTCACTGGGATGGCTACATGTGACTTCGGAGGTGAGACCTTTCCGAGCTTTTGGAGGCTAATTGAAGCCAAATCTGAAGCACCGCAGGTGTCCACTCCACCTGTCACAGTTTTATACGACCTTCCATTTCTGGAAGCCTTCAAGAATGTAAAGAAAGGATGAGGATTGCTCCCTCCTCCACCAAAAGGAGCTCAGTGCCAGGACAGGACACAGCCTTTCTTCAGCAGCCAGTGCTCATGTAAAGAGCAAGACCCATGGCTATTCCCTCTGTGCTGGGCTAAACCTCAGCTTCCTAGGGTCTGAAAATCTGTGCAAATGAGATTTTGGCTTCTATCAACATTTCGGGGCTCCCAGCTGCTGTGGCAATGTGTCTATTTACCATGATGTGTCAGCAGGGGAAGCCGTGCTCCTGCTCCACACAGCAGGGCAATGCTGTGGTGAGAAGGAAATCCAAACCCTTCCTCCCAGCCTCTCCCCAACAAGCAGGCCTTGTTCAGCACTGGGTTTCAGCAAGGATTTGTTGGCAAGGACTCTCTGGCTTATGTAGATGATCCACAAATTTAGTGCTGCCCCCTCTGCACAGAGAGAGCCTGGCAGGTCCTGCCTCTGCCCCACGGGTTGTGGCGGCATTGCCCTATGTTAGCAGTAATCCTCCACTTGAAACTTCTCCAGGTGCCTGGGTGGACTGCAAATCCCATTCCCCCACCTTCATTGCCTGTTGATGTGTAATGAAGCCTAAGAGACTACTGAGACATGTTTTTCCTTGACACTGGCAGAACTAATGAGTCCTGGCAGACTGTGATCCTCCCGGCACTTTCTTCTTCTCATCACAGATATGAACTATTTTCACCAGTTTTGTGGGATCACAGGCTTGTCCAAAGCCTGACAGATATAAACTCTTAAGTTGTGTGTTCTTTTTTCTTTTCTGTCTTTTATTCTTTTACAGATGTGTGATCTGCTTCAACACACAGGACCTATTTTTGGGAAGGGTTCCCTTTTTTGTTACCATCACAGGTATTGCCAGCTAGGTTTCCTTCCAAGCTCTTGGATGGCTCAAGTGGGGCAGATCTCTGCAGAACTTCATCAGCTCCATTTCAAACAACTTTTTCCATTTCCAGAAAGTGGCAAATTCAGTTCCAGTGCCTCCAGACAGAGGAAAGCAGGCAGCTTCTTTGCAGTGTCCACAAACTTTGGTAACTTGCAAAAAAAGCAAGACTTCAAAGCCCTGAACCTCCAAGCTGTGTTTCCTCTCACCTAAGTGCCAGTCCCCCTATTTTTCTTCCTGTCCTTCTCCTCTCTCCCCCACTTGCACTTCAAGAACATCTCACCTCCTGCATCCGACAGCACTTAACACAACAGGACATCAATCTTATTGCTGACCTGTGGCTGTTTTTCAAACACAGGCCCCAGGTAGGAGCTGTGAGCTCTCCAGTCCCTGTCTGACGGGCACGAGCCGTGCTCCCGCAGTGTGTCCCAGCATGACAGGCCACACTGAACCATACACCAGCAAATTTCTGTGGCGCGAAATTAACAGATGATGCGTGGAAATGAACCCTCTTGATTTCCCAGCTCCCAGGAGGGAGGAGCAAGCCTGGGATGTGCTCCCTACAGGGCTATCCTGCACTGCTGGCTGGCCCCCTGTGGGATGCTCGGCTCTGGAACCTGCAGAGTGATGAGGCAGTGGGCAAGGAAGCGCAGGCACTAAAAATAGGCTGTTTGCGGTAGGGGCTGACCACATTTATTAGCAAGCCTGTGCTCTGGCTGACCACAAGGTCAGCTGCCGAGAGCTTGGCCGTAATTCACTCTGTGTCTGGGCAGGAAATCTACTTGAGCTCAGGGGGATGTCCAGTAATAGAAAAAGTTATTCCAGGACCTTGGGCTATTTTTGCTGTTTTCTTTTATTTTGCAGACAGAGAACCTTTTGGGAGATGCATCTTGTGCTGGAAAAAAAAGAAAAATAAAGCCAGGCGCTCAGGGAGAGAGAGAGGGGTAGAAATGGAAAGGGGAGCATGCAGATGTTTGTGCCTATTTGGGTTTGGGGTTCTTCTTCTTGACAGGATCACCTTCACCCGGGAAGATCAAAGCAACAAAGGGGACCCCAGAACTTGATGGGCTCTTAAACACCCTAACAGCATGCAGTAGAGTCTAATGGGTTGCAGCAGGGGTGTCCCTGCAGGTGGGGTTGCTGTCTCTGCTGATTCCCTGCAGCTGTGGGTTGGCAGGGAAGACGAGGAGGCAGTGGGAAAACCATCACAGTAATGAATGCTCAGGGATGGAGATGATGGACCTTCCTTGGAAAGGCATCAGAGGGCAACTTGAACTACAGCCAGGTTGTACCTCCAGCCAGCATTGGATGGGCCAGCAGACTGGCCCCCAGCAGATGCAGTAATCCCACCAGGAGAATGCTGGCTCCCAGTGGATGGCCACGAGCTTGGGCTAGCTTAGCTGTGAGAAGCAGTGAGCAAGGCAAAGGAGGCAAAGAGCAGATGCCTGCCCTTGAACGACAGCCTTCAGAATGATTTCAGCAGGCTCTGCTGAATGGGGCTGCAGTTTGGAGCGAGGCTGGTATTTTCAGCCAGCTGGATAATGAGAGCATCCAGAGTTATAACAGGAAGGATTAAAAAATGTAATTGCTAATGGGGAATTAATTGTTAATGGGGAATCATCATTGCAGGAGGGTGTTCCCAGTGTGGCCCCACAGGGATCTGTTCTTGGCCAATTGCTAATCACTCGTCTTATCAATTATCTTGAAGGCAACATAAAACTGTTGCTGGCAAAGTTTGCCAGTGACACAAGGGCTGATGTACATAATGGAAAGGATGAGTCCATCACACACAGAGTCCAGAGCAGCTAATATACAAGCCTTCCCTCGGCAGGAGCATGTGTTTTATGCAGCCAAACACAAGTCCATTCATCTCCAGTGGAGGAATGTAGGTCAGACTCGCAGAATGCAGGACGGCGTCCTGGGGAGGACAACACCGATAAGGCCTTGTCAGGAGCCACATGGAGATAAAGTGCCAGTGTGCTGTGCTGAGAGCAAAACTCGGCCAGAGGCAAAAGGAGGTGTCACGGGAGGTAGGAAGGTGCTATGTAATGAGAAGACAGAGCTTTTTCCTGAACTGGCTCCAACCTGAGCCTGGAAGAAGCCACCATCTCCAGCCTCCCAGCTCAGCACACACAGACAGTCCCTTTGACCTTGCCTTCCCCAGCGACTGCCTGTGCCAATTACAAAAATTCCAGATCCCTCTGTTGCACACTCAACTCACCCTGGGGATTGTGTGGAAAAACAAACAACAAATGACAGATGTTTGTCATGCTGCTTAATGCATGACTGAAGGACACTGTGATAGTGCTGCAAGGGAGAGGAGAGGAGAGGAGAATGTACAAACAATCCCCTACACAGCAAATCCAGAGAAATCTCCAAAATCAAAGTGACTACTTTAAGCATGCCAGGCAGAGGGCATTCCCTGGCATGGGCTGACTTGGGTGGAGGAAGCAGAGTCCAGAAAGAGCTGGTCACATCCCTGCCAGCCAAAAAATGCAACACGGGCAGGGCTGGGCAATTCGAGAGGGGATAAAGGTTTTCCTACCTACAGTTGGTTTCTCTTTGAAAAGCCAATTTGCATGGCTTTGCTGTGCATTTTGAAGGCTATTTACCGGTCCAGGCTTTGTCTTTGCGGCAGCATTTCTAACGAGGCACGTGCAAACTGGAGCCCCCGGGAGGCTTTGCAGCAGAACCGACTGCAAAAGATTAGCGTCAGGGCTTAAAAGAGCAAGAAAGAAGGGAGAGCAATGAAACAAAATCTCTCTTTTCCTCGGCTGAGGAATGATGGGGGCTAATTGCTTGTTGCTAGTGAGGAAGAGAGGAGATGGGAGCTTCTGCGCCTATCAATAAATTAACTCCGGCATGTGGCATCTGAAGTGCATTCATTTCCAGAGACTTTTATCTCTTTGTCTCCTCTCCTGGGTGAAAACATAATTATTGTTTAAACATGAGTTAATTCAGCAAGGTGAGGATCAATAAAGCAGAATTACTTCTCTTTTAAAAGCAAAGAAATTTCCGTCCGGGACAGATGTGGACATAATGCTGGCAGAGCTGATGGATGGGGAAGATGCCTTGGTCACAGCAAGAGACTGGGGAGGCAGTGCTCCCTCTTTTCAGGACTGCTGCAGGCATTGGGTCTAATAAGAACAGATAAGTCCAGCAACAGGCAGTCACAGCATTCAGTGGCAAAAGCTGAAATCACCCAAGCATGTACACTTTGTATCCTGACATGTGGTTAGGCATCTCCACCGTGTACACACTTCCCATATAAGAGCTTGGGTAAAACCCCAAAGCTCGTGCTGTGACCTCTCCCCGACCTTTGAAGGCACCCAAGCCCTCCTAGGGAGAGGGTCTCTGCACTGCAGGGACCCTCACCAGCTCTGCTCTCGCACGGTGGAGGCCTTGGACAACCAAAGGTGTGAGTGTCACAGCAGACAGCATCACATCGGTGCTCTGCTCATCTTTCCCCACCACCTCCCTCCATTCCAAAATAAAATGGCAGCAACCACTGCCTGGAGAACAAAACATAGGAAGGAAAATGGAGCTATCCACAATAACAGGAAGTTGATTAGAGGGCTAGAACACCTCTTCTACGAGGAAAGGCTGAGATACTTGGTATTCTTCAGCCTGGAGAAGAGAAGGCTCTGGGATGACCTTATAGCACCTTCCAGTACGTAAAGGGGCTACAAGAGAGCTGTGGAGGGACTTCTCACAAGGACATGCAGTGACAGGACAAGGGGTAACAGCTTTAAACTGAGAGTAGGTTTAGATTAGATATTAGGAATAAATCCTTTACTGTGAAGATGGTGAGGTACTGGTGAAGGTCGCCCCGAGAAGCTGTGGATGTGCCATCCCTGGAAGTGTTCATGGCCAGATTGGATGGGGCTTTATTGTAAACTGGTCTCGTGAAGGCGTTGCTGTCCATGGCAGAGGGATTGGAACTTGGGGATCTTTAAGGCCCCTTCCAACCTAAACCATTCAGTGATTCTGTCATTCTCTGTGGAGGGCACAAGGCTCTCCCCTATGGTCTTCAGCCCGTTCTGCCTACTCTGTTCTCTCCCATTCTTCTTGCAGCTCCTGTCGATCCCTCCATGCCAGCTGGATCTGTGCAGATGGGGACAGCCCTGTGGCTGTCCAGGGCAATGCCCATTGCTGCAGGCAGGCTGACCCAATCTGGCAGCCCCATCCAAAGCTGCTTATTCATGCACTGGGGATGACACTCCTGGACATGCTCTACCATTGCCCCTCTGCCCTTCCCTGCAGCAGGACACCCCAAATCCACTGCCAGAGCCAGAACATTAGTGCCAGCCTTAGAGCTTCCCCCGGGACTGCCCTGCTGGAGATGTCTCTGGTCGCCCACCACACAGTGCCCACCCCCATGGGTAGCTGGAAGTTGCAGTCCCCAGCTGGGTGATGCAGGTGAAACCTGACCAACCTGCCAGGCATGCAAAGCAAGGGAGCTCTGTCACCCCAAAGATCGATTGGCTTCTGAGCCCCTCCATTCCCTTCTCCTGACACTGGCAATCATCCCGGGCTTCCTCATCCCAGTCAGTTGCACCCTGTGCTCTGCCAGCTCCAAGGAGAAGGACCAAAGGTGAGCAGCAGAGGGGTTAATACACGAGCAGCCTCACCTTCATCAAGCCTGATGCTGCTTTTATTAATTCATGTGGCACTTTGCAGGACGCTCCAGTAATCACCAGGGTGCATATGAGAGCCAGGAGAGGGTGGCCAGGCTCCCTCCGTGCTCATGCTCACTTAACAGCTTGTCACATCCTCCTCACTCAAGTATTCAGTGCTAATGCATCTCTTAAAGTGCTTCATGAGCTATTAAAGTCGAACGTGCCTCAAGTGCATGATAAATGGACTCTATGCCAGCATCTTCCCCCCACTCCACCGGGTCTCTGCCACAGTGGGATTAATCCATCCTCCCACCCCATTCCTGCTGTGCTTTTCCAGCCCGAGGGCCCAGCTGGTGGGGGATGAGCTCTGGGGCTGGCTGGTGAGAAGAGACTGCAGCGGGGCAGGGGGTGAGCTCTGGATGGGGGGCACAGGGCACAAGATTTGGGTCTCCAATGTGGGACAGACACTCCCCAGCTTGACCTGCCTGTGTGCAGCCTCTCCAAGCCAGGCACGGTGGGGTGGGCAGGAGACCAGAGCATACCTTGCTGTTTCAGAGAGGTGCCCAGGAGGGGCATGCGGTGCCCTCTGGGGAACAGATCAAGGACAGTCCTGAAAGTGCCCTACCAGCCTTCCTCCAGCTCTCGTAACCAATTTTCTGACCCTGTATCATTTTTTTATCCTCCAGTGAAGCTCCTGCAGATGGGAAGAACCCTGCCTCACTCCTCACACACCCTTGAGGCACTTGCTGATCCACACTGGCCTCAGCGGCTTCAGTTTTGAGCTGGTGACCCAGACACCTCCCTCCCAGACACAGGCAGGCAAGGGAAACAGGAGGGACACGAGGACATGGGAGGCTATGCTGCCAAACCCCTGAATCCTGCTGGATCACAGAGCAGAAGGTGACAGTCGCTGCAGCTCTGCACCAGCTGTCAGTGGCAAAATGCATGGTCCTGCTCACTGGTGAGGAGCAGCATTTGTTCCTGTCTAAACAACATAATTCAAGTGTGTGCAGCCCTGAAGGACCTGGCACTTCTGTGTTCTGTGCATCTCCCTGTGCAACAGGTCTGGGCTACTATTCCTACAGCATAGCAGGAAGCAGCACGGCGCATCCAAAGGATGCTCTGGCAGTCCCATTGCTGGGTCCTTCAAAGCTTCCCAGGAAGTGGTCCTGCAAGCACAGCAGGACTGAGCAGTTTCAGTTCTCCGCAGGAGGCATCACACCACCACAAGCAGCACACAGCTCAGCACCCAAATGCTTTGAGCAGGCATCCCAGGAAGGGATTGGGGACCTTCCTGCAACACCAGCCAGCAAGCTCCTTCCCTGTCCCGAGAGTGGCTGTCCCCATGCAATGTGGATGTGCTGCCAAACCCCGCCTGCTTTGTGTCCAATCTGGCAGCTTGTGGCCATGTAAACCCACCCAACTGGATTTAGGGCAGCTCAGCAGGGCGCTCTGTCTGGGTTCCTCAATTTTGCAGAGCCCAAGGATGCATAGATGTCTTTACTGGAGTTAATCAGCAAAATCCCCCTCTAAAATCCTCTAAAAGCAACTCCAGACAGGCTGACTGCCAGGAAAAGCAGTGAATTCTGGAGGTTCCCCATTTTGCCCCATTTTTGCAGGGCTGGACTCCACAGCAAGACCCAACCATCCCTCACGACCTTCCTGTGTGGCCAGGGCATAGCACGAAGACCCTGGGCTTCCTTCATCCAGGCTCATGCACTTTCCTGCTCCTGCCTAGACCCAGGACCATGTGTGGCCCTCCAGCTCCCAGTGCCACCAGTGACGTTAAAATGTAATCTCTCTAAAGCCACCACTAAAATAAGCCCTGAATCCTCTCATCCTGGAGAGATGTGAGCTAGTGGTGGGCCCAGATGTGTGGTGGCAGTGGGGACTAAGCCACCCCAAGGAGGTGAGAGCAGGATGAAGCATCGTCCATCATTGTCATGGGGCAGGGCATCATGGAGCTGTCAGGGGTGATGGGAGTTCGGAGCTGTCAGGCTGGTGCTTTCTCCCAGCTCTTCATCCCTTCATGGGTGGGCTGCATAGGGCACAAAAGAGTGGGAGAAGGGGTCCAAAGCAGTGTCCTAGCAGTAGGGACACCATGGGACACAGAGAGGTGTGGGCAGGGCAAGGGGCATCAGCAGAGGGAGATGCAGGGTGCCCAAACCCCACAGTGATGGGCTGGAGGGGACATTTGTCATGGAGAGAAGTGATAACACGCACAGAAGCAATATCAGGCACACCTGGAGGGTGCACCCAGCTTCCCCCAGGAGAGAGGCTGGAGGAGCAGCATTCCCATTTCTCAGGACCCCCAAGGCCTGGGAGGTGTCAAGGACTCACCCTGCTGGCTGTGCCTCTGGGCGTACACCACCACCACCGCGGCGAGCACCACGCAGCAGGCTGACGGGACAGGGTTAGCCATCTGTGGAAGCAAACACAGGCAGGAGCAGTCAGCGTTTGCCCCCAGTGCTGAGAGCCCCCAGCGATGGGACTGCAAGGAGACGACTGTAAAACCAACTCCATCGCAGCCAAGGGGAAATTCACTGCAAAATGAGGTGTTTTGCTGGCGCACGCTTCATCACTCGGCAGCCTGTGGCACTTTCCATGGGAGGTGCCTGGGGGTGATGATACGCTTTGCACAAATGCTCTGTGCTCCCCATCTCATTTTTATCATTTTTCTTAGGAAAGCCAGCCCCTGGTGCCGGGCTCTCCTTGGCAGATGCAGCATCATCCTAGGAGCCAGCACTGCCTGCAAGGGGTTGCAGAGGGGTTTTAAGGAGATGGGAGCACACCCAGATAGTCCACAGCAGCAGCTGGCGTTTAGGACGTGCAAGATGTTGATCTCAGCACAGACCTCAGCCTCAGCCACCTGCCATCAGTATCTTGATGGGCCACAGTTGTCCCCCACCTCTCTGGGCTGCGAGAGGGTCAGAGACTACCCTTTCGTGGAGAGCTGTGCCATGTCCCAGGGGATGCTGTGGTGCAGGGAGGTGTGGAGGGGGTGACAGCTAAGAAAGCAGGTGATGAAGACATCCTCCCTGCACCAAAAAGCCCCTCCAAGGGTGGATGAATGGCATAAAAAAACTACAAGGATACCCTGCACAGCCCTGCCAGGCTGGAGATACCCAAGCTCTCGTTTTCTTGCAGTCAGGGCTGGTAGAGGAGACCAGAGGCAGGAGGGAGCTGCTGGGGATAGCCGTGGGGATGCTGGCCCACCCACCAGGAGGTAAATAGCACCATGCATGAAAAGCAAATTGCACCTTCAAAACCATTTAAACCTCTCTAATCTCCAGTGCCTATCGGTAAAGTGCACAGGATTGCCTTTTAATCTAGAACATGAGTATGGGCTCATTAGCCAGATGGCATCCATTTAAACCTAAACAAAGGGGGAACTCTATTGGCGAGAGAAAAAAAATCCAGCAAAACATATTCCATTAACCCAGCATGACTGCTGCAGGAGCCCAGATGGGCTCTGGTTCACAGCAAGCCTTTGCAAGGCTGGAGGGGAAGGCAAGAGCAGCTGGGTAGGATTTCATGAGCAGATTTTGGGGTGCAGCTGGACCAGCCTGATCTCAAATGCTGCACAGGGGCAGGGGTGCTGGGGGAGATAGTGGGTCTGAAGAGGATGAGCCTGGAGATGGGCAGAGAAGGGACCCACAGCCTTCACTACTGATTTTTAGGTGCTGGGTTTGGGCTCGAAGGGCTGGCAGCAAGAGCCATTCCCAGTGTGCTGGAGCTGCACAGCAGGGACATGCAAGCCCCAGACCCCGCTGCCAACCCTCATGGGTCACCTTGAGCAAATCACTCTAACTGCCTCCCCTGTGCCTCAGTTTCCCCGTCTGAAAAACAGAGATAATGAAGGTGACCTTCCTCTGAAAGCTCTGCGCGAGGAGCGCTAAGTGCTAATTACAACATCCTTATCACTCACTCTGCTTCTTCCCTCCTGCTCCTCTTGTGCCTGCTCTCCACTGCCTTTTCCATGTGTCCCCTCTGTGCCCGCAGCATGGCTCCCTGGCTGTCACCCCACCTGTGCTCCAGCTGCCATCACAAGTGGCAGCTCGGGGAGTGGGTGATAGCTGGAACCTGAGGCAGGTGGCAATGCCACATCCTGGGGCACTGCTGGCATGTGGGACCCTGAGCAGCTTGGAAACCACCTGCAAACCAGGAGCCAACTCTCCCTATTCACTCCCAAATTTGCTTTCCACTGAATATTCCCTTCCTACAGCTCTGGAAGTTGATGGGTGGCACCAGGAATTGAAGTAGGCAAGGAAACGGGGGCCAGAGCCTCCCTTCACCACAGTCCAGATATCCCCAGCTAGTGCAGCCACCCCATTTCTGGTGACAATGGCAGTGGCAGGAGGCAGGACAGGACCCCCCAGCAACCAGACTGCTCTTTGAGAAGTGTGAGATCTCCTCCATGTAGCCTTCAGCTTGGCTCAGTGCAAATATCATCATCAGCCATCATGCTCTACCTCCCGGCCCTGCCAGAGAGCAAAGCCACCTGCTGCCCTCCTGGTGCTGCTCCTCCTTCATCCCATCATCTCTTAAAAAAATTGCTGCTGCTCCTGCCCATGTGCCTGGGCCAGCATCGAAACAGACACAGTCATGTGGCAAGGAATTGTTCCTGTCCTGGAGCATTTATAGTCTCAAGGGATACAAGTGGAGTAGGAGAGAGCAGAGGGACCCAGATAGGATCCCTGGGGACTCTGTGGCATGGCCAGGACACAGGCAGAGGCTTACAGTGACAGCACAGAGAATTCACCACTCAGCTGCTCTCACCCTGGAAAACCTCATTTCTTCTTAGAGATGAGCCCTGTGACCAGGCAGGAGCGGAGCTATTTTAGTACAAAAATCTAGCCAGAAAACCAACTTTTTCTCACTTGAATTGCAATTTTCCATGCAGTGTTTGCTTTGTTTGACTGTTTTGCCCAAAGCCATGTTGATTTTTTTTTCCCCAAGCACATAGCAAAACCTTCGCAATTTCTGCAGATGCTTCTAATGCAAATTTCTGTTGCTGTATTTGTTCACTTAACTATTTCTCTAGCAAAAGCCAGCACTCCAGCATTCGAGGTGCACAGGCCAGTGAGCAGCAGCTCACCAGGTGGGGAGACTCCTGAGCTGTGTCCCGTGCCAGCAGGGAGCAGTTTATAGGTGATGGAGGGGAACCACATTTATTACGTGGCAAAGCCAGCAGTGGGAAACTCAACCTTGTGCACAAAAGGTAGATTTCCCCCCTGTAATGAATCATTTCTTGGAGGTGGAGTGGAAAGAGGTGCCTGGGTAGGAGGAAAGGGGGAGAGGGAACATATGAAGTGGTGGACCAGAAGCTCTGGAGCCATCCTCCCTGTCCTCAGCTTCCTGTCTGGGGAGAGAGCAAAGGGTTGATCTTTCCCTGCCTTGTCCTCTACACCGAAGGTAGTGAGGGCACCAGCCATGGTCACTCTGAGCAGAAGACAACTCAATACAGACATGAAAAAGGTCCCCTCCAGCAGCTCTCAGCCTAAACCAAACATGTTTCCAGTCGTGTGCTCCCTGAGCTGGATCAGGACTGAAGGGGCACAGCGATGTGACATCAGCTGTTGTCGTCTGATGGGGTGAGGACAGTCTCGTGGGGGCACAGCAGGAGCGAAGGGGATTGTGTATCCAGGCAAAAAGTAGGATGACACTTTCTGCTGAACAGTCTCAGTGTCCTCTTTGGAGCAGGCAAAGGGATGGATCCGTTCCAGCTCTCCCTCAGTAAAATCTCCAAAGCTTTGGTAATGGGGTACCCACTGGCACCTGGAAACAGCAGCACCAGGGCAGGCCTGTCCCTGGCTAGCGAGGGATGTGGGCTGCACCCCAGTCTCCCATCACAGCTCTCACCTGCCACAGGCTGCTCTCAGCAATGATAAATAAATAAAACCTCATTCTAGAAGTGTGTGGCCGCCACGAAAGAAAAGCGGTAGTTTCAAAACCTAGTGTTTCCATGACAAAGTCTTCCATCAGGCAATTCCCCACCAGGTGCTGTTACGGGGTCTGGCTCTGAAGTGGTGAACTGGGGGGAAAACAAACTCTCTTTAGTCGTTTCCTTCCCCTGCAGCCTTGCCCAGAGCCTTCCAAAGGAGCTCTGCAGCACCTGTCCTGCAGACACCGGCTGTAGCTGCTACAGTTTGCCTGTACTGCAGACACCCACTGCACGTGCTGGGCTACACCTGTACGGCAGATGCCGAGTGTAGGTGGTACTGCACACCTGTACCACAGGCGTTGGCTCTAAGGTGGTACCGGACACCTGGAGTGCAGATGTTGACTGCAGACACTGCAGCCCACCTATCCTGCAGGACAGGTCACAGTCTGCCTCTTCCTGAGGTGTGGTGCTGTGCCTGCAGTGCAGATGCTGACTGTAGCCACCACAGTGCCCCCCTGCGCACAGCAGGCACCTCCTGGGCCCCAGCCTTACCGAAGGAGAAACAACACCCTTACCAAAGCCACTCTCTATTCCTCAGCTAGGCCTTTGCCAGAGATCCCAACACAGCTCCCCCCAGCCCCGGGGATCCAGAGTGCCTCCCACGGGATGCCATCCCTCCCCAAGGGCAGGGTGTGATGCTGGTATGAGCAGTGAAGCACTGCAGTGGGCAGGACACCCTCCAGCCCCGGGTTCCCAGAGACTGCACCACTCATGGGCAGCAGTGCTTGGGTACCCGAAAGCACTGAGTGCTGTCTCCTCCTTTCAGATCATCCCTGGCAGCAAGGCGAGGGAAAGGAGAGGAAAAATTAGTTGTCACTTATTGTCAGACACTTGCTAACAGCCCTAAAACCTTCCGGCCTTACAGTGCCCCGTCAGCACTAAACTCCTCTTTGCTGCCTCAGAGGAAGAGAGAAAAGAGGGACTTCATCATCTCCCTCATACGTGCTATCAGAAAGCCTTATCTGCAAAGACAGAATGCCCAGTGCTTGAAAAGCTTTCTTAAATCTAATTTAAACCCCCACTGACAATAGAGCAATTAGCACTGTCCCCCCAGACCATGAGTGCCACAGGGATGACTGGGGCCAGCTGAAATTAATTCACTCCTGGCCGTCATGGACCGTGACTTTCCTCCTTTCACCCCCTCCCTTTCTGGTAATGAAATGGAGACCCCAAGGAAGAGGACACCCTGGAGGAAGGAGCACCCCACAGCAGAGCTCCTCATCACTGAGCCTCTGCCATCCCAGCGAGCACTGCTGGACCCCTAGGTGGCTGCGCAGACCCTCCTGCCTTTGTGGTCTAAAAGATGGACAAATGGTGGAAGGATGGTCCTCACAAAACGTCACAGCCGCTTTGGTTGAAGGGGTGCCCCTGGAGGCAGCTGTGGACTTGCAGAGCTCTTGGCTCCAACATATCTGCTGAAGGTTGCTCCATCTTCCCTGGATGCCACTGGCAAGGTGTCTCAGTGTGAAAAGCAATGACCAAAGCTGCTCCCCACATCCACGGGGCTGAAGAAAGCAGCTCTTTGGGAGGGAGCATCAACCCAGATGAAATCAGAGCTACTTTGCAGGGGGTAATGTGCAGTTTAGGAGCTTCAGGGGTAGCTGGGATGATCCAGGGAGGAGGAACCCATGAAAAGGCTCAGGCCCTTTGAGAACCTGCCAAACTGGCAAGTTGGCACCCAGGACAGATAATTTCCTGCTTCTGTGGATCATGGCAACATGCTCCCACCGGAGCAGGGAGCTGTAGAAAGACCACCAGGAGCGAGGTCATCACCCTGCAGCTCCAGGGGCTGGGGGATTCCTGCTCCAGGAGCAAGGTGGGGTCCTCTCCTCTCAAACCACACCTTGCAGCTCTTCAAATTGGTGCTCTAAAGCATCAGGGCAGTGCAGTCCACCCCTGTCCCTGGCAGTACAAGGGACACACTGGGGTGCTATGATCCCTCTGTGGCCTGAGGACAGGCAGGAGCACGATGTCAGGAGAGCAGGGGACAGGTACAACCGATGGGAACCCCTCCAGTGACCCTGCCCAGCAACAGCCCCTGGTGCCATGTCCACTGTGGGGCAATGCTGCTGCCCGTTCCCTGTTCCTGCTGGAGCCTTGAAGGGGGATGCTTCCCACAGCCCATACCTGTCCTCACAACTCCCACCATGTCAACCAGTTTTTCTGCAAGTGGAGGGCAGCAGTCCAAGACCAGCCATCTGCTCCAGCAGTGATAAAAGCCAACACAGGGAACAGCATACTAATAAAGCACTGCACGTCCTCAACACTGGCACTGTGAGGAGGCACAGCAGGGCAGGAGGGAGTCTGAATCCCCATGGCAGAGGAGGAACATTGTCCTGGGACTATTCCTCAGAGGAGGAACATGGTCTCAGGACTATTCCTCAGGGACACCAGTGCCACCGGGGCAGGAAGCTCAGCCGAGCTGCCATATCCCAAGCCCCACTCCTTCACAGCCCACAACCACACCCAGGCAGCCTCTGAGATGCAGGAAAGCTAGGACCAACAATGGGAAATGTAATTTTCCCTCTCTTTTTACTCAACTTTCCTCTGCACTGAACATTTCCTGGCTCCCCGCAGGGAGAGATTGCAGGAATCAATCGGATCTTTGCTTCTATTAAAGAACTGCCAGAACCAGTGCTTTTTATCTGGACCCTCCGTTCAAATGAGGTCCTGAGCAGTGTTTTTCCATAGATGGTGCCATGTCAGGGACAGACAGAAAAGATCAGGCAGAGAAGGGAGAGGGACTGGAGATGGGTGATGCTTGTGGTTCAGGTGTTTCCCAGTGCTCCTCTCTGGAAGCTGGAGAAATCACCTAAGATGGGTGTATTTGGGAACAGATCTTGCTCATTCTGAGACTCCAGGCTGTGGTTACTGTGGGATGGAGCTCTTGGAGTCACACTGATTTTCAGCACTTCAATTCCCAGCCTCCACCCAGAAAAACAGAATATTAATGATGTGGAACAAAACTGAAACAACCCCACAAAATCAAAACCAAACTCCTGTACACTGAGCAAACACCCCCAAATACTTTAGGAAGGTCCTGCTGTCTCATGCCAGGTTCAGTTTGTGCTTTCCAGGCAAATGCTGGCAACATTTCTTATTTTTGTCTGCAGGGCTGCATTGCCCTTCAGTCCCCCTAGGATTTTGCTCACAACCCTGCTTTCCGCCTTGGGGAGACTCTGTAGCGAGGCTGCTTTATGAAATGCCCAACATCCCTTCAGATGGCAGAGAAAAGCATGCTAGTATTAAAATCTGGACTGTGGCATAGTCATGTGCCATTCTGAGCAAAACAAACAGGAAAAGGAGGACAGACAGGGCTTGCCCAGACTTCTTCTATCAGCTGGATGCCCACGACACAGCAGGCATGGCATAGAGGAGCATGGTGTTTCCCTTGGTCACTGCTAGGAGGGATTTTGGGGCATGTCTGGCCACAGCAGCTTTAGCGTCCCCCTCAGTAGCACCTGCAGACACAGGTTCCACAGGGCTTTGCTTGAAACATGAAGACTGCATCTCTTAGTAGGCCAGTCTTGCTCCTCTGGAGGTCTGTTCTCTGAAGTGCCCAAGCAAGGGGCTGGACACAGTGTGGGCACTGTGTCTGAGCTCACTGGCACTGGGTTATGTGAGGTGAAGAGCACAGTGCTGCTGTGGAAGCACAGGGGCAAGCAGGGCAAAACTGCCAGCTGCCACCCCAACGCAGCTGCTGGCACCCTGCAGGACCCCTTTCCTCCAGCACAGGCACGACCGTGCTGGCTTGGCCCCAGTAAACCTCCTGGTGGTGATGTCCCCAAGCCAGGAAGAGCTACAGCTCATTCCTGAACCAACACAGGCATCCAAGGACTGAGGCCGCAGTGCTGCTGTTCAAAAAGCAGGGCTGGTTTGCTTTTTGCCGGCATGCTAGACAGAGATAGAGGAGGATGAGAGCCTGAAGCTGTGCTGCAGGGGCTCAGGGACATGAGCAGGATTGGAGCAAGGAGCGCTGGAGGAGACCTTGGCAGATGTCAGGAGGGAAGAAGAGGGAAGGGCTTAGTAGCACTGGGAGAGTAAGCGATGGAACACCCAGTTGTACAGAGCTTCTCGGGCATTTTAATTTTAGCTTAGCTTTTTTGTTTGGGCTTTCTTTTTTTTTTTTCCAAGTTGTTGGCACAGAGGAAGCCACTCCAAAGACTCTGATGCTGCCTCCTCAGAGACGCTTCAGGATCATGGAATCATAAAATCAATCATTTAGGTTGGACAAAGACCTCATCGGCTCCAACAGTAAAGCTAACATTGCCAAGTCCACCACTGAGCCCTGTTCCTAAGTGCCATATTTACATGTCTTTTAAATACCTCCAGAGATGGTGACTATGGCTTATGTTGCTTTGTTTCATCTCTCCTCCATGCCTGCAGCACAAGTTGGCAGGAGGATGGGGTAGGCAGGAGCCAGGCAGCTTCCAAGGCCCAGGGAGAGAAGCAAACACTGTTGGAGGCAGACAGGGGCTCAGAACGCTGGGAGCTGTGTGCTCTCCATGGGTCCCTTCCCTGTCCACATTCCACAGGAACTGCTGGTGTCCCCACTGCCTCTAATGCCTTCAAGACCACCAATTAGCCTGGAGTCACTGGCCCACAAGCTGCTGTGGGGACACAGGTCACTGCAGGCAGCCAGGAGAGATGTGACAGTGAGGACATTTGTCCTCCACCTGCATATGGGCTGCCCCCTGCCTCCCTCCTCACTGCAAGAACACTGCTCAAAACCTGGGCAGGAAAAAGCAGACTGGAGAGAAATGCAGACAGATGGGGTTTGGTGGTCATGGATTCACCCAGTTCCATCCAGTTTCATCACCCCACATGGTTCCACAGGTGCCCAGCATGTCCCGTGCAGCCTTCTGGGGTCTGTGTCCATACATCACAGAAGCACCCAATTTTGGAAGTGGGCAACTGCGGGGGAAAACTGAGACATGTAGGTTCTCTGTAATACCCTGATGTTGAGTGAAAAGGGTGGCACTGAAGGGAGCAACTAATCCCACCCTTCGGTGAGAGCAGCCCATGTTGTGTCCAGTGATGCTGGATGGGGGCTTTCTGTTGCCAGCAGCCTCTTTGGTAGACTCAGGGGTCTGCCCCAGAACTGAGCCTAAGGCTGGCAGTGGGACTGGGGCGATGTGCCTGCCCTCTTCTGCTTGCAAACACCCTCCTGGGAAAGCAGTGGGTAGGAGCTGACCTCTTTGTGCTCCGTTCCCCCAAATGGCCCTACTCACAGGCCAAGCCTCACCATGTGGCAGCAGCTGTCTTGGTCCCATTACTGCCTCAGTTTGCAGCAGGACCTCACTGGCCTCTGCCCACTTGCCCCCTCTCAGCTTGGCACTGCCTGGATGCAGCTAGTGCAAGGGGAAGAGCAGCCCTGAGAGGCAGAAGCAGCACTGCTGAAATGCGCTGGGGGCATCCCAAAGCCCCAGGCTGGCGCTCCTCCCCTGGCCTCCAACTGGTGCCTCTCTGAGGGGCTCTGACTGCCAGAGCCTGGAGCCAGCAGAGCTTGTGGGGTGAGACCAAGGGGCTCCTGAGGACCCCTCTGAAAACCCCTGGGGACCCTTGACCTCCCTGGGATCCTGCCCCAGACCTTGCAGACAGTGTTTGATGAGGGCGAGCAGAGGATGAGGAGGGACAAATGGTGCTGGCTGGAGGCAGCTGTGCTGAAATAAAAGTCAAGAAAGTATCTCACCCAAAACTACAGGAAAGTTTAATTATCAAGGACAAAACACCATCTGTTTGTGCGGACTGTGACCTCCTGCTGCCCCCGGGCTTTAACAGCTCTTAAATTAACATGTTTGTTAGGGGGCACTCCCTGTCTGACATCAGGGAAGCAGTTCCCGTGGGGCAGAGAGGAGGATGGAGTGGCTGTGCACTGAGACGCGTGCTGGGGTGGTGTGCTGGGCTTGGCGGTGATGGGGGAAACCAAACACCCGTTTGGAAAAGAGGATTCCCTCCAAGCATGGCTCTGGCAAGTCCAGCATCACTGTGTGTTGCCACTGGCAGGTGAGGCATGATGTGAAACTGTATTTGGGTCTCAGCCTGTTTCCAAAAAACCAAAGCCAAGAAGATGTACGCTTGGAGGAAGATTTTGCCATGTAAAGCCAGCAGAATTAAATGAATGCTCAATAAAGAAGAGGTTGGATTAAAATCCAATTTGTTTTCAGCCCTGCAAGGGAGGGAAGATGCATACACTGGTACCAAGGCCCAGAACTGATTTAGGGATGTCAAAACACGCAGTTCCTTTCTTAATTTTTTTCTTTCCTGTGCTTTATGGGATACAGCATCCAAAGTGGACATACCATCACCTTCCTACCTACCTACACTAAAGCCAACCTCGCCATACAGGAGAAAAACAACTCAGCTGGGAGANTTTCTACTAGTAAGCCCCCAAAGCCAAACGCTAAACACGAATGCATCGGCCTCTGGGATATGCCATGAAGACTCACATCCAAGGAGCACAGATCCAGGCCTATATTCATTGTAGGGCAATTCTAGGGGCTGTGGGTCTGGAGGTGGCCATGCTACCAGACTCCAGGAGTAAGCAGAGGAGTGCTTGATACTCCTCCTGCTTGGCCCCACACTCCCTGCAGCATCACTCCACCCCACCAGCCAGGCTCTCCCCGGTCTCTCTGGGCTCTCCTGTCCTTCTAGGCCACAGAACCAGTGCCTGTCTCCCTTTTATGCCCCTGTCAGGTCAGCCCCTCTCCAACTCTGCGCCACGTTCATATGCCTTAAAACTATCAGGACTTTTTGATCCTGTGCTCAAGTGCCAGCATCAAGTCTCATCCTGTGCCTCTGCCTCTCCTCAGGCTCCCTCTCCCTCCAGCAATTGCCCCATCTCTTCCACCCCTAAAATCACACCATGGCATTGCTCCTTCTCACCTTTGCAGGCAAAGCAGCCAGTGTATGAAGGACAGCCCTTGCAATGCCAAATTTGACTTGGAAATCCCTTTGCCTACCTGCACCCCAGTGATCTCCATCCCAGAAGGCTGGTGTGCTTCAAACCTCCTGCCTGGAGCCTGCACTCATTCCTCCCCTCCCTCGGGGGCCAGGCAGCAGGCAGGAACCAGGGTGCCACCCCTGCCTGGCCAGATGCCTTCCACCAGGTGTGGCAGGACAGATGTGAACCATGTGTGCGTTTTGTCTCAGGACCCTTCCTGCAAGCTCCAGCACTAAAGGAAGAGAAAACCATCAGCCAAGAGCAGCCATGGAGTCCCCAGCGGCCTCCCTCCCAATCTCTGGCTCCACTCCATCCACTGGGGCAAGACTCAGTTTAGGGGAGGGCTTGTTTTTTAATTAGAAAATATTCATCAGCATTTAAAAATAAAATAATAAAAAAGTGTCAACCAGCTGGGGCTGCGAAAGCTGGGGCGTTTTTGGCTCCCGACCAAGCACTTTGATAGAAAGGCTTTTTGGAAAATGCCGTAGAAAACATTTAATTTCTCCCAAGGCCTGCATATGGGGCTCATCACTTGCGCATATTGCACAGGAATATTCATGTGTGCTGGCCTCCTGCTACAGGATGACGAGGGCTCGCCGGTGCAGCATGCAAAAGGGGCTCCTTCCCTTCCCTTCATATTTTTTTTTTCCTCCTTTGGAAGAGGAAAGCACACTATTTCACTTTCAATCCCTGAATATTTGTCAGTGGCAGAACAAAGGAAAAACTGAGCCAGAGTCAGGTCTGCTCATACTCATCAGCTCGCTGCACTCACCACAGGGTAGAGCCACAGATGAGCAGCAAATGCGGGGAAACAGATTTCTGCCTCTGGTTCTTCTGCTTTCCCGTTGCTTGAGCCCATTCTGATGCTGCCTGGATGGAGAGTGGGAGCCTGACTTCCACTTCCCTGGCACAGCAAGAGGTTTCAGTTCACATCCCAGCTCTCCACTCCAGGGACGTGGAGCTGGCTCATCCTGGACTTGCCACTGGGTATATCTGTTAGCTAATGCCCTTCTGCAAAACTCAGGTGGGCTGAAAATACTCCACTGTGGCTGCAGAGCAGAGCCTGACCCAGCAAGGGGATGACTGCCATGGCTTGGGCCCTCATCTCCCCCCAGTGCTGCTGGCCCCCTCCCTTTCACCCTCAGCTTCTGTCTCAGCAGCATTTGCTTTTCTGCAACACACCACTGAGCTCTTCTGGAAGGAGCCAACCTCACACCAAGCATCTTCTCACCCTCTCACTGGGATGCTCACCTCCAGCAAATGCTCCCTTCCTCCCCTCGAGCCCACCTCTTTCTGTAAGCCCCTACCTCTGCCTCCTGCTCTGCAGCCTGCCTGGGCTGCCCAACCTTCTTTAACCTTTTCTGAAGCATTTGTGCTCCCTTTCCCCAGCTCTGGCTGCACCCCTCATTCCCTTCAAGCTGCTCTCTACAGCTCCAGCACCTCTCAGCACAGTGTGTACTAGCCTTGCTGGAGCAATTCTGACTGGCCCCCAAAAAAGCTTCTTCCTGGCAGAAAAAACTCAGTGCACTAATTAGGAGAAACCATGGGCAAGGAGAGGGGGTCAGAAAAGAAACCATCTGATCCCACTATCTCTGTGGAAGTGAAGTCAAAGACAGCTCGCGAAGAGGGCACAGCTTCTGCTGGGGTTGCAGAGGAGCCTCTGAGCAGAGCAGCACCTTTGTGCAGGGCTCAAACTGTAGTTCTTAGACACACTTGTGAAAAGTATTAATAAAAAATCTACTGAATCTTCAAAACAGGAATCATGCCTAAATAAGTGTGCACTCTAGCATGCACACACACAGAGACTTTTTTAATTTTAATATTTTTTGGCAACCTTTCCGAACTGGAGGGGAAATTTGATGCCAAGTGTATGCCTAGGCAGGGTCTGCAAGATCCACTATGGAAAAAAAAAATTAAATGGAAAAAAAGAAAGTCCTTAAACCACATCTGGAGCACTGTGCCCAGTTTTTGGGCTCTGGTACAAGATTGGCAATGCTGACCTCCAGCAAGTCCATGAAGGGTGGTGATGAGGCTGAGGCACATGGGGATGAGGACAGGTTGAAAAAACAGGGCTTGTGCAGCCTGCAAAGTGATGGTTTTGGAGGGATCGAGCAGCAACCTGACAGCACCTACTTAGAGATTACTGAGATGATGGAGACAGGCTGTTTCCTCCATGGTGGGAAGATGAGAGACAACAGGCATGACCTGCAAAAGCTGCAACAGGAGAGGTTCAAGAAGGCAGTCTCATGACAGTCACCTGCTGGAAGATGAACCCAGACAGGTTGTAGGACCTAAGCCTGGAGGTTTTCAAAACCCAAAGAGGTGAAGTAAACTGGTTCACACGCAGTATTCACCCTGCCTGGGGCAGGATCCTGGACTAGAGGCTTCCCAGGCCATTTCTTACCTGGTTGGACGGATGAGCATGCCATTGCCAAGAAAAATTAAATATGATGAAGTCCCCCACAAATTCTGAGGGGGATGGCCCTGCTCAGTGCTCCTTTCAAACATATTGGACAGCAAAAACTGGGTAAACACATCTGACGAGCCTGCTGCCTGAAGCGGGACGTAGACCACGGAGATGAACAGACCGCGGGACTGCAATGTGTCAGGGCCAGATCCTGTGCTCAGCTCGACCCTGTTGATGAAGTGGAGACCGAGGAGATGGCCGTCTGTCCTTTTTCCAAACCTCCTTCTGCAGGGACCGCCTCGCATGACACCAGTGAGTGATTAACGAGCGGCCAAGCCCGTCAGCACGCAGCCTGCGTGCATGGGCGCTTTGCATGTGTGCGCACCGCTCCCCGGGACTTGGCGGGGAGGGGAGCTGGGGAGAAGAGCGCTGACAAGCAGATGATTAATTGAAATGCAAGCGGGAGGAAAAGCAATGTCCGCTAAAACTATCAGGCGTCGCGAGCATGGGAAAGGAACTCGGAGACGCCGTCTCCATCTCTGCTCCGCACGCATGGCGCCTCCCAGATCCAAGATGCTTGCCAGTCCTTTTCCTGGCTTCTATTTTTGCACGTGCAATTTCATATTTGAAAATAACCATGCTGCACANACGGAAACGGCAGCGATGGGAGAGCAAACCTCCCAGTCTGCGGCACACGGCAGCAATTAGGCATCCAAGTGCTTGTTACCCCACGCCTCGGGGTGAAGGCGCCCACAGCCCCGGTTCTTCACACTGTCTGCACCTTCCAAGTGATGCAGGCTTGAAAATACACACATAAAGTCACCAGTTAATGCTAAAATAATAACAAGAAAAAAAAAAGAAGTAAAGAATGAAATAAAAGAGTCTGAAAGCTCATGTCTGGCTCAGCTCCGAACTGTTGCTCAGAGTCCATAAATTATATCCCAGTGCTGGAGCTGGCGTGATTGCACTATCGGCAAAAAGGGCGAGAAAGCTTCTGTTCCTCATCTGACACAAACAGGCTCAGCTTGGGTCACCAAATAAATAGAGTGGAGATGCAATGTGGTACATGCTGTTCCCCTGAACCATGGCTGGGAAAAGCACACAGGGGGAAAGCAACAGGAAAGGGATATCCTTTGAAGGATAGTTTGAAGGGACAGTGAAGGGATTTTGTTATGGCCAAGGTCAAGGACAGCACCCTGGAAATATCCTGCCTCCAGCTCCTTTTCTGAGGAGGAGGACGAAAGAGAAGACCGAAGGGTCTTTCTGTAGAAAGAAGAGGGTCCTGAGCTTCAAAGTTTTGGGTTGGAAATCAGGGATGTGAACTTGCTGATGGCTTCTTGATATAACCATAGTGCAGATGACAAACACCAGATCCTTGTCCGAGTGAGCACTGAGCAAGCGAGACTCTACCTAAAACATGACCCAAATGTGGGCTGCTGGAGCATGGTTATTACCAGGTTTTGCTCGGCAAGCTGATCCCCAGCCAAGACAACTGGCTCGAGAAATTAACTTGGTGAGTCGTTCAGCACTTTGCTGCCCAGGTAACGAGAGGACCTGTAGGCGATTGCATTGAAGGACTTCACAAACTGCTTTTACCGTTGACATGGTTTAACAGACTGCTGTTTATGAGACAGAGCAGTATTTAAAAGACACATTTCTCTCAGAGCCGCACATAAAATTTGATAGCTAAATAGCTGTAAATGCTACTGAAGTCTGACAACTCAAAGAGGAACCAAGGGTCTGTCATGCGGAGTATCCGCCAATACACCCGGCCCTGCAGAGCCAGTGAGACTTCCAGTCTCATAAAACCTTTTTTATATTGGAAGTGAGAATTTGTGCAGCGCATATGAACTCTCTTTTATTGGGCTGGTGTGATGCTGAGAAAACGCAGTTAAAGTTGTACAAGTTCTCCTTGGAGCGCTATTGGGGCGCCTATAAATCAAAAGCTTTATCCTGGAATGGGTTTACTAAATAAACCTTCTTTAATTTGGGCTCGTGCTGAGCAGCAGGACCACAGCGAGAGCGGGTGCCTCCCCTTGTCAGTGCCCGTTTGCACTGCTGGAGTGGGAACAGCCCTGAGTGAGAGGTCTCTGGCCTGCCTCCCAACTCTTGGAGCCATCTAGAGCATCCCAACCAGAGAGCAACCTCCAGAGCCCGGCACCATTCTCCTCACTCCTCTCATGGGATTTTGACCCTCCCAAAACACCCGTGACTGCCCACAATGCTCCCTGCTCACAGTCCCAGCCCAGCTGCTGCCCTGAAGCCGGTCCAGATCTCCATGCCTATGCAGCTGATTCAGAGAGCTCCCAGGAGCATCCTGGGTTGGAAGGACCACAGACCCACCTTCAGCACCCAGTGGAAATGGAGAATTTCCAAACCTTCACAAAGGCCTGGAGTGCTTTGGTTGGGGAGGAAGATTTGGGCCAGATCCCTTATTCCCCAAAGACTCCTACAGCTGCATTAATTATTTCATCTTAGTCTGGCTTCCTCATTAAGCTAACCTAGACGGCCCGTGGCTGAGTGACAGCAAGCCAGTCTGCAAGAGCCCAAGCCAGCAGTGCTGGAAACCATGGGCTTGACGTGATTTACGTGAACTAATGTTACACATATCTCAAACATGCAATCTTTAGAGGACCTGAGGCTGCCGTCTGGGTGGAGGGAAGCCCATGCAGAGCCGGCAGCACAGCATCTGGACCAAGCCTGGGTATCAGCCTCTCACCCCGCACTTAGCCAGCAGGGTCAAGCCTGATGGTGGGAGCAATTCCCCCACCGACGCCCTGAAGGCACAGGGAGTGGAAAGCCCCTGCACTGCTGCCAGTGGAACCGAGTGTGACACAAAACATCTGTGTCAAAGCAAGGGCTGGGAAGCACAGCTCCCCCAGCACCGGCCATGGGACAGCCACTTCACCCCACTGATGTGGCTGTGAATTCAGCTAATTTTAGCATCGGGCTCCCCTTGGGATGTCTGGCTTTTGTGGGCTGTAAGAACGATGCTGCGGGGCATTATGCAGATCTCCTTTTTCCAATACTGCCAAATCTGAGGCTTTTGTGTGAATCCACTGTATTTTGCCGCCTCTGCAAACAAGTGTACGGAAATACAAGACTTCAGCCCCTTAGAATCCTCCAGGGAAAATTCAAAGCAATGAAGAAATATGAGTTGTCTTTCCATGAACCTATTGAAAAAAGAAAAAAAACCACCCTGAAAAAACCCACATTACTTTTCAGCCCAGTTTTGCCAGCAGTACAGGTCTTTTTCCCACAGTCTAAGGAATCAACACATTTTCAAATCACTCCTGCTTATGGTATTGAATATCAGAAAAAGATTGCCTTTCATTCAGCAGCTGTTTTGGGACACTGAGAGAAAAGTCAAGCAGTCTAAACTTAGCAAAACACGAAGAAAGGCTTCGATGCACTTAAAAACTAGTCACAGGGACAGGAACAGGAAAGAAGAGGTCTGCAAGGGGCGCATGCGAAGTGTTTCAAGGTTGCAGCATCCTTCCACAGCCCAAATCTCTCATAGTAGCATCTCAGCACTGCTCCACTCCTACAGCTCCTTGGAAAAACATAGGGACATGTCCTAATTTCCCCAGGAAAATCAGCAGTTACCTCCTGATTCCCAGACCTTCAGCTTTTCTGACACATAAATGCACTGGCATGTCTGCTCTGCCGGTGGGGAGTGGGCAGCTCCAAAAATAAACCAAGCAGCTCAGTGTATTAAGAGGAAACCCAAGAAAAGGAATAGCAATAGGAGATGGAGGATTTGCTGAAATAAGTTTGCCCTGAAGCACTGGAAGGAGACAAGCCCTGGTTTCCTACAGGCTTGTGCTATTTAATTCCCCCACGCCCCCAGCGATAGCTCCAACCTCCTCCTGTGAGTTCTGTGTTCCCTGTCTCATCCATAGGGATAGGGCCAAAACCTCAGAGCTTTCCCGAAATAAGGGTGCGGGTCTGGGCACTGACTCCAGTGGCTTTCTCAGCCTGTCAGACCTGGGTGCCATCAGCCAGCAGGACAGCGAGCCTTCACCGGAGAAGGCTCAAAGTCCAGCAGTCACAAGAAGGAGACCTAAGGGAAGAGAGATGAGGAAGCCAACCTTGGCAGGTATCAGCACTCAAGTTGGGTCACAGAGCACATCAAATGTGGCTGGACATCCCCAGTGATACCGTCGGGCAAGGGATCAGAGCCAGGCACTGTGTCCCCATCCTAGCCGACCCCTGGTTCCCACCCGGCCCCCACAGAGCCACAGAAAAGTCTTAATGCCACCAGGTATGCAAAGAGCCATGACCGCCAGGCCTCTAACAAAGACAAACTGCCTCTCTCCTTCCTCCCAGATTGCAAGCAGATGTGTGCTTAAATTACCTGCTGCTGACTGTGACGCTTAGCGAAGCGCCGTGGTCTAGGAGCAGAATGAAGAAAAAATGTGCGAATCGAGGGAAGGGAGGATTAGCAAGAATTCAGCTGGCCCTGGAAGGGCAAAGTGTCGTCATTGCAGGAAACAAATGTCACTTCCACCGCAAAACAAGCATTCGTGGCACAAGGGAAACCCTCACGCTGCCGGAGTCAGTGACGAAATTAAGAAAGTTTGGGGAAAGGCTGCAGGGCTGCGTCTGGGCTTCCCAAACGGAATCACTCCCAGCCCACAGCATGCTACAGGAACAGCCCTGCCTGTGCTACACGGCTGTGGCTTCCTCTTCCAAAGAAACTCTTGAGGCCTGCCTGGGTACGCCCTCACTCCAGACTGCTTGACGCAGGCCCTGCTGGTGTTGGCTCCTGTGCAGGTCTTCATCCCGTTTCATGAGCCTCCCCAGTGATGCCATGGGAGTGCCCATGAAGCTCCTGTGCCCAGGAGGGCAAAGACACCTGGGGCCTACCTTGGAGGGGCTAAAGACAATGCTAACAGAGAAAAGGCCCGGAGATGTACCCCATCATGCTGGTCCCCTGTGATGCATAAGGAAGATGGGCTCTGCACCATCTCTGCCCCTGCTCAGAGCCTGCTGGCACTCGTATCAGTGACAACTATACCCTCATGGGATGCTGCCCACAGCCTGCAGTTTCAGGGCCCATCTTTGCACCAAAGGCAAGACTCCAAGCAATGCCTCCTCAGAGAAGGGGGATGCAGGCCAGAAGAGCCCTGACACTGTGCTGCTTCTGTGAGGGCAGCAGGTTGCTGCAAGGATCCACAGTCTTTAGAAGAGCATCCAAGGAGATGCCACATCTCCCAGAAGCGTCCTGCACGGCAAGACAGCGTTCTGCAAACTGAGCCATAGAAATCAAGCCCAACCTGCTCCCCTTCCCCCTCGCTGCTCCTGGCTTGCTCTCTGCCGAGCCCTTGCGGGTCACACGTGGCGTCCCACTTCCCGGCACAGCTCCACCGGCTGGAGCAAAGAGCAGAGTCAGACCCAAATTGCAGATTAGTGCGTTGGGTTCATGCACGGGAAACAAAAGATCGGAAATCTCTGAAGTGCACAGCTGGAATCCACACCCCGACCATGTTTTTGTGAGATATCACGTACATTTTTAAAAGCTATCTAGAGAGGGTTCTGCTTTAAAACAGTCTGGCGGCTGCTGCACGGACACCACCTCCTGTCACACTGACCAGGACCTTCAACTGTTCCCTGTCCCCCACAGGCCATGCTCATCTGTAGCCTTTAGCCTTAGATTATGAAATTATTCAAAGAAAGGATTAAATGTCCTCCTCTGCATTTGTTCAACACCAGCTGTGGAGGGAGGGTGGGAAAGGAAGGACATGTGACCCAGAAAAATCACTGTGGGATACTACCTGCCAACACCCTGAAATGGTGGTCCCCAGAAACCCTGGGGTTCCTCTCTCCATCACACGCACGGCCTCACAAGGTCACTGCAAGGGGAATGCCCACGAGCAGCCATAAGATACTCACATGGCACCATGAGGAACACGGACTGCGGAAACACTCATCTCCCTCTCACACCACAGGTGGGGTTTCTTCTCCTTTCAAAGCTCCCACAACAGCAACCATACGATGGGATGCTAAACTATGAGATCTTTCTTTGCCTTTTTCCATGTACCAGGCTTCCAGGCTAAAAGTGATCCAAGGTAAGATCAAACACCCTTGTAGGATGCTTAGGTTCTCTGTTCCACAACACCACTGATCTCCAAGAAGTCCTCCAACATGCTGCAGGAGTCTGAGTGAGGGTTTAATTCCCCTTAGGGCTTTGTTTCTTCCTTGTTGCCTCTTCTTCCCATCTTTCACATTGTCTCAATTGCAAGCTGACCCCTCAGCTTAGCTGTCAGTATGTTTGCTTCAGTTTAATTCAGAACCTCTCATCTGTGAGCACTTTCTGCCTGCACCACCAGCCAGAAACGGCAGCCCTGCCTACGCCCGCTCCTTTCCAGGCCTTCTCTGCCCCAAAGCATCATCCATGATAATTCTGCAGCAAGCATACCCTCCAGGAAAACATGGTTTGCTCCATACTGACTGACCTCAGTAAAGCAGCAGCTCCTCCATCCCCCCTGCCCTTTTGTTTGGTCAAGGAGGATTGATGCGAGACACAGCATTTTCAGTTAAAATAATTAGTTTCGAAGTCCAGCATGAAATCGAATTCCAACGTGGTAACATGCCACAACCAGCCTCCCTGGAAGGGAATGCTTTGGGACCCTCTCCAGTGATTGTTCCTTCAGGACTGCAAAGAAGGTGCAATGTACTGATGCCAGGATTCAGCCCCAACAGTGCTTTGTGCACTCACTGTGACGGAGTATGGAGCAGGACACCACATTCCATTTGGAAAAACACTTCCCCATCCATACAGTAAGTAACAGAGCAGCAACACCCAGCAGTGCAGCCACAGGCTCACCCCAACATGGGGAAGAGCCAAGCCAACCTGGGACAGCAAAACTGTGAGTGAAACCCCCTTCCACCAAACACAGGGCTGAGGATGAGATGCTGAAAGAACGTGAGTCATTGAAGGAAGGCGCCTGCTTTTTCCAGCGGACGTGTGGACTTACTCTCACCTGAAATCAGTTTTTGGACAGCTAGCGAGCACATGCTGTTTCAAGTCTAATATGCCTCGGTCACTGTCCCAGTCAGGGAGTTATCTCAGGGTTTATTAATGGGGAAATCCACTGCACTGACATGCTTGAAGCATTGGGGTGAGAGCAGTGAGGAAGGAGAATCAGCAACACCTGCTCTGCTTGTCCCTAGGGAAATGACCAAAAAAAGGGCAAGACCATTGCCCACACCCAGGGACGCCCAGAGTTCTCTGGACGGCTCCAAGCACAGGCTGCCCTCCCTCCCACACCTAGATGGGAAACCCATTAAACACTGCAAGCAGTGAAGCCTCCGCTGCACCTCCCTGGAGGTGTTTTCACGGTCAACTTGAGGAAATTGTTCCTGATATCCAGCCTAAATTTCCCTTTGTTGATTTTCAGTTGAGCAGCGGAAAGGTGGGAGCTTTAATGAGACAAGCGGGGCCGCTAGAGGGGAAGGAGCCGTCAGTTTGAGCAAGGCAATGCACAGAGCTGTGGTTTAAGTGAAACAGCTATTGCAAAAAGCCCAGAATCCTACAAACTTGGGATGGAAAATGTCTATTAACTTTCCCAACGGACTAACATGAGATTGTTCCCCCATTTTCTAATGCTTCTCCCAGTCCAGCTATTTGATTGGGACCAGAGCTCTGCAGAAATATGAAGGGCTCGTTTATTTTTTTTTTTTTTAGAAGAATTGCTGTATGTGGAATAAAGTGTTGGGCTTTATGACCAGATTTTCTTGTTTCACCCAAGGGCAAAGCTTTTGCTGTTTTGCCTCCTCACACAACTTCTGCCCTGCAAACCACCACCCCTCTCCACCCCAAACTCCTCTGGTGTATGAGTCAGAGGGCACAATGTGCACAGCAGAAAGTCACTAGCAAATTGTGTTTGAAAATAAGAGTTTTTTGGGGTGAAAAAGCAACACAAAACTGCAGACAACTGCCTTCTGGGACATGACTGCTGCTCAGCAAGGCACCTCATGCACTTCCTCACAGGAACCCAGCATGATGTTGCACAGCAAACCAGCACTGGGAGAAGTTCAATGGATGTGACCCCAATGCCACTCCTCACTGTTTTTTCCACCTCTAATTGAGGAAAAGGCTTTTCATCAGCCTGTAAGACACTGCAATGCTCACAGGAGCATGCCTGGGATGTACAGATGTGTGAGCAAAAGGTATGCAAAGGAACAATTGTGCAGTGGGTTTGGCGTGACATCTGTGGCTTCCAGCAACTGGGACATCAGGACCTAAAAATCTAGCTTGAGAGATGTGATTCAGCAAGCAAAGGAACAATGGCAGGGTCCAGGAGCACTGGTCCCCTCTGCCTTACACACCTAGAAAGCATCAGGACTGTACAATCATGAATCCCAAAAACTGGCTGGCTGCTTTCCAGGGGAAACAAAGCTCCCAGGCTGTGATGCACCACTGCAGCCAGACCCCCTTCAGTGGGCAGGGGTTTACCCAATATAGCCACAGACCCCCACAGAATCGTGGGGGATGTTTGCCTCAATTGCACACTTTTTTCCTAAATGTCAGATGGCTGCATGGCAATAGAAAGGCTCTTTTCCACCCTATTGTTTTGGGCTTGTAAAGGCAAAGTGGCTGCACGCTCCCTGGAAACATCAGGCTCTCTTTTCCTGAGGACCTGCCACCTGTAAGGTTTTACCAGCAGAAAGGGGAGTAGAGTGCTCTTGGTGGTGCAAAGTGAGGGCGTTTAGGTGGGCAGGAGCACTCCCACCCCTTGCACCCATGCTGGGCCAGAGCAGAGCATTGCCTTCCCAAAATCAGCATCTAACTTGCCTTGCAGAAAAGGGGAGAGGGATGGCACCTGCACGTGCTCTGCCAGACAGTAACACCAGGATTTGGAAGTTCATCAGGGAACACATTAAACCTGAGCAGGTTTAACCTAAGGTTTCCCTGCTGTAGCTCTCCCAGTGCCCTTTGGTGTCACAGCAATGCCCTTGCAGGATAAGGGTTCAGCACACGGGCTGCAAAAACTTCAGTAAGAGAGATCCACACCAAAACAGAGAAATCCTACCTCACCCTCTCAGTTTTTAGCAGCAGGACAAACCTCAGTGCAGGGCAATGAAACAGAGGTTTTTCCCCCCATGTACTTCCTAAGCACCAAGCAAGAGAGCACATTGTATGGAACATTGCAAGTCTGGGATGTGGCAAGGCACCAACTACATTTTATGGGTTGCAAAGCCACCTCCTCTGTGGCAGCTGAGATTTCAAAGCATACACTCCGACCCTGGTAATACATTTTACATACTGAGTCACTGCTGACTCGGGAAATAACGGGGGAAAAGGGCTGGGATTTCACGGATTTTAATGCATGGTTGGATCTCCTAAGAACTGGGACAACCCCAACTGGCAGCCTGGCCCTCCAGCCCTCTGCCACTCTTTATTATGGGCACAAGGCAATGAGATTGAAATGATCTGAGGGGATGTAAAACATTGGTACACCAGTCTAGGCAAGAGGAGGACGAGGATTCAAAGGAGGATGAGATACACACTCTACTCTTTGGGTAGCCCTAAGGGTGATGAGTGGGTGATTCTCCGTTTTTTATCAGCCACTTCCAATGGAGGATGACTTGAACAGGACAGCTCTCGTTTTTCTTCTGATGGAAAGAATCAGGACACTTTCACGTCCTTTGCCTGTGAAGGAAAACATCCCGAAAATGAGGGGAGAGGAGAGAAGAGACTCAGCAGAGAGCTTTTTCACTGGAGGGAGCAGAGATAGATGGGCAAATGGATAAGGAAAGAGGAATCCTTCGCACATGACATCCTACCCCACTTGGTCCCTTCAGGCTGACCCTCAGCCTGAAGGTTAACCCCCCCTGAGACACCTTACCAGATACATAATTTGATTCTCAACTCTCTCCCTTCTCCCAGCAAGGGAATAGCAGTTTCCTATAGCCCTGATTTGCTAAGTAAAACACTCCTTGATGGCTCCTCACAATAACATTTGCACAGAAAATTGACATTCTTCCTCCTCCCATCAGCCCTGACACTGTTTGTTTGTGAGTTAATAACTTGAACACTCGGCTGAGCTATTGATCCCTTCTCAAAATGATCATTCTTTAGTTCAAAATACACAAAAAAATAAAGGAATGAGATTGCAGTGGCAAAATGAACTCGGTGCTTTCATGTGGCCCCATGGCCCTGGCATTGCAGGGGGACTCAGGTCCTTCCCAGATGCTCACAATATCTTCTGCAGACAGAACCATACAAGGCTGGATTTATTTCTCTCCATTGTCAAGGAAGAAATGTTGCAGCCTGCAGGAAGAAAGTGAGTTTTCATGACTGAAAATTATCATTTAGCTTTAAATATTCATCACCCAAAAGGGGCTTCAGAGAAGGATAGCTGGCACAAGTAGGTGTCCATGCTAGAGAGGTCCAGCAGCAGCTGTGTGTGGATACCATCACCTCCTGTTACAGGAAAGGCAGTACTTCAGAGCCCAAATTCCCCAGCTGAAGGAGAGAGGGCAGCTGCAGATCAGTTCTTCCATCCAGGGCATGGTGCTCTTTGGGCTTTTGATGTATTAGACAGGACCTGGCATTCCAAAGGTAGAGCAAAGCCCCAGGTTTCATCCATTCCCTCCTGATAGCACTCCTTCGGAGTAGATCCCCCTCCACCACCCACCCTAACAAAGCCTGATGAAAGGAGACATTAATGTCACTGCAATGCCCTCATCCTCCTTAACCACTCCTGTACCAGCAGGGCACTGCACCACCTCTCCCAGGGGAATCCTCCCCAGCCGCATTTTTCCTTTGCAATCTGTTTGCATACCTCTGGCTAATTGTTCTTCAGACTGATCTTTTCAGGGTAGATTTTCATGGCAAATGATCAATTTTTCTCCAGTTGCATTTTTTTTTTTTTCCTTCAAAGCCTTTGATGTCTGGGAAAATAACAGGCAACCTCAACACACGGCTGAGCATCAGGCGAGGGCTGGGAAGCACTAAGCGGAAATGCATTTAGTTGTCTGGGTCAAAAACCATTTCCTTTGTTAAATGATTATTATTGTTCCAAGAGGATTTCAGTGGGAATTGAGGGTGCTTAGATAGATGGATTCACAGGTTTGCTGAGCTTCTATAAGGGTCTCTATATCCTCCACCATAATTCTACATCATAACTTCCAACACCAATAACTCTTCTATGACTCCCAACAGATATTCCTGTGCCTTCCAAAGCAATAACTTCTCAATGAACTCCAGACCTGCCAAATCGACTGTTTTCCCCCTGTGGACGCCTGCTTTTTGGCCCTTCTCACCACCCCCCTGGGAATCTTGACCCATTTACCTCTCCTTCTGGTTCCAAGCCCAGCGCAAGGGGAGATGAGATCAGAAAGCGATCTGCCTCGGACGTCAACAAATAGCTCTGGCACTAAAAGCTTTCAGTCATCTCCCATTTTCCTAACTGCTCTCAGCAGCCGAGGATCCAGATCTGGACCTGCTTGTACTTCTGAGCAAATCTTCCCTCGTCACATGCTGCCCTTTCTCACAATACTCATTTCTTCCCACTCGTACCTGAAAATTGCTATGAGTGTTGCAGGTCTCCCCTGGAAAAATTACTTAGGTTATTCACCGGGGCTAAAGAATAAACACTCAAATAAGAAATAAATTGTGATGCATTTCTTGGGTCACCAAGCCTCCCAGTTCACCCATAAGAGCATTGTGCCAGGCCCAGAGACACTGAGCTGCTACCTCTCCGCGCACTTGATCTTAACGACGTGTTAATTAAGCTAAGGTTAGAGCTGCTTGTTGCCTTATCATTTTTGGTTCTATCACAGTAATGCTCAGTGGTCTCAATCAGGAACAGACTTTTTTCCCCCCTCTCTCCTTTTAAGTAACAAATTATTTCAAGATCCAGTAAAAATAAATGCACACAAGCAGGCTCTGCTCTTTTCCAGGGGATTCTGCTCTGCAAGGGAAGAAAGGTTTCAACAGTGTGTTTGAATCAAAAATGAACATATGCAAGAAGGGAGGAATGACATGCATCAAAAGTTGCCCTTTTTTTGTTGAAAGAGGGTTTTTTTTTAAACAAAGAAAAATCCCAAAAGACTAATCTTACAGCACTAGGTGCTGTGAACAGTCAGTTCATGCTGCATGGTGAATATTGAGCAAGCTACAAAGCTGCCCAGAGGAGGACAGAGGAAGGATAAACGATTTGGCTCCACTTTTGGGCTCTTCAGTTGCTATTCCACTCACAAACTGCTCCAAACATGGCCAGCCTTGTCTCAGGTCATCCCCACCTCATGAGCACACAGAAAGCAAGCAGTGCTTCTGTATAAATAACCAAGATTTAAAAGACAGCACTAAATTTGCTGAAAAGCATATTAAAGGAGCATGCCCTGGTGTAGGTCTAGCCATGCCAGGCTGCCTTCAAATGGGCGCAATGAGCTGCCAACTCTCATCAGACCCACGATGAGCTGCCATAGGCACTTTATCTGGGGAGCAGGTATTGGACGGGCAAGAGCTCTGCAAAAAATCCTAGCCTGAGATCAAATGGAGTCTAGGAGGGAGAGGCAGCTGGGGAATGCCACAGAGGAAGTTTCGACAGGTCTCCTTCACACCAGAAGGGATGCAGATGATCATCCTCAGGGGGTGATGCGGCTGCCCTGGGAAACTGGAATAGCATTCCCCATTTCCACTCCCTCCTAGTCAGGGAGAAATGAGTCACACGAACCAAGAATCACAGAACCACTAAGGCTGGAAAGGACCTCTTATCTCATTGAGTTCAACCATTATGTAGGAGGATCCAAGGCTTCTAACACTGTGGGCACCTCTGACCACTGTGGCTGCCAGCTTCTCCTCACAGGTATGCTCAGATGTTGGTGTAGGAGTCCCACTGTGAGGACAGGCTTGTGTCACACCCCCAGCTGCACTCCAGAGCCCCATGAATCACCTGGCTTTTTAAAAGATGCCATTACACCTACACAAACCATTACTAGGAAACAATTAAGCTGATGATGGACCTCAGGGCCACCACGGAAAAATGCAAAAGGGAGCCACCTGCTCCCACAGAGCCCACTTTCTGCAAGGGATCTGCAACCCAACTTCAAGTCATTTGTCAAACAGGAGTCAGGATTCGTCTTCGCTGGTTTTCAACCAAAATCAACCTGTGCCTTTTCTGGCTGCTTCTGAAAACAACCCAAAAAAGGAAATTAAGAAACGAAACCTCTAGAAACTGTTAGTGTTTCCCTGCCCTGTGCTGAAACGGTCACTTCCCTTTGCATTCAGTGCTGCTATCCTCAGTGGGAAAGAGCTGGTTCTGTCCCCAGATTTAACCCTTGACTTCAGAAAACTTCGAAAGGGAAAAATGAGCACCTCTTTTGGGGATAACCCATAGGGAAAAGACTTTGGAGAGGCTCAGCGATGCTTAAATGGATAACAGAGGCGAAAAGGCTCTGGGAACTGGGGCGAGAGAGGACTTTTCTGGGGAGCATGGTGTCTCCTAAAGCAGCAAGTCACGTCGGTGCTAGTGTTCCAAAGAGGCCTTGCAGCACAAAGCAATGCAGGCAGACACACAGCAACTTACTTGGAGGCTCTGGCATCCAGGCTTCGAGCAGGAAGGCGCTGCACAACTGCGCTAATTATCTGCTGAACATCTGTCTCTCCCCTACTATCGCGGGGCCGGAGGAGTCCTCCTGCATAGCTGAGGATTAGCGCTGGAAAAGATTTTGTTGACTGTGTGATTTTGCATAGGAGGGGGAGAGAAAAAAATCCTCAGATTCCTTGGAAGGGGTGGGTGTTTCAGGGAGAATCTCTTGGATGAAGGAGGGGAATTTGTGGTCGGAATCAGAGACCTTGCTGCAGCAAGAAGCAGGGGCTTGCCCTGATGTGGGCTGAGGGATTTAGTCCCTTGCTCCAAACTGGGGGGAGCTTTGCCCTATGGTCCCAACACTCCAAGTAACACCAGAGCATCTATTACAATCCAGAGGGTTCTCCTGTCATGGCACCCAGCCTGCTCCACTGGCAGCAGAGGTTAATCACCAAAGACCAACCTTTTGGTGGCTTTCCAGGGACTGCTTCACTTCCCTGGCACAAAGAGGGATTCTCAAGTTCACCAGTGGCTCCAATATTCAATAATAAATGTAGTAAGACTTTCAGTTGTGGTGTGATACCTAGGGGAGGTAGTGCATTCTCCTCGCTGTCTTGGCTGGGATGCAGTTCTCCCAAAATCCCTCTATATCCAGGGAGAGAGGCAGCAGCACAAAGGACCTCGGACAGGCTCCTGGCATAAATCACCCCCTAATAAACTGAGGAGCCTCCTTCCTGTAGAGGCAAAGGAGGGGATCTGGAACTGCAGGAAATAGGACTGGGTGGTGGGAATACATCCCTAATCTTCAGTCTGTAACCCACCAGCTTCGAGAGGAAAAAACTGCCCAACTTTGTATGACATCTGCCATCCATATTAATGAGGTTTGTAGAAATCTGTGTGCAAAAAGCCTGACAGAAGCCTAAAAACCAAACCTGTGGTGAAGTGAAGCAAATTCCCTGCTGTTTAATTAGTACAAATGTCTTGCGAGCTGGGAACATGGGTTTTTTTTCCTTTCAAGACCATCAGGGGCCAGAAACTTGCACAATAACACAAACAAAAACGTCCCTTAAAATCAACTGGTGCTCTAGGCCAAGCAGAAATGGTTGGGATTTCCAAATATGGCCCATGGGAACATCAGCCCAGGCATTCTCGGGAAGCATCTCCGAGCCTAAACCGTCTCCCAAGAATAAAATTCTTCAGTCCGGCGTGACAAAAGAGCCATTGCATGACAGTCCTATCGCAGAAGCACGCGAATTAAGCAATCAATCAAGCGAGCAATGCCTGGGAAAAGAGCAGCGCACAGGGCACATCCTCCCAGCACCAGAGCAGGGCTGGCCCGTGGTGGCCTCTCATTACACGCGGGCTATTGTATCCCTTCTCCACCAACACCACAGCAAGTGCGGGTTTCCCTTTGGTTTTGGCTTTCTAACCCAAGTTTGGGGAGCACGACCCTTTCTTGGAGAGAATACAGGTATCCAGCATTTGTTTTGGACTCGGACGCTATATAAATCAATGGTTATTCTGCCGGGACGTGACAGAGCAAAAAATCAGACGTAAAATTTGCCAGACGGCAAGAAACAAGCTAGAAGTTGTTGCCGTCTCTCCTGGGTCAGGGAGGGAATCCTGTCTCAAAGGCTTGGGATTGCATGTGTGCCGCCAGCTTCCCATAATGACATTCCCTGGGGCAAAAAGGGAAATAAGACTATTTAAAATCACCCATGACTTATTGTCTTCCATCTCTTTCAACTGGTTCAAAGGACACGGCCACTGCCCATGCACGGATTCAAACACCAGGACTGCGATTTTTGGAGCCCAGCTGTGCCACCCTGAGAGAAGGGCTGAGCACCCAGAGGCCCAGATATATTTGCAAACAGATCGGGCAAACGGCTGCATGTTTCTAAGTGTATTTTAAAAATCAGATCCTGTTGGCAGGCAACTCTCAGACAGCAAGCGGGGCCAACTCCCATGAATAAATTGCTTGGAGCGAGTAGTTTGACGCGCCATTATTCATAACTAATGCAGTCCTAGTAAACAGAAAATGGAGGCCAAATCTGCCTGTATAGACACCAATGACCTCATCTATTTTCATCCTACTTACTGAGTAAAATAGGAGCAGAAGAAAGTTACCACCATCCTCTAAAAGGGGAAATGGAGGTTTTGGAGAAACAGTATTCCCAACAGCTCTAGAGTGCAGTGGGAGTCTGGAGAGCAGGGACCCAAGCTGAATTCAGAGTCAGAGCAGAAATTTGGTCCCACCAATGCAAAGACACAAATAAAGCCAACCGAGTCCTTCTCCCATCTCTGATCAGCTCTTGCTCAGGGTTATGAAGAGCACAGCTTGCCTGAGACAAGAGGAAAGCCAGAGCCAGCGGAGGGGTACGTCAACCCTAGGGCACTACCCCCGAAGGTAGGACCTCTCCTTCCATTTCCCAGCCAGCATTTCAAAGCAGGTTATGCAGAGCTTTTGGGAAGCAGGCAAGCTGCAGTGCAGTTCCCAACCTCTCCATAGTGAAGTTCGAAGCAAAACAAACAAAATAAACAGGGAAGTGGAGAGGGAGCAACAGGCTGCTCCTCCACCCAGCACAGCAATTGCAGGCTGCTCAATGCAACCACCAAACAGTTGGTTACAGCAAGCACAAGGCACAACTCCCATGGTGTTTTCGTTCAGAAAAAAAAATCTGAAGTCACTGCCAGGGCACACTGTACAAAAGAAACCACCCATCCTGATTGCAGATGGGAAGGGACCTTCCTGAAGCGCAGGTCTGCTAACGCTGATGCAGCCGCCAGAGCAGCAGTTGCTTCCAAGAAGCCGTAAGGCTACAAACCAGAGCACAGACGTGCTAGTTCTGCCACATTTCCTATGTACTTTAAGAACTACATTTATTTCAATTTGGGCAACACGTAGGAAAATTGTGAACACGGCTGTGATCACTCTTCCCTTGCTTCCCTTCCTAAATAATGCTAATTTTAAAGGATTTTGCTTGCAAGCTGCTTTCACCCTGAAGAGGCCAGCTCAGCACCTCCAGAAATTACCTTAGGGAAAAATGGAGCCATTGACCTGAAGACTGCCACATTCATCTTGAGCACAAAGGGAAATACTTCTGTAAATGACAAAGAAAATTTATTATGCTGCTTACAAGTTACAGCCCATTAAAAAAATTGCCCTGATTTGAATCATTGACTTTTCAAAATAAATACTATTCTTTCATCAATAAGCTCAAAATACAAACTAACCACAAAACCCTTCGGAAAAAAAAAGAAACATAAAAATTATATCTTTACACATTAATAACATTTATTGATCTAACTACAAGCATATGTCCACATCCATAATTTTACCATATCACACATCAATAATACTCTACACTTTTTTCATATTAAACTATTCCCATGAAACCAAAGTCCTAAGTATTCCCCTAAAAAGGCCCTTGCTATTCAAATGCACAATGGTTACATTTCAAAGTATTAACACTAAGACCGCATTTGTTTATGCAGGCTGGCATCAACCATTCATAAAGTGAATGGGGCAGTGATGTGGGCATGTCAGAAAATAGAAACACTTTTATTTGTAACAAAACCATGGCAGTTTTCTGTGTCTCCTTTTGCTATCACCTTCTTCATGTCTCAGACCCTGAATTTATTAAGCAGCCAAAGCAGCTCGGACTGAGCTTGGCACTGCCAGCTCTCTGTGCCTCGTGGTTTTGGACGAGGCTTAGCATGCTATAATCTGTTTATTAATGCTTTGAAGAGGGGCTGAGCAATGAGGAGGAAAAACTGGCAGATGATAATACTATTTAGGCTAATCAAGAATACAATCGATAGGGGAGACCATCAAAGTGAGCAGCGGTGCTAGGCATTGAGGAAGCATGGTGTGATGACAAATGCAATGCACCGCATGCTGAAAGGGAGATTTTGAACTAATCACATACATTGCTGCAGCCTAAATTAGCTGAAAACAGGCAGCAAAGTGATGTCAGCCTTTGCTCTGTGGCCGCAGCTAAAATGGCAAACAAAATGTTAGGTGGTATATAAAGACCCGGTATTATATGTGACACTGTAAATCAACGATACGCCCTGACCTGGAGCATTCTGATTAATCCTGGATATCCTGCATACAAAAAAAAAGTCAGGGGTAAAGAGTATCTGTTTGGAGACAGGCAATAAAAGCAATCAGATGCAGAGAAAGAGTGGAGACTGAGACTTTAATTTACAAAGGAGGTGGGTAAATGGGAAGAGAAAGGAGGTGTAGACAGCAACGAAAGGGAGCCGAAAAATGCTCCTTGAATATGGGAAGGGCGGGAGAGTCCACAAACTAAAAAGGAGACTTCAACCTGCTTTATTGACACAAGCAGCACCTGGTGCACAGCCAGGTCTTGGTCTGTGCCACCTCCGAGCATCCTGTACACCCATAACCAGGGAGAGTTGAGAACAAAAATTAAGTACTTTGATTTCTAAGAAGACTCATAGGTGTGTGGTGGCACTGGGAGTGGGTGAAGGAAGAGTCATGCTGGGAAAAAGAACACCGAGGTCTAGAGAAACACCACCACAGTCAGCACGAGGTCTTACGGATGAGACCTGTATCCAGACAGGAAAAGGGGACCTGGCTGGACAGAGCCAAGGGTCAACCCATGCCCTGCAGCAGGCAGGCCCTCCTGGGCACCTCTTTGGTGTATTTAGGTATTTATTGAGTTGGGTCCTCTCTCTTCTCATGTCTCCCTCAACCCTTGATGAGGAGCACCACTTGCAGCACATCACGATGAATGCCATGTCCATAGAGCTCTCCAGGGCAGCTGCTGCCCACGGCGGGGAAACTGAGGCAGAATCCCCGGCTTTCTCCCAACACCATTGGGATGCTCCTCAACACTACGCTCCTCACATTCACCAGCTGCATCCTAAAAACCACAGTTGCCCAGGGGCAGAGGGGCAGACACAAATCCTCGTGTNGCTGATGAACACATTACCACCTCATTCGGCAACGCCTCGGAGGCGCTCACGTTTCAGGCCCCGGCGAGAAAAAGATGAAGTATGAAAATCCCTTTCCTTTCCAATCCAGTCCTCCCAGCACCGGCCAAGGAGCAAACACGAAACGCCTCGGAAAACACAAAGAACACCGGATGTGAGAGGCTGTGCCGAAGTCGCACCATATGCAGGTGTCAGGGAAAAAGGTCTCCTGTCTCCCACGCCAGGCTTCTATCTCCATCCCACAAAGCCTTCCCATGAGGGGTTAATAGCCAAGGATGATCCTTTCCCTCCACTGGCTTGTCAGTGAACTGGACTAGGTGGAGAAAGGGGAGGATTCGCCTAGCCAAGCCCTTTGGCACCAGTAAGTATCCGGAGATGGTACCTACTCTGGAAGCCTTCAAATACATCCATGCTGACATAGAGAGCTGTACATGTGAGCCCCCACCCAAATATCACCTCACCATTCAGCTACAACGGTCATTGGGGAAAGCAGATTCTCCTCTCCCTACCCTCGGAGCTGCAGCAAAGAAAGGGACAAAGGTCAGGGCAGGAGTTAAACACTAACCCCCGAGGCATCTCCTGGTGACATCCCTGTCAGCAAACAACTGTGGTTTTTTTTTTTCAGATGGGCTGCAGCATGTTAAAACCCATGAGACACAGCAGGAGCTTGTCCCACTTCTGCAGCCAGTGGGTCCAGAGCCCCTATTTTCGGGTATTATTTAGGAAAAGTGAGACATGCATCCACATGGGTCAGGGAGAGAATGCTGGTTATGTTCCAGTATAAGGGAGCACGCAGGACAACCTTCATCTTCATCTAAGATCCTTGGGAAAAGGCATCAACTCAGCATCTCAGGCCAAGAGAGACTGATGCTTCTCAGGAAAGGTCACAGTCTCTTCCCTGAAAGGCTTTTTGGAAAGGGAAGGGGATTATAGCAATTGTGGCACTGTTCCTCCCTTCAATGCTCTCACAAGCCCAAGAAGAGCAAAAAACCCCACAGCTCTGCTCCACACTGCTTTTTCACCCCATAAATAGAAACAGGCTGATCACACCAAATTCGTGCAGGATTTTGTGGAAAGCGCAAAAGAAAATGGGACAGAGGTTTGTTTAGTGGTGACAGCCCAGTCCTGCCTCTTTGACATTTGCTCCAAACCAGTGAACTGCACAGCATTTGAACTTTTGTTTAGACAGATAGGCCTGTGTATTTAGAAATCCTTGAAACTCATCCATCTGCAAAGACAGCAACTCTCCATAACGCAAAAGCTCTAGCCGGGATGCTGAGCTCAGCAGATCTCTCTACAAATGATTCCTATTAAAGTAAAAAATTACAATGCAAGCATCTATTTGCCAATCCAAGCCTGACCAAAAAAAAAAAAAAAAAAAGAATTAAAAAAACATAATATGGTTGTGCCAGTCATCTTTATAGACCACTGAAGAGCTTAGGGAAACCCCGTTCTCCATTGCCTGCCTGGGGCCCAAACTCC
>VWZW01004137.1:264614-276814 GCA_013397115.1 Edolisoma coerulescens
AAAAAAAAAAAAAGAATTAAAAAAACATAATATGGTTGTGCCAGTCATCTTTATAGACCACTGAAGAGCTTAGGGAACACCCGTTCTCCATTGCCTGCCTGGCGCCCAAACTCCTTCCGAGGATTGCACTCTCCACTGCACCCAGGACCATCCTGGTGCAGTCATCCTGATCAGGATCTGCTCAGCTCTTCAACGCCTCTAGAGATGGAAAACCCAACTTAATTGCCTGGCAGTCAGTTTGGATATCTATCCATCTTCTCCATGAGGATAATTTCTCCTGGCACCCAGCCTGAACCTCCCACACTGTGTTTTACCCCCACAGTTTATTGCCCCAGGGACACAAGGGCTGGTTTCTCCAGGAGATTTTTGCATCTCTGAAAGTTTACAGCTTTTTTGGGCTTCCTCTTCTCCAGGCTGAACACTTCCAAACCTCAGCCTTGGGGATGTGGGACATGCATAGCTTCCCAACTGCTTTGTACACCACCAGCATCAGCAAACCACTGAGAAACTCAACACAGGTGATGGGTGCAGCCACACACCAGCAGTGGTCCTGATCTCACCAGCAAGGACAATGAGGCACAGCTACCAGGACCAAAGGAAAAAACACAAAATCATCCTAACTAAGAGCCTAAAGGCCACCTGAGGCCAGAGAGAACTGAAGAAGAGCCTTCCCTGTGGTTTCCCCAGGTGGGCCAGAAGGGTGGGATGTGCTGGGGAGACCCTGCTGGCGCCAGGTCCCTTCTCCCTCTCTGCACACTGTGGCAGCAGCAGAGTGCTCAGCTCGTAGCTCCCTGCCCCCCACAAAGCCTAAACCAGCAGATTATCACGTTAACGCTTCAAATGTTTAATTTCCTGCTCCAATTACATTGGTTTTGCAGCAGGAGAGGCAGGAGGGGGGAACAAGTGAAAACAGGCTGGGTGTTTTCAACTAAACCCAGAACGACCCCGAGACCACCAGGCTTTCCCTTCATCTCCACGGATGGGAGGTCAGTGCTCAGGCTGGCGAGGTGGCTGGATGTAGGCGTGGGAGCCACCTGAGCGCCGACCTCTCAGGCCAGCAGTGCAGTCCCTCTCCATCCCGCAGCCGAAATGAAAAGATCCTTTTGTTCGGCGATCTCCACAACACTGCAGAAACATTTGCTGCACCACAAGAAAAACAAGGCAGCTGGTGTTGGCAGAGCAAAACGGTACCCAGCTGCAGAGAGGGGCTGAGGGAGCATCAAGGAAAGAAAGGGAATAGAGCAGAAGGAAGGCAAAAAACAGTAGGAATAGGGAGGGGAGTGTACCCGAGTGCAGGGTAGCTACGGAATGAAATGCAGAGGGATGAAAAGCACAGAGGAAAACTGGGGGAGAGGGAAGGTGAGAGCATGTACAAGGGAGACAGATAGTGGGGAGAAAGGGGGAAAGAGTGCAGAGAAAGCGAGGTTGTGGAGAAGGAAAGAGGGAGAATGAGGTGGAGAAAAGCATTGAGGAAACGGCAGGCTGTGGTGGCATGCAGGCTCCCGCGGAGCTGCCTCCGACTGGACACTCCCCTTGCCACATCCACCGGGTTGCTCAATACTCCCCAGAGGAAAAGAGATCGGGAGGAAAAAAGGTATCTCAGCCCAGGTGTCTTGCAGGACAGCAAGTCGAGCTCGAGTGGCTTTCAAGAAATATTAAAAAAAATAAACTCATCCATGAGCACTCACTCAGCCTCAACGTCCCAGTGGCTGTTTATAGGAAAGAGTGGGGCTCTGGGACTCAAAATCCCATGGAAAACACCCAATTACCCCTGGGGGGAAGGCAGATCCCATCACCCTAAGCTGGGCTGGGTCAGGGGGTCTTGGTCGCCTGCAGAGCTGGGGATGCTTTCCGCTGGGAGCCCTTCCAAGGGGTCATCCATGGCTGCTGTTATTTATAGCTGGCTGAGTGTGCACACCCTGCACTGAGCTCACCCGAGCGCACAGGGAAGGAGGTGAGAAAAAAGGATCGACCTTGGGGTCAAAGCCAGGAATAGCTGCCAGTGGCCAGAAATAGCTAGTGCCATATTCGGCCCTGGTTCTTCGAGAGCTGCTGGATCGGAACATGGTGTTTCCANGCAGGTGGGAAGGGGCAGGAAAGCAATCCAGCGGTGGGGAGGGGATGACTGACCTCTGGAAAATGTGCTGGAAAAGCAAGAGAGGCAGGTCGCGAGGAGGGACGGGTTTCAGCACCTGCTGCGGCAAAGCCTGACGCTGACCTGGGAAGGGGCGACGCAGGGGAGTGGATTCCAGAGGATTTTGGCAGCATGCAACGATCAGCGTGCAGCTCGATGACTCCTTTGGGTGCCTGCGAGAATCCCAGCACATGAGATGGACGTGGACGGTGTGCAGGCACGAAGACCGTCACGTGTGCGCCTCTGTCCCCCCTGGAGCCTGTGAGTGCAGAAACCACCTCCGCGCCCCAGGCGTGCGGGACGTGGGCACCCTCCCCATCCCTCTGATGGGATGCACGTGCATGGATGAACACACGTGTCCTTTCAAACATGCAAACACAAAGCCTGGTGCAGACTGAGACATCCAGCCCACATGCAAAGGACTTTCCTGGCTGCCCTGGCGGGACCTGCCTGCAAATGCCCTGGATCCCAGCACACCCACGTTGCTCCATGCTTGGCTGTGCTGGAGCATCCTGCCCTTTCAGGTCAGGGAACAAGGGCTGAACCCTTCTTGCTAGGATTACTGCTGGTTATGGAGACGGTGAGAGACCATGGGAGTGGGAAGGTCAAATCCTGCTCCCTCCAGCTCCAGCCCCCAAAGCTCAGGCACTGCCAAAGGCAGAATTCAGTTATTAACAGTGCGATACCACATCCAGGGGCTAACACTCTGATGGGTAAGTGGAAGATGAAGACAGACAGGGGAGCGTGGTGGGGCCTGCATTGAAGGCTGAAAGCCCTGGGTGAGCAGTGTTAGCTTGCTGGCTATCTGGCCTGCAAAGAAAATCACCTCCAGTTCTCTGCAGAGACAAGATCCTCACTCCCTACTGACCAAAGAGCAGGTTTGAGAAACTCTTCTCCCAACTCCTCTGTGTACTGCCCTCCCTGGAGAGCTTCCCAGCCGTCTCCATGGTGTTGAGGGAGGGATGCTGGTGTGACTGCATGATACTCCTCCCTTGCCCCTACCTGCTTCAGGAGAAACATGACGTGTCCCTTTGGCAAGGTCTCCCTGGGTGGCCTCTGCCTGCTGACACAAGGCCCTCACCCTGTTCAGCAGTGCAGGGCTGAGATGCAGAAAGAACTGTCTCCTGGCTTCTTTTCTGCATGGTTTTGAGCCACATTTTGGACATGGAGAGAAAACCAGGGCCCATCTGGTCCTGCTCCTCAAGTGGACTGCCACAGCACAGCACTGCACTAAACCAGGTCTGTGTGCTCCTTCTTCCCAAGAGCTCTGGAGGATACTTCAAGCACCATCGACCCGATCACTGCACAACAGATATCCCCAATGTCAGACAGGAAGAATACACAACCCCTTGCTCCATTAAGAGCCTCTTCTTTATTTTCTGATCTGAATGCTGTTCTTGCCAGCCCCTTGCTGCTTTTGGGTACCAGCTGTGTGAACTGTGAGGAGCCAGGCAGGGCAAAGCCGACCAGGTAGGGAGGCAGCCCGGGGAAGGCTCCCAGCCCAGGGGGATGTGTAGCATCAGACAGCTCTCACCAGGTGGCAGTAGGTTGTGCTCACACGGCTGGGGAGTGAAAGAAGAGCCGGAGAAAGCAGAGGGAAAAATCAGAAAAATAAAACATGCTCTAAGCAAAACGCTGGGTAGAAAACACACAGCACTTGCTGAGACTTTCCTGCCTCCTGTGAAAAAACACACAAATGCAGGCTTTTTTGAGGGGTGACTTGCACGGGGCTGGAAGACACAGTTCCTGCAGGTGTCACCCATCACCTCCAGCTATCCCATACTCCTGTGGCATCTTCACTCACAGGTGTGCAGTGTCCCACTGGATCCACATCCTACAAAGTGGCTAAAAGAGACACGGAGCCAGGAGCTGCCAGGAGCACAGAGGAGGTCTGCAGCATGCACCATCTGGGGGAATTCATCTGTCCAACCATGCCACACCAAAGCCCTATGATCTAGTGGGTGGCATTCCTGCTCATGGCAGGGAGGATGGAACTGGATGATCTTTAAGGTCCCTCCAAACACAAAGCATTCTGTGAGTCTATGAGAGCGCTCTCCTCAAACCCATCCAGGAGCAGCAGTATCCCCTGGAAGCTTCTCCTGTTTGCAACATGCTTCTAAGCCCAGACCATGTCAGCCCAAAGCCCCGGAGAGAAAGGGCTCAGCTCCAGGAGAGCTGTGCCCTGGTGGGACCAGGACAAGAGTGGGGAGGTTTGTGCACACACATCTGGAGCAGAGCCAGTCCCGGGGAGCCCGTGGAGACCTCCCTGCCGCTCCAGCATGCAAAACCCAGCATCTGGTCCCAGGGTGGGTTGTTGGTTTGGTTTTTTTTTTTTGGTTTAACAAACTACTCTCCAGCCTTGTAAGGCGAATCCCCACCGTGCCCAAATAAGCAGAGTATTTTTGGCTGCTCTCCCTGAAGCCTTGGGCTGGCCTTTGGGAAATGCATACCCTCCGGCCCTTCATGCCCCGGTAATTGAAGAGGCTGCCTCTTCTCCACACCAGAAAAGGGATTACAGGACACGCTTAAGGGCTTGAATTCATAACCTTCAGCGTCCCCCGGAGCTGGGGACCCTCCTGCCTGAACCGCGGCAGCGGCACCACTAGCCGGCAGCACTGCCAGCACGTCCACCCCAGGCATCCTAAGGGCACGGCCAGTATTTGGGGTTCGAGCTGGGACAGAGCATGCCGACCCTCTGGGCTGCTCGCAATTAACGGCTTCTGAGCCTGCACGGAGACAAATTACTATAATTTAACAAATAGACGTTATCTTAAAACGAGTGCCTTACCCAACACCTATTGATTCCTGCTCCCCTTCCAAAGAACTCACCGCAATTAAGTTGTCACATCTCTAATGCCCACGTAAAAATGAGTCAGCTCCAGTGTCTCCCAGAAAACCTCGTCTGTGCAGGATTACAAAACCCAGCTGCCGAGTTTCGTTTTTACTCCTGAATTAGCCAGAGATGAAATTTATCTCGGTGGCAGACAGCAGAGCTTTTATCTGCATCCCTCTGGCTGCCATGCAGCTCATGTTTTACCTTTCCTCTTTCAAACTGCCAGTGGTCTTGTCCTCCCTAGGCAGGGCATTGGGGAAAGCAGAAACTCCAGTTTTGTGGGCTTGCAACCCCTGCACAGCTGTGGGTTCTGCTGTCCCATGGCCGGTCCCTGCCCTGCTGGGAGTCCTGCTGGCCTGGGACACAGGCTGAGCAGCCCCAAGTGCATCCCACTGGCATGCTGTGCCTCAGTTTCCCCACTGCCACAAACGGACTGAGAGTTGGTGACACCTTCACCAAGCAGAGGAGCAGCAGCATGAGTCCAACATTGGTCCCAGTTTGAAATTCAGCGGGGAGAGCAGGTGAGGCAAGTGTGAGAACTGCTTCTTCCTCCCTCAAATGGCCAGTTAAACTGCTGTTTTAATACTCAGGCTGTGACCACCACCATGACACAACCATGTTTTTCCTGCTCCACAGTGGAACAGCTCAGGGGTTTACATGCTCAGCCAAGGCTGCTCCCCTGGACCCTCCCAGGGACCCCCTGGAACAGCCAAGATGCTTCAGAGAGATGGAGGCAAGGTGAAGAAGCCCTGGCAATTCAGTAGCATCTCGGAGTAGGATTGATTCAGTTCCAGGACAGCTAACGGTGCCTTCAAATCCCGAGGGTTTGGATTTCCAGCGCCCCAGACCAGGTCAAGAGGAGGATTCCTACCCCACTGCTGCTCGCCAAGAGACAGGGGAGGGCAACCGAGGGGCAACCGAGGGGCAAAAACAGCACAGAAAAACAACAGCAGGGGTAAAAAGCCAGAAGGAGACTGTGATGCCAGAGATTAGGAAGGGATCTTTACAGAGACTGGGGAGCTAGACCTTAATTACACGCCACGCACTCGGGCCGCGAGCCACCAGCTGCAGTTCATTTCACTGATGCAGCAGATAGATTTGATAATCACTGTCATGTAGTGGGGATAATCTTCCCCTCTCCATCTCTGGACACTTATTTCACTGCAGGGAGAGTTGCAGCCAGCTCTGCAGAGAACCCTGCACCTGTGTGCAGAGCCAGGGAGGTTTAGGGGTGCAGCCACAAGCACCTATATGGGTGCTGAGCCCTGCAACAGGGGTGCATGGCCCTCTCTGTGGGTCCCCAGTGGGAGCATCTCACCCCAAAACCTCCTTTCAAGAGGGGACTCTGTCTCTCACCGGTGAAGCCAGTGTCATTTATTGATATTGTCCCTGTGAAGCAGGCAGGGACTGAACGAATGCATGAGAAAGGCTCTGCAAAGCATCATAAAGGCAAGAGGAAAAGCCACGCTCATAAAACACCAAATGCCAGGAGTTAATGGGGGCACCAGGGGTGCCATGGCTCTCTCCTCTGCCCTGGAAAGACCTCGAAGGTGCTCAGCATTGCAGCTGCTTTACCCATGGCTTGAAAGCCGACTATCCTTTTCTTTTTCCTAAGAGGACAAAGTGGCCCCCAGCAGCAGGGCTGGGTCCCTGCTGGGGCAGGCGTGGATCAGAAAGGCCCCCCAGCCCCTAGCTCCCATCCTCTCTGGAACGTCAATCAGGCACCTGCCACTGCAGCCAATTCCCTTCCATTTGGAAAATTAAAGAAATAAAATGAATCGTTTGCTTAATTTGAAAGGGTGGCAGGAAGCAAAGATGCCTTGGGCTCGTGCCAGCGTGCAGAGCTCTGCTCATCCGCAGGGTTTCGCTGGGGCAAACATCAGCTTCTTCCCTTCATCTGTCTGCTGGGCCAAATAGCTCCTGTCCAGGGGCTACAGGGGCTCCCAGCCTGCTCCCACCAGTCCCTGTGCTCCGAAACTGGGCAGCACAGGGGTGCTCACAGCAGTGATGCCCCCCATAAACTACATCCGAGGGCCATGGGGACGAGTCGCCCCAGGAATTCTGTCCCACCACTGGCTGGGAGGGTGAAACCACTTCCTCAGGGGCACCTGGGGTTTGAGCTTTTTTTTTTTTTTTGTGCTTTTAACCTCTTTGACCCCTCCTAGTCCCCTGCACAGCACAAGGCAGGAAAGAGGGAGCAAAGGTGGAGATGGAAACAACAGGAAGATACATAGTAAAAACCCTCCCAAAATGTGATCTCTCTGCATCCCTATGGGCTCTGCTCTGCAAATGCACAACCCCCCTGCTGCCCCAAACTTTCAAGACTTTGGGGACATCACAGGAAATTCTCCCTGTCTCAGCTGCACTCATCTCTGGGGCAAACTTCTGCTCACCAGAGCTGGCCTCATCCTGGTGCTGCAGCCCCACAGCCTGTAGGATTCACTCCTGCTGTGTCCCAGGAAAAGCAGAAAGAGCCACCCGGAGAGGACCCCATTCTCCAGCCGACTGTCTGACACAGGACTGAACCCTGGGCTGTGCCCTTCCGCCTCCCCAGTGTGTCCTGCTCACATGAAAGACACAAACACCATCTCATTGCTTTCTCCCTCTCCACCCCCCCGCTCTCCCCACTCCCACAACAAAGGCGAATCCCCAAATCCCAGCTCCTTCCTGCCAAAGACACGTGCACCTGCAGAGCAGCTGATGCCAACATCCAGAGCAGAGCCAAGCACAACAAATGGGCTAAAGAGCCCTCACTGCACAGAGACCAGCTTACAAAAACAACTGTATTTCACCCAAACTCTATTAAACTGTCCTGGGTTATTGCTTCGTTTCCTTTCCCACCACTGAGGATCAAATGAGATTTCTGTGGCTACACAAGAGATGCTCTCACATTTCTACCTTCAGCTGCCCCTTCTGTGCAGGGTGAAACTCACTGTGGGGTGGCACAGCTTTGCATGCAATTAATTTCCCTTCCAAGATGACTTTTTCACACTGGGAAAAATACAGCCAGCAGCACATTCCCATGCACAGTAACCCAAGGGGGCAGCCAAACCCATTGCAAGTGTCCGGAGAGTCCCAAGTGCTGGGGTCTCCTTGCAAACCCTGAAAAACGAGGTTACACAGGCTTCAGAGCCAAAAGGGACTAGTGTGATGGTGACACCCACCGCCACAGCCCTGACACTGTTCACCAGCACAGCTCCAGCCCCGCTATTTGTGCAGCAATTAACCAGGAATTAATCAAGGAACAGGATTAATACCTTCCCCTGCTCCCTTCTCCTTCCCTGTGAGTATCCCTCTAGTTTTACCTTCAGCCTTCTGGCAGACTTTGAAAGCCAGCTGCAAACTAGGCCCCTTGTTTACAACTCAGAGGATTTAAGAGCCGTGCAGGAGATTCAGGGCATGGCTCCCATTAATTTCACCAAGCTCTACACATCTAAGCCTTAGCCATCAGTTCCTACCAAAAAAAGAGGCTTGCTTCGAGGCAAAAAAAGAGCCGAGGAAAATGAACTATACTTCCAGAGGCTTTTCAAAATAGAAATATCTAAAATTCAAAAGTTCTTGCAGGTACTCACCAGTGTTTGCAAATAGATAAGGGCATCTGGAAACTAAAATCTCAAAAATTTCCACTGCCTGCCCTGTCCCATAGTATCTGCACACACACCCCCACACAAGCTCAGCCATCATCAGTGTCTGGAGAGGAAATGCAGAGAAAAAGTCCAAGAAGTTTAATGAACTGTCACAGCTTAACAAACTAATCCCTGCTTATGCGCACCTCATCCCAAATGAGAAGCTGGGGAAAGAAAAAAAGAGTGCAACATGAGGCAGCTATCTCTTATCTGCTCCTTTGCTCAGCAAGGGCAGAGGATTGAGCAGAGGCTCCTGGGTCATGGCGAGGCACTGCCTGCTCCTCCTCAAGGCACGGCCAGAACTGAGCAAATACCTCCCCATAATTTCCCATGAACAGTTTGTGTCTGTTTGCCAGAAAAACTTCAGCTAAAGGTAAGAAATGGGCACAGGAGCAGTGTGGTTTACGAAGCCCTCACGGAAGGATGGTTTTGAATTTGGACATGAGAACGCATTGGGTGCAGAAAGTCCCCAGTGCTGTTTGTTCACGGCACTGGACTTGCCCTCTGCAGAGAGCAGGACGGCAGCTGAGCAAGCAAAGGTGGAGGCAGAAACAAAGGACAAAACTGAGGAGGAGGCGTTTTTCTCCTGCTTCCACTGAGTCCGGGAAAGATCTCACAGAGGTTCTCGGGAGAGCACTGTGTCTCCGGAAGAAGCTAAAGCAGGAGCCACTGGCACATCAGCTGTCCTCCATGAAGCTGCAGGTAGCCCAGCACCAGTGTCCTCATGCCCACAGGGCTGGGTGCCCCACAAGAAGCCACAAACGGGGATGTGAGGCAAGTTCCTCCTGGGGAAGCTGCTCCTGAGAGATGTAAGCACTTGCTGGCAGGAGACACTGAGTAAATATCTCGCAGCAGTGCAAACAACAGCAAGTAGCATTTTCCTGGTAAAGCAGCACTCAGGCCTTCAATCAAGCTCAGGGCTATATTTTCTTAGGCCCTTTACTGAGCTATCAAAAGGCTTTACCTCTCCCATAACCCTTATAAACACACACACAACTAACTTCTTGTCCGCAAAATCCTTCCCCTCTACATGAACAGCTTCCTGGCCATTCCTGGAGCAGAAAGAGGAGAAGCTTGTCATGTGAAATATCACCCACTCCTGACCAGCAGCTCTGATCTTCATAAAAACCAGTGCCTGCACACAGCATCACATTGTCATCATGTGGGCACTGTTTCAGAGATGCCTGCAGGACAGCTGGTGCCAAACTGGAAATTACTGCAGTGACACCTGGGTGTAGGTTTAGCCGAGCAGCAAAGCCTGGGCGCAGATGCTAAATCAGATGGCAATCCTGTACCCCAGTGAGAAGGAGGGATTTGTTTGGTTTGGGGGTTTTTTTGGGGTTTTTTTGTTTTTTTCTTTTGCTTCTAGGTAATACTTTTCTGACATGGCAAAGAAAACCCTGGTTCCATCTGATGATGGCTTGCTTTAAAGCAGTGGAAATACCAGGTCTATTGTCAATCCATCTCACACGAGTGACATTTTGTCTCCCCTTTCTGTGCAAGTTTATAGGACTAGCTTAAAAACTTTCAAGAAAAAATAAAGTGTACAGAACAGCACAAAAAGGAAGGAGCTGGGGAAGCTGGTGGTGGTCCCTCAGGGAGTGGCGAAGAGGTAGGAGGTTAGGTCACACAGCAGAGATTTGCTTTTCACATCTTCTTCAGGAAGACATCAGTGGCTTCAGCTCAGCCCCCCATCGCTGCTAACACAACACCCTGAAGAAATGATTCTCCGCAGGAAAGCAAACAGGGTGAATGGGATCTGCTGCCAAACCCTTACATCTCACAGTGGGAGACAGGGGAGACCAAGAGGAAATGAAAAACAAATCCCGGAGCCGTGGATGTGCCGAGGGGTGGCTTCGGCGTGGTGTTATCTTTGTCAGGCAGGGTGGGCTCTGCGGGGGTCACCGTGGGAGGAGGAGATTAAGCACTCACATCCAGACATGGCTGTGTAAAGGCAAGAGAAAGGGGCAGATACTCTGAAAACCAGCAGCAGGGCAGGGCAGGTCTCACCAGGGTGGTTGTATCCCAGTGGGTTCCACAGCTGGCCAAAGCACTGGTGGGACCTGGAGAAGTTTACGTGTTGGTGGCCTCCCTGGCAGCCAGGCTTCCCACAGGGGACACTACCCTGTGCCAAGGGATGGTGCCTACCTGATCTGCTGCAGCCAGCCTAGAAAGAGTGAAAGGGATGCACACAGAGGAAGAAAGGGAAGAAGTGAGGTGGTAACATTAAAATATAAATGAGATGAGACAGCTCTGTAGATACTTTTAAAACTGCCCAGATGGAAAGCTAAAGTAACCAGGTCCCCACACACCATTAGCACATCACTTATTAACCACCCATTAATGAAAGGGCTGCAGACAGCACAGTCCTCTCTTCTATCACTACAATGCTTTTCAGCCAATCCTCCTTCCCTTCCCAATTTTATTGCAAGAAATTCCTCCAAAAGGGAACACCCAAGAGCTGCACCTCAATTTCTCGTTTCCTTTCTTTCAGTCAAAGCTTTAAAAGCAACAAATACAAGCAAAAGCAGCTCCACAGCAAGCTTCCATCCAGTCCTTTTTCCATGCAGGACTTGCTGTGCACCAGTGAAAGCCCAGAGCCCCTTTGGAAACTTGCACATAGCTTCTCTCTCCAGCTCTGCCTACAAACACACATTGAAATGTCTTTTTATTTATTTATTTATTTAATTCCAGGAAAATTATTTGCAAACTGAGCCCTAGCCCCCTAAAAACAGGGTATGTCTCTTGCTATGTTCAGAAGAGATTCAATGGGCCAGCAAGCTGTGTGCAGAAGTATTTGGTTTTCCCCCATAACCTCCGTGGCTGACTGCCTCTCATGCTGTGAATAAGGCTCCTAGAGAACAATTCTGCATCGATGTTGCAGAATACTACTGCTAATATGTGTGTCTTCCAAGGATGAGTATCTGTACTGCCCTTGTGTCGTTTCAGAGAAGCAACTTGCTTTCAGGATCCAGTAATAATTTCAGCAAAACCACAGGCACAAGAGATGCAGTTCTGGACTACGAAAGCAACTCATCACTCCGCTATTTATAAAACTTTTAAAATACATGTACAAACATAAAAACACCACCCCCATGCTTGCACACATACCACCTTATTTGATCAGACCTCATAAAAGACCAGATGCTATCTTGGAAAGTAACTTCCTCGGGAAAACAAACTGCCTGTAGTAAATCTCAGGGCCAGCACGGGCAGCTGCCCCAGCGTGCTGTCTGCGCAGGGCTCGCCACTTTGTGGAGTCCCAGGACAAATGGGGCAGGATTTGAGCTCTCTGCAAAGCAGGAAAAGAACAGAGAGAAGCCATGAAAATCTCACAGCGCCTGCTAGCCTGAAGATGTGCTTCATGCTGGGGTTTCGGGGTGATGGAGGCAGCCGAGCAAATGAAAAAAAACCCACAACCCGTGGATGTCAGCGGGCTGTCAGTGTCCCGGAGGCACCGCCATAAAATCCGCACGCAGGGAAGGGCTTGGCTGGGCAGCGGGAGGGCTGGTGACAAACAAAACAACGCGCCGGGTGACAGCGGAGGCTCTGCGCAGGGAGGCTGTCAGCGCCCCGGGGTCGCAGAGATCGTCCTGCCGCGACAGCC
>VWZW01004137.1:276838-348944 GCA_013397115.1 Edolisoma coerulescens
GCGGGACGGCAGCGACGGCGTGGGCACTCACAGGCACTCCCGTGTCCTGTCCCCCAGCGCTCCCGAGCAGCCTGGGGCTGGATGCACCGCGCTGCCATCGGACAGCAAAGGGACACCAGCGGCATGACGGAGGGCCAGCCCCAGCGCTCGGATGCTCGGGTGAGGCTCCCCAGGCTCGCCGACGGAAATGAAAGTGCGCGGAGCGCGGAGGGATGCCTGTCCCGGATATTCGGCGCGGGAAAGAATGCGGAGTTCTTGGAGCGGGCACGGCCACCCGCAGCTGTGCAAACAACCCCGCTGAGAAGGTGACTTACCTTGTCCCCCGACTGAGATCGCAGACCGTCTGCTTCCAGGAAGCCTCTTCCCTTGCCCCAAGACAGGACAAGCAAAGCCGAGGGTTGTTTCCCCGCGGGAAGCTGCTGTCTCACGGGTCAGAAAGTTAAATGAGCTGGCTGGGGTTAGGGCTGAGCACCGATAGCCACTATCAGCTTGACCCAGCCCAGTACACAGCAGCTGCTCCTTGATTTTAATTTATCCCCACACTCGAAGTGAGCTTCTCTGCCCGCAGAAAAGCAGCAGCAGTGGCTGCAGGCGAGAGGTTTTGCTGCGCTGCTCGGGTCTCATGCCCCGCTGCAGCATCTCCCCAGCGCTGCAAGCCCAGGAGGGAACCCGCATCCAGCTGGACGGCCAGGAGGAATGCAAGGCCCCGATCCAGGAAAGCCCATACTGATCCGTCAGCACCCGAGTATTCTTGACCCCTCTCTTCCAGAGGAAACTAACTTCAGATGGCGAGAGAGGGAGGAAGGGAGAGTGATCAGCACCAGCTCTGGGGAGAATTGGGCACCCCAGCATGGGCTGGTCAGAGGTCACGTTGGAAAATGCCATTTTGGAACCTAAATGCAATCCTGAATGTCAGCAGGTCCCAGCATGGTCTCTAAAAGACCATCACTGGTGCTGCAGGCAGTAGAGGAAGAGAAAGGGACAGCCAGTGATTGGAGAGGTATGGGCCATGCTCCTGGCTCCACCACAGCTTCCCAGCCCTACCCTTCCCACCTTCAAATAGGCAAAATACTACTTTTCTCCTGTTTTGCCTCACCAGANAGGGGGGGGCAGCACAATCTCTAAATCTTTATTTCCTCAGGCTCCTTCAGCCTGCTTCCTCCCCAGCTTTTGTGCTACTTCAACCAACTTTTATTTTTGGAAGAATAAACCAGAACAAATGGCAATAAATACAGGCAGGCTTAGAGGGAAATGGCTGGGATTGCTCCGGATCCTGGCAGCGATCTTCTGAACAATGCTGAAACCCCAGGACCCATTTCTGCCCAGTGGCAGATGTGGCCCACGGTGGGAGATGTGGACCACAGTGGCAGCTCCATCAGACAACCCTCCTACCCTGGCCAGGGAGAAGCTTGTCCAGCCCCAGCTGGGAAGAGGCTCTCCCCAGGCTCCCAGGCTTGGTATGGCTTTTCACTGCATGGATCTATTGGATCCACATGAGCAGAGGAGATGAAGAGCCACCAGGGCTGTCAAGGAGCAGCCACAGCAAGGAGGTCATGGGGTATTGTGGCTTGACCCTGGGGATGGAGCCTGGTCTGGTGGAAGCAGAAACCACCATCTGGAGCAGGCTGTGTGGACGGGGGCTTCCCTTCCCAATATCCCTAGGAGAAAGGGGGATGCTCTGTGAGGCTGAATTCAGGCTTTTCAGGGTTAGGACCAGGGATGCTGTTCTATCACAAAGCATTAGCTTATCCAGAGCAAGTCAGCCCCCACAGCCAGACAAAATCCTGCAGCTCTGAGGGTTCTCATTATCACATGAATCTACATCTATGATGTTTTCTGATGTCTCGGCTTTGAGAGCTCTCAAACCCTTGCAAATGGTAGCTAGCAATGGATGAGAATCTCAGGCAACTAATGCCTATTGATAAAATGTAATAAATATTCAAGCTAATCAGAAGGATAAAAATGAGAGAGGGAGGAAGACCCTGCAACACAGTAGTTGCTGCCTGCCTGAGAGCACCATCTTAAAATGATCCAACAACCAAGCCATCACAAACAACCCCAGCTACAATCACACCAGTTTTTCTTCTCAAAGCTCTTTTACAAGCTTTGAAGACCCTCCAGTAAACAGCACACTGAAGTGTGTGATAAAGATAAAGGAAAGAAAAAAACCCAAATCCCAAGAACACAAGCCCTTTGCTCAACTGCAAACCTGGCCACAGGGAGACAGGTGACCTGTGAACCCAACACCAAGCAGCACATGAGCTGATGGCCACCCCTTGCTGACCACCATAACCTCAGCATGTCTTTACTTCACCTCACATCTGTGACAGTCTCTCTGTTTGTCTTCTAGCCCTGGACTGTATAAAAGAAGTTGACAGGAAAAGAGAAATAAGTCACAGCCACTACCCTGAGCCCACACTACTGGCCACAGCTCAAATGACACAAAATACATGTATTTCCTGAGGAGAGCAAGACGAGTTAAAACAGCAGAAAAGAGTAAGCCAGGCCACACAGAAGAAAAATGGGCAGGAAAAAAGACCGACCAAAAAATATTCTTAGGATGGGTTTCAGGAGACAACTCTGACAATCAATACTTTATTACTGGAATAGGTTCCCCATTGAAGTTTTGGAAGTTCCATCCCTGGAAGTGTTCAAGGCCAGGATGGATGTGGCTGTGAGCAACACGGTCTAGTGTAAGGTGTCCCTGCCTATGGCAGAGGGGTGGAAATGAGATGATCTTTAAGATCCTTTCCAACCCAAACCATTTTGTGATTCTGTGATTCCAAAGTCAGGGATTGTCTCTTGACAGATCGGCTACTGTTATCCCTGCCCTGGAGCCATATATCCTTCATCACACAGGGAGCTGACATGCCACCTTGGTGCTGGCAGACTCACCTGGATTTGTTTCCAGCAACAAAGATCACTGCCACCACCACCCCCTGCAAAAAATCCCACAAACAGCCCCTATTGTAGCAGAACAGAGGGTTAAAGTCGCAATTACAGAACTGGTAACACAGTTACCCAAGAGAAAAATAAACCAATTATTAAAAAAAAAAAAAAAGGCGAAAAACACAATTCCAGATTATATTTAACACTCAAATTCCTCCTTAATTGCTCCAGTGTCTCAGCCAGTTTGCAGGGGAGGAGTGGGGACTGGCAAATTAGCTCCCCCCAGGGCTGCTTCCCCCTGGGGAGCTTTCCCAATTTACATTCCCATTGTGTTCTTTAATTAGTACATTCCTACAGCTTTTCTGAGAGTCCCAACACTTCCAGGGCTGTGACAGTACTTTATAAATAATAAATCGGAGGGCGTATTCACTGTACCCTGCTTCACTCCTCCCAGTGTCCCGGCCGGTGTCTGGCAGCTTTTGCAGGGACCACACACAGCCTAGAGCAGCCCACCACTGCCAGCCCCAGAGGCAGCCTTTGGTGAGGACATCAACAACCTCTTTTCATCCTCCCACCTTGCACAACTTATTTGGAGTCGTGCTTCCTGCACAGGATTCTCCCAGACGAAGCATTTGGGCTTCGTGACATCCCCGTAATGTGGTTGCAATGCAGGTGAGAAGGGCTGGGAGGAAAGCTGGAGAGAGGTCCCTGCAGCCCTTTGTCTGACCAGGATGATGCCCAGAGGCAGCACTGGACCAGCCAGTCTTTATGATTCAGGCTCTCTTTGGAGGCCTCCCAAAGCCAGCATCAGCAAGTGCGGAGCATGCTGCTCCTCCACACGAGGACACAGGCAATACCCTCCAGCCCGAGATTCCTGGTACCCTAGGGACACATGAATTTGTCCTTAGGGACAATAAAAAGGGGAAATTTATTTATTTATTCCACAGCACATCAGCCAGCCTGTGCCAGGACTTCTCACCACGCAGGAAAGCCTCCAGTGCCTTCAGCCTCACAAAGGTTTCCCACAGATAATCCTGGAAACCAAATGGCAGGAAAGGCCCAATGTAAAGGGGAGACAAGGCAGCCAGGCCATGCATCAGAGCTGCAACCCAACGTTTTCCCAGGTCTCATTAGGGATGATTTATGAAGGCTGACACCATCGTTAACCTCTGACCATGTCCCCACTGCCTGCAGGGCATTTTGCAGCCTGCCTTCGACTGTCCAGCAGCAGTGTGGGGGGACGACTGAGATTTTATCACCCCTGTTAATGCAATTAGGTGGTTTGAAGGAGACCCACTGGATCATCTTTACCTGCAGCAACTCGGGCACTCCGCTTGCTCCCAGGACGAGCTCTGCACATACTGCGTGCTTGCACACACGTGCAGCACTGCTTGGCACAGGCATCGGGCACTAATAACCTGCCATTTGCAACCCCATCTGGTTCTGACATGTCCATTATTCAAAGGCATTTGGCAAAGACCTTGGGCAACTCATTTGCAGAGCCCGGGTCAGTTCACAAGCTCATGAATTCCCAAACTATTTGCTGGCCGTGCTGGTAGCCAAGCTGTGAATAGGTTTTTGGCAGATTTGAAAGGAGCCAGTGTTTTCCGAAAACACCTGCCCTCAGAGGCTGCAAAAGCCCACAGATTTCCATTCCTATTTAAGATGCATATCCAGCCCTCTGTAAAGCTGTAGTAAGATGAAAACCTGACTTGTCTGCCACTACAGAGAATTCCCTATTTTTTATCAATCTCATGAGAGAGCAAGTGACATCAGTCCCTGAGCCAGGGGTGCAAGTCTCACCTCACCTCACCCTTCCCTGCCCCCCAGGGAAGGAAACCAAGCAGAGCAGAAGCATCTCCTGGTCTGGAACCATCCCCAGTTCCTTTGCCCAGCCCCTCTCATCCCACAAACGGTGCAATTGGCTGACTCTGTTTCAAGCCAAGCCCAAAACCCAGTGATGCCCTGGGAGCATAGGCAGCAGTAGCTTTGGATGCTCCTGGTCCTACAGCTGCTGCATCAGGATAATACACCAGCTGGAACACAAAGATACACCTGGAAAAAGCACACTTGGCACCTTTATTTCCAGCCAATCCGTATCATGCTTTGCTCTCCCTCGACCCACCAGAGCTGCAGACAGTTGGGGTTTGCTGCCTCTCACGTGCAAGGATGCATCGAGCTTTTCCCTCCTGCCCTGAGGCTGAGGTTCCACTCTCCTCCCAGCTGCCTCACTGGTGCAAATCCTCACTGCAGTCTGTTCAACCAGTGGGCAACCCTTCCCTGCTGCAAACAGCAGCCCACAAGGCTCCCGGAGATCAGGCGGCATCGCACACCCGCTCGGAGAAGCAGGAGGCACAGGCAGGGGAATACGAGACGTGATTTGCTCGGAGACAGCTCTGTGCTTTTGGCAGGACTCGAGGGCATTTGTTTTGAAGCTGTGTTTACATGCCTTTGATCAGACGTGTTTAACTTTTCTGGTGCGTGACAGCAGCAAAACAAGTTTGAGACAAGGATAATGAAACACATTGTGTGCCCGTACATGTAAGCGGCTACAGCAAGGCTGCGCACATCAGCGACTCAAACTGGAGGTGGGGGCGGCAGGGGGTGGGTGCCAAGACGGGGAGATGCATCATGATGATGCCAAACCAACAAGTTGAAAATATAAAAAACCCCCCAAAAACCAACAAAAAACCCACTAACCCAGCAACAACAGCTCAATCTCAGCTCTTGGAATTGGCCAAGTGAAGTCTGTGCTGAGCCCGGGTGCGGAAGTAAAACTCCATCCAATGTCGCAGGGAGCTTTTCCTGAGCAGATAAACTGCTCCCATCGTGGCTCGGGGTTTGCTCTCAGCAGCACCACAGGGCACCTCAGGTATGGAGCAGCCCTGCTTTTTCCAGCCTCTGAGGTTCATCAGCAACTCTCAAAGTCAAGCGCCATCTTTTAAGAAATGCCAGCACAAGATCAGAGAGCAAAATGGAAAAGCAGCTTCCAGAGATGCTCCTAAAATAGCTGCTCTCTGAAATGCTATGGGCACACCTGGCACAATTAGCAAGGATGTATCTACATATGTATAGACCAATAATTGGATCATTGAACACCCTGTCATCATTTCAAACCTCGCAAGGCAATAAAAACTCTCTCCCATCACCCTAAGGAAAGGCAGAGAGTACTGCCGGCATCCTTTCAGCACAGGAGAGTGCATGGTCATAAACTGGGAAATGTTTCCAAGCACTGCAATGTAAACAGCCCCACACTGAACTGCAAATGAAGACCCTGGCATGGGGCAAAGCCTCAGCAGAGACAGAGGGCTGCCCCTACAGAGCAGTTTGGATGCAATAATGCTATTTTTGAGGTTAAAAGAGGCTTCAAAAAAAAAAAAAAAAGGAGGGGGGGGGATGATCCAGCCCTCTGCTAAAGAGCAAACCCAAGCATCTCATCCCTGGTAGTAAGTTTAATTTACTAATGCAAAATGCCAGCAGAGAAACTTTATAATACAGTCCCATGCTGACCATGCTTTGAGATGAGAGATGCCACCATCTCTTTGTGCTTAGCGCAGCAGATAAGCAGAGCACGTTGGCACAAGAGGTCTCCTAATGGCATGCCACCTCACTACACAACCTGTCAAGCCAACGCAGGCTTAAGCAGTGGATCTTAGTTGGCAATAGTGGGGGAAGTGAATACTCAGCTGTGATAAATATTTAACGTGCTTTTAGTCCTGAAGAAGTGTAGCACTGAGGCCATCATCCTGTAAGTGAAAACCAAGGCTGATTAATGGGGGAAGGTACTCCCATTTATGGGAGGTTAGGATCAATCCCAATTCTCAGCTATTTGTTGAATCTTTAATGCTCTTTTTCGATAGCAGAGTTCCTTGGTGAAGGGCAGCATCCTAATAAGGCTGCTTTAACAGCAGGGATGTTAAGGGGGTATAAATAAAAGACCCCTGTAAAAATAAACAATGAGGTAAAAAAGGAAGGTTTCGTGTGGTCACTGCTGTTGGCTGGCTTGGAAAAAGCAGTTTTCAGTCCCCACTCTTCTTTGGAGGGTGGATTTACTTCTTTTGGAGTTTCCTCTGTCATGTCAGAACTGAGCCCAAGGTTAACCCTCAGGCCAAAGACAAGCTGTTGCTCTGGGAGGGAGGGAACAGTCAGTGGCAGCCCAACAGTCCGTGTCTGACCTTTGCACATCCTTCGTTCCATGCTGGAAAGGTCTCCACCTTTTTTCACACCTCAGCCCTCTTCTCAGACCCACAGTTTCACCATTTCATGCTCTGATTCTTCCCCCATCTGAGCGAGGTGCCCCCATACCACCTTCCATCTCACCAGCCAAGATTAATCCCCTGCCTCCGTAGTTATATCAGCATCAACCACTCCCCTCCCATGCTCTCAAACACTTCTTTCTCTGGAGTGAGTACCCAGGGTGAGTGGGCAGCTTGCATTCACAAGGCATTTGCCATCTCCCATCAAGGAGAGCATCCCCCTTTGTCCCTTTTGGGTTTTCCATCGCATCATCTTCCAGTACCCCCCTACTCCCATGTTTGCCTCCTCCGGTAAATCTCCTTCTGATTTTCTCACCATCCCGTAGGACCAGCCTTGCCTCCTGCAAGCAAAGCTCTCCCTGCTCATCTCTGCTCGCTAGCCATCCCTCCCTTGCTAGCAAGCAACACGGAAGCAAGACCACAGACATCAGCCTTGTAATGAAGACGAAGAGCCACACAGCCTTGCCGGCCCTCTCCATCTGCCCTCACCTTTCCGGTTGCATTACGCCTTATGTTGTTTCTTGTCTGAAACTAAACATCAGCTCCTTCCTGGCTGTGCTGCTACTCTCACCCCAGCCCTGTGCCGGGGATGTTACGGCATGAAAGGGAGGGGATGAAAAGTGAGCCAGGACAGGGGACAGCAAGAGGCAGTGGGGGAGAGTGTGTGTTCACAGCAGCAGGGACCAAAGATGCCAGAGCCAAGTGCAGGCTCACAAGCATGATGGGTGCTGGTACATCCCTGATGAGCCACTGGCTCCCTCAAAGCATCAGATGGAACAGATGTGGTTGTCTGAGCTGAGAAAGGGTGCTGGCTTCTCCCCAGAGTGACAACTGGGATGAGAAGACAATGTCACCCACAGGCAGAAGCTAAGAACCTCTTTGGCCCCTAAAGCCCTCCCTCCTTCTCCACACTGCAAGGGGACCAACCTTTAAAATCCCTTCTCTCCCTCCAGCCCTGCATCTGCTGTGGTGGAACAAAAATGTGGTCCCTTCAAAAATGAGGCTGGCCCAAAAGCAGGCAGCATGGCCAGGGCTGCAAGTGCTGGAGGAGTGGGGGAGAGGGCTGCACCCTCTCACGGTGGTACACACACAAGGGGTGTGCACAAACAGGGGATGTGCACATCCCCTTCTACTTCCACCACGGCCCACTCCTCACTAACCATCCTCCAGGATCATTCAGCATCTCTCCCCCCAGTTCCCATCTCCACTGTAATTGTCTTTCCTTATCCACCATTGTAAACAGGGATAATGAATAAAGATACGAGGCTAAGCCTCTGCTGCAGATTAACCTGCCATTGTCCTCAGTGACAACAGGTGCCAGACATCTGTCCGTGCCCATTGACAGTCCTCAAACACACTTCTCTGTGTTGCCATAAGACTTTCAGGGAGATACTATGAGACATCCTCCTCTTCAGCGAGCTGTCCCAGGCCTTCCTTGTGCTCCTAGCAAAAAACCCAGGGAAGCGGAAGTATTGTACTGTGTGTCCCTGCAAGGTGCCAGAGACAGAAGCTGGGATGCAACCGGCTGGCATTACAGGGAAAATCAGCACCAGAGAACCAGCCAGACCCTCAGGTGGACGGCATTATACCCGATGCCCCCATGGGACTCTGCACACCCACCAACTGCCAAGCAGCACAGTCAGATTCACCGCGTGGCAATGCCAAGCGGAGGAAGGATGCTCTCATCCCAGGGAAGGCACAACCAAGCCCTAGGCTGCAGCCAAACTGCCCAGGTGCTCTGGCTTCTCGCCCTAAACCAGGATACCCTTTGGCTGAGCCACATGCTTGGGAAGACGATGCCTGTGCAAATGTTAGAGACAGGGCTGCTTTTGTTTACAGGCTGCTGGCAATGGCGCTGTGCACCCCACATCCTCCCCCGGCCAGGAGCGAGCTCCAAGAAAGGAAATTACACAAGCCAGAAGGTTTGATGGAATGAACCCATTGGGCGGCTTGAAGATAGCTATTAATGGAGAGCTTTCTCTAATTGCTTTTGTATAATCTGGGGCTGCTAGGCGGAACTGGGTAATAAATGAAATCCAATTACATTTTCTCTCAGTATTTATTTTATTAAGTAGAATTCATCAGCTGATGAAGGGCCCCTCGAGGTAATGGCTCATGACCTAGTGGAAGGCACTTTTTTTATTATTATTATTTTCCCCACTTGGGGAAGCAGATAATTCCGTTTCCCAGTAAATGCAGACTCCCCTACTGGCACTGTGGGAAGCACAACAGGTCCCGGGGCAGCACGGATCCCACAGGGACTCACACTGTCCTCCCGAGCGGGATCCCTGCTCTGACTGCTGGAGTCCCAATGAGCACAACGGGTGATTAAACCCCGGCTTCAGCGTGCCAGCCAGAATGGAGATGGATTTACAGCGCACAGCACGCGTGGTGTGCTCCAGAGGGCTGCAGCAGGGACCAGTCCCACTGGGAGTGCAGCAAGAAGCAGTGTCACTCTACATCTGTTCCCCAGGAGGCTGGACTCTGGTGCCAGTGCTGTTTCCCTTGGATGAGTCTCCTATGCAGGGCTCAGAGTGGGGGCTCAGTTTGGGCTCAGGACTACAACTGACCAGGCTGAGAACACTGAATACCAGCAGCTCAGACCCATCACATCCAGCCCCACACTCCAGCACATCCATGACGCCTTGTACTGCTCTGCAACACAGCACCTCAACCCCCACCTGCTGGTGGTTTAAACCCAGTTACTGGTGGTGTAGACACAGTAGCTGCCATGAAGGCTGCCCATCGAGGTCACCACAAGTACTGGTCCCACATGGAGATGCTTAGCCAAGCCTTGTGCCACTCTTACCATGCTGGCATCACCAGGTAAAGCATGTCAGGGATTTCTGGTGCTGGCAGCAGTGCAGGGCACTCCAGCTACCAAGCAGGGTTTGCTGGAAGCCATAGCACTACAGAAGAACAGATCCCAGGCCCTGGCACAATGCCTTTTCCGTGGTATGAGAGGCAGCAAAACCCAGTGTGGGTCAGGAGGGGTTGCTCCAAGTGTATCCCTACAAGCTCTAGCCAGCATCCATCCTTGTGGAGCAGGGATGGCCCCCACGGCACAAGATTCTTCCTCCTCCTCCCTCCACACCAAAAAGCATCAACAGGGCTGGGGTCTGCCAGTTAATCACGGGGTCTGGTGCAGCACTGTTGCCCGCTTGTTGGAGCCCCCAGCAAGGATTCCTCCAGCACAAGCAGGCAGGATGCCTCGGGGATCTTGCAATCAGCTGCTGGGCTTTTCACCATCCCTCTTCCCATCCAGATATTGACTGACGTTCACCCCTGGCTCCCAAACCCAGCGCCGACAGCCGCAGCTCGCCCAGCTTTCACTGCCATCTTGTCATACAAACAATTTATCACCCGCCAGTGAGTGCTGCTACAGACGACAGACTCCAGTGCCCATTAATTAACAGGAAATACTGAGAGAGGCATATACACATGCACAAATCTGTCTGAGAGGTTTCCTACAGCATCCACTGTGGATGCACCCACGTGCTACCACAGTAAGCACAGCCTCTGGGAGCCACAGCAGACGTAGCCAGCACCAGCCAGGTTCAAAACAAAGAAAAAGCAACGTTATGAGGAAGAAAAGCAGCTATGGAGGTGATAGAGTGGCATGGTTTTATTCCTGAATAGTAAGAAACTACTCAGCTTAAGGGATCAAAAGAAGGGTGGTGATGTGAGGAAGGGGAGCAAGCAAGCCATGTCCCAGCTGCTGAGAGTTTGGGGTGAAGGTGACATAGACACCTCCAAAGGGCTTGCACAGCTTTTTGCAGCAGGAACAGCTAATGCTTTGCCTATCCTTGCACTGGGGATGAGGTGTTCTTGGCTGCTGTACCGTGCTTCCAAGCCTTCATCAAGGCAGGATAAGCCCAGTTCCCCATCAGGGCAGCAAAACCAGCGGCCTTACACATCCCAGACGACAGCTCAGCAGCACTGAGCGAATGCCTGCCGGAGCCTGAGCCCTCATGCTGCTGGGCCAACTAAAAATAAATGAGGTGTGGGTTCACAGAGAGTCAGCGCCAGGTTTCAGAAGTGCTGTGTGTCGCTGGTTTTGCTGCAGAAGCCAGGCACAGAGGATAAGGGAAAAGGTTTTCAGAGGGCAAGGAAAAAGTGTTTCAGAGGAATCTTCTGAAACTCGACTGGCTTTTTGATTTGGGAAGAAAACCTAAAACCAGTTGGAAAGGAGATCTAAACATCATGTCAGAATCCAGCTCTTCATCTTTTTCACAAGTGGGCTTTCACTTTCTTCCGTGAGGCTATTTGCCAAGCACAACACAGAAACACAAGCTATTTGCGTTGATCCAAAACTATTTTTCACCAAATAAGCCATTCATCTGAAATCCTTCTCCCCAGCTCTGCTGCAGGAGAAGCTATCTGCTCATGGCAGACCACGATTTATGCTTAAATGAGCATTTGTGACTAAAAGGCTAGATTCATAGTGAAATGCATCATCAATAAATCAGTCAATCACTTCTGCCCTCAGCTCAGGGCTGAAGTCTGGAGTAACTGCTCAGCAGTTTGTCAACCTTTACTCCAGCGAAGTCTGGGTAAGAGACCTCAGGAATTAGCCTATTGATTGCTTACTATTGTTTGTGATGCCCTGCATGCTTTAGACATGCTCCCTTCAAGCAAGATTAAATACCTGGCTTATGGCATTGGGATTCAAGGGAAATTATCTTTTACAAGCACAGGAACAGACAAGTCAAATTGCCCTGTGCAGTGGTCCATTGTGGTGCAAAGGTGCCCCTGAATCCCCTCCGTGCTGCCAGCGAGGGGGGCACATGGCAGTGCTGGCTCTCCCTGGGGCGGGCATGGTGAGCCCCACAGCTGTAGCACATTTCTGAAAGTTAAATGCACTTTTGGCTGTGGCTCTGGAGCCTCTGAGGCTCTGAGCTCCTCCGGGAGTGTTTTGTTGCAAGAATAATAGACTGACAGCTCCCCGGCAGCTTTGAGTAGCATCCCCAGCTCAAAGGCACCCTTAATACCTCTGCCAAACTCCAGCCTCTCGGTTTTTACATTCGTTTGAAGTTAAGCTGATCTAACTTGGGTGAGTGGATGCAGACAGTGTTGCTCAACCAAAGCCAAAGAATGTCTCAGACACTCCTCTTCCCAAGGGCTGGCGCTTGTCCCCCACACACCATCAAGGATGTTGAATGTATTGATACAGATGGATGTAAGTGACCATCCTGCCCCACCAAAGGGCAAGCCTGTGATATTTGCACCCTCCACAACCATAAAGTAAGAAAATACAGCAACCATTTGCATGGCAGAACACCTCTTAATAACCCTCTGAACACCACCACCTACAAGGAACCCCTACCATGGGCTGGACTTCGTTAGGGATCAAGGGTGCTTAGAAGGAAGATAAAGTCTTGCTTTCTAAGGATGCTTCTCCCTGCTGACACCACTCTGAATACAGGGAAAAAAACCTCAACAACTAAAAACCCGCCATTTCTACAGAAAAAAAAAAAAAAAGCAGCCTGCAGAAGGACCTGGCAATTTAGGGAGAGGGGGGAGAAAAATGAAGTTAAAAACCCAGGATTTACAGAATCCCAACCCAGACCACCAGCTGCTCTCCCAACCCCATGTCATGCCCATGTACCATGGCATACTGATTCCCAGCTTTCACCCACATATCTCACTGTAAGGCAAACTGATTTCTGATGCTTGTCCTGCCTTCTTTTATTTCTGCCAGACCTCCCCCTCTCCTCTGGGTACTTTTCCTGCTGCCGTTTGTTCCTGTCCTTTACAGCTCTGCCTGCTGTCACTCGCATAACCTTGCCTGTTTGGTAATTTGTGGCAATAAAGTGTCACTGTGGGGAAAAAATACAGCGTCGCAGCAGCATATAAATCTCTGATCCATAAATTGTGCTGCTCCCCACCTGCATGCCCCTCCTTTTAGATGTAAAGTGCAACGATTTGGGGCAAGACGAAGAAAAAAGAGCCAGTAATATGTGATCTTACTGAAGGGCAGCACTGAGGTGTCCTCACTGGGGGCTATAATGAGTGCTGAGGGACTGGTGTGTGCTGTAAATTGCCCTGGAGACACGGGCCTCAGTGGAGGCTTCCTAGAGCTATCCAGGGCTTGAAAAGGGTAATCTTAAAGGGGGAAATAATACATAAAACATTTCTAAGGAGTGCTGTCTATATCCTCTTTGAACAGCCTCACTGCTCCTGAGCACACAACCCTGGGAGTGCCATGGCCATGGAAGGGATCCAGGTGTGTGCAGCTGAGCCCCTCGTTCCTCTTTCCACCTAGATGTGGGTTCCTGCCCGTCTCCACCACAGCTGAACAGCTGCTCCACTAGATCCCCATCTCCAAGCACTCTGCCTGGGTATTAAGGGGGACTACAAGGAGGTAGGTCTGCAATTTTCCCTTCCGTCTCATGCAGCAGGTGCCCACTTTACACACGTATGCCCTCCACCAGGCTGAAAATAGTTCCCCATGGCTCAGAGCCAGGATTCAGTGGGGCAGCTCCCACCCCAGGCAAATGCACCTCACGTTTGTGGCCCCGTGGTTTCCAGCTTTACTTGTGCAGAGTACCTGGCATCCACCGCCAAGGCCTTCCAGGTGCCATGAGAGCCACAGCATCCCTGACACCCTCTGAAATGGCTTTAGAGGAGCACAGCCCTTCTTGCTGATGGTTATTTCTTTGAATTGGAATACACAGCTTGCCTCCATCAGACCCCTCATCTACTGAATTATCATCTTGGTGGCACTGTAGATCAGCATCCTGGGCCAGCTGTAAAATGTCACCTCCAGCACTACTGCGGCCACTCTCCCAACCACAGCTCCTGTGCCAGACCCAGCAGAGTGTCCCACTCCTCCCCTGGTTCTTGGCACATGGAGGTCTCATCCACCAGCCGTCACACGGAACAGCAGGAAGACTTGCGTTAAAGCCTTCCCCTGACTCTGACATCTTTCTTGACATCTATGGCTCACCTGAGCAGCTAAGCAACACTCCTGTGAATATAAACAAGCAGGAGGGAAAGTGCATTCACTAGACAGATAGCTTGGAGAAGTGTCATCACCCACTGAAAGCCCATATGTGGTTTTGTAGCAAAGGTATCTGCTTTCTGTCTTGCCCACTCATCAGAGGAATACATGAGCAGAGCTGAGCAGCACCCTGGAGACAGACTAAAACCAAGCGGAGAGCAAACGGTGCTCAGAGGGCTGTGCAGGAGCCGTGCAGGTGAACACGTTACAGACACCCTGGGAAAGAGAAATCTCCTTTCTCCCAGCCTTGGGAATGGCACGCAGCCAGGATCCATCATGCACCTATCCTGCACCTGATCAAGACAACGTGTTAAACAAATGAAAGAAGTCAGGTCTTGGTCCCCAAAACTGCTCATGGATGACAACTTCCCTCCTGGAGCCACAATTCACTGAGGCCTAAAAAGAAGCACTTACTATGAAATTCTCCAGCTCGTTGCTGTGGTTTGGTGCTGGGCTTGGACATAGTAGCACTCACTCTGTGCCAGCATGGGTCCTGCCAGCTGCCTGCCCAGGCAGCAAAGGGATCAGCAGAAGGCTGGGCTGCGGGAGCAGAGGCACAGCCAGCCCATCACACAGCACTTGAACCACATAAAGACATTGCCCTTAGTTTTGGGAGCCCCAAGAGAAGTGCCAGTGTTAATTAACTAGAGGAAATTTAGCCAGGGCCACTGAAATGTCTGGGGAAGCTGTTGAGGAGATTGAGCCAGGCTCTTCACAGCAACCCATAGCAAGAAGGTGACAGTGGGCATAGCTGAAACAAAAGGTTCCCACTGGATGCTAGAAGTTTTTCCCTGCTTTTTCTAGGGTCAGAACCAAGAGAAAACCAGCACAGTACCTTTAACAACATCACTCAAGGCTAAGCAAGAACGAAGTCTCTGCCCTTCTCCCATTCCCAAATTCATAACTATTGTGACAGAACAATGTATCCCAGGAGATGGAGGATGCCCATGCTTTAGCCATGAACCCCCAGCTCAACAGCCACACTGTTTCGATGTAACATCCGTGGCAGTTCTGCTTTGAAGCTCCAAGGGCTCTGTAGGTCTATGCAGATGCAAGAATGAGATAAGGGATTGTTGACCTTATCTTAGTCACCAGCTCCAGGAAAAGACCTCTCAGCCACTTCATTCTTACTATCTAAACATCAGGTCCCTACTTGGAGGAAGGACAAAGCCCACCTAGAAGCTGTACTGCTCGGGGCTATGCCTGGAGGGGACACACCTCAGCCACCTTCAGATCCAAACACTGCTAAACGCTCAAAAACTGCGTAATCAAGTGACAGCAGCGGAGCTTTGGCAAGACATCTGCCCGTCTATAAATAGAGCTCAACTGTGCATCCTTATCACAGGGCTTTGATGTGTTTGGGGAGAATATTTTCTTCCCCTTCACCACCAAGTCCCAGGCAGCACAGATAATGGGCTTGAATCGATCCAGCTCAAGTATTACTAAACTTCCTACCACTGTGGCAGCATGCCAGCGTCAAATAGGACAAGAGAACATGTGTCTGTTCAGAGCCAACCACAAGGAGCGGGCAGAAAATTGCTTTAGGCTTAAAAAAAAAAAAAAACAAAAAAAAGGGTGCTTTTTGCAGATTTGTAGATCAATCTACAATGTATTTGTATTTGTATTTTAGGGGTTTAAGAAAGTCAATAGAAACAAGATATATCATAGCTGCACAAGAAGCTGAGAAGTTGTATTTCTATTTATGCTGCTACTGGCACTCCAGCTGCCGGCTCAATGTCCTGCTGCAGTCCCACATCACTACTTCTCCAGCAGGAATGTCAAGGGAAGGGGCTCCCTCCGCTGCTGCAGTTCACCACCCCACTGGTTTTGCCAGGACAACTCAGCCCGGGGGCTGGCTGGGGTCTGATATGCCTGAAGTGTGTCACCACCGCACCTCGTGCCCTCCTTGCAGCAGGAGGGCAGCAGGAGGACACAGGGACCACTGGCAGTGGCCAGGTTGACCTCCCACAAAGTGGAGCTCGTCTCCTTAGGCCTCTGTCCGCACGGACTCAGCACACAAATTGGCTCAAGTCTCTGGGGATTCTCTGGGCAGTGCTGATACAATCCCTTGGGATTTGTTTCTTGAGCTGGTGCTGCTGCAGAACTGCAGTGGCCTGACCTCTACAAACTCATCCCCAGGGACGTGACAAGTTGGTTCCCTCCTGCAGACACGTCTGCCATGTGCCCACCATTCCTCTTGCACCATCATGGCATGACTTGGGAGAGGCCTTGCACAGACCCCTTTGCCACCCCTACAGCCCCCTCAGCTCCACTGCAGGGCACTACAAAGCATATTCAGAATTTTTTTTCTCCCTTTTTTATTATGATGAGTCATGTAGCATGCCTTATCAAACCAGACCTAAATCATGCCTGCCTCTCCCCAGATCCCATGTAATATGTCAGCCATTAAACATGCAACTATCCTCCATTTATAAATCCGTGAGAGGCTCTCATCCTCTCATGGGCAGGACTGCTCACATCCCTCCAGTGGAGCCTGTCCCAATGAGCCACCANGCCACCAGGAATGGATCCCACTGCAACTGGCCACATTCATTTCCCAGCCTCCATAAGGCACAAAGTCCCATTTGCTGGCTTCCACCCTCTGCCTCAGAGGGCGAAGAATAAAGTGTGCATTTGGATTGGAAAGAGTTGGTTGTACACCGTTGGTCAACAGGAAGAAGCCCCCGGGCTGTGGGATGCCCAGCTCCAGACATCCTTCTGCCCCAGAGCCCATCCAGGCATGGGAAAACAGGTCAGCCTGCAACACAGGAAGCAGAAACCAGCTTTCCACCCTTCCTACACAGCTAAAACTTAGGCAAACACCCGCCACACATCCCACCAAACCCTCTGGGAGAGGAAGCCAGTGATGCAGGGCAGAGATCGGCAGCTGACGCACCAACACTGGCAGGAGTACCAGCCTGCTGATGCTTCTCCAACCCCCTTCCCATCTCTCTGCCAGGCTCAAGCTCCTCTAGCAGCACATCATCTGGGCTGGGCTCTTACTCCTCCACTGCCATGCACAAGCAGGCGTCAGGGGACGTATCATTCCACAAATCCGAGGAAGAAACAAGCAGCATTAACTGGTAGCACGTGTGTATGGAGACCCCTCAAACCCTTTTTTCCCTTGCTCCCATCTGCTCTGCTCTGGGCCACTAAATCCAATTCAGCAGCGCTCAGAGCTTGTACCAAAGCTGCGACACATTTGTCAGATCCCTGACTAGACCCATGGCTAATTTTACAACGCTAATTTATCTCACCATATTATATCGCTTTCATTTCATCCCCCCAGGATCCCATTACTGCCAGTGTACCTTGTAGCCAGCATGTAACAGTAATTGGTATTATTAGCGACGTACCCTGCTCGAGCTGCTCTATTTGCAGAGCTGCAAGGAGTCCCGTGGGTGGGCTGATCTACCTCGAGGATGGGGACTCCACGGATGCCACCAAGGAGCAATGCCAAGGGCAGGGTTTTGCTGCTCTAGAGCATCTCTGCATGCCCAGACCCCAGCCCACTCCCCATCGTGACTCCATCAAGTGTTGCCCACCCCGGGTTCCTTAACCTTGACCTTTTAACTCCAGAGCAAACAATCAACTGTGCACACAGGGAGCGTTTCTGTCCTTGCTTGTGGCTCAAACTATAAAGGACTCTGCTTATCCAGGGTTAAAGGGGCTGCAAAACAACTCTGGGAAGCATGATGCAGGGGTAGAGGGCAGGGAAGCCGCACAGGTAAATTCATCATTCATGCTATTTTGGCCAACAGTTTCCCCTCTTCAGTATAAGCTATTGCTTTCTAGGATCAACGTAATTAAAGCCATGCAGTTCTAGCTAAGTGAGAGGCTGCACTAGTGAAACGGTGACAATTCCCACTTAAGATGTCCTTGTCTGGCATTTAGTGACTTGTTAAATTTTAATTCATCATTTCCATCTCTCAGGCACAGCACCAGCAAGCACTGGTCTTCCCCAGCACAGCTCTGCAGGGTCTGCATCCCCAAGCAGGGCAGCTCCACCCCGAGGCCCCTTCCCTGCTCCACCACGGCTTGGAGAACATGATCCCAAACCTCTCCTCAAACAGCACTGTGTTACCACATCCCCATACTGAGCTCACATGCAACAGGTCTCAGATGTGGGGCAACCTCTTGCCCTTGGCTGCTGCTGCTGGTGGTCTCCTAAGGGGATGCACTCTTTTTCAAGCAAAGCCCATGCACCTCATCCCTGATGCTGCAGCCTGCCAGTGCAGGAAAGCAAAAAAAACCATCAAGCAGACCTGAGAGCTCCAAGCTGTGCTTGTCTGCAAGAGGTGGCACCTCACCTCCCACCACAAAGCTGGGCTGGGTGACACTTACCTGCTCCAGAGTGGTCCAGCCACGACACAGGACCTCTGCTACTCTGGTTAGACTGTGTATCTCTGAGCTGGCCAAAGGGCTTTCAGCTGGGAGAGAAGTTGTCCATCGGCAGCCCATAACATGGGCATTTTCCAGGCTGTTCATCCATACCTGCCCCTCCACCTCCCAAATAACCACTCTCAGCGTCTGCCCTCTTTGCACAGCAGCCAAAAGGCTGCTTGCACACCAGAGCCAGGAGCAGCCATTTGTCACACTTTAATAAACACCACCTTGCCAGAAGGCACGTCTTGCACTCCCACAGAGCACACCAACTCAGGACAAGTTGGGTGAGCAAGGTTTTTAACCCACCTCTTACCTCTCCACCAGTCCAGAGTCCTTGGGGCGTCCCCAATTTCTCATAAACGTCTGGGTGATTCTTCTGGCTGCTTGACCAACCCTCGCCGCTCAGATCTGGGATTTTCTTCAACAAAACAGAAGAGACAACCTGTCAGGTTACCTGGTGAAGGTCTGCCACTGCTTTAGATTCAGGAAACAACCAAGGTGGGGAAGCATCTGTCTCCCAGCCCTGACAGCTGGGGGTAACCGGTGCAAACACGAAGCTAGTTAGAATAAGAGCCCTCCCACAAGAGCGTCACAGTCCGCCCCCAAAGCACGCATTTGCTTAATTATTTCGATTCAGAGACATGAAATGGGAGAGGGGAAAAAAAAACCCTGCAGCTTGGGGCATCTCTGATCTTCTTTAAAGACAGACAGCAATGCTCCCCAGACGGAACAGCACAGCAGCACCACGCTGTCAGCCCAGCACCAAGGCATTCGCCCACGAGGTCTTGTGCTGCCTGAGCCCTAATCCTGAAAAGCCTCACACACGTGTTAAACGGTGCAGGGAGAGGCCACTCCGGCTGAACCCGGGAGTGTGAAGAGGAAAGCATGCCTGTACTTTGCAGCACCGACACCAAGGACTGGAAAGGGGAGGAGGACTTTCTGTGCTACGTCTGACACGCAGCCTGGTGAGATGGAGTCAGAGGCATTAGTGTAACCAGCGGTGCCCTCCCTTACAGCAGGAAATATAATTTTTGTGTTAGACAAACAAATTATCAGTCGAGATCTGTGCTCATTATCCAGCTCTTGTGGCTGAGGTTGTGTTGCTCCCCCCACTTCTTATTAAATGCTTTGAAGAGAGAAAAAAAATGTCTTATGGCTCTGCATTATTAAAAATTAAAAATAGGAGCCAAAACACACTGGCAAGAGGAAAGTCTGGGGGTCACTCCTGCAGAGATTCTTTCCCAAGGGTGACAGTGACTCCGAGCCTGGAACACCACAGGCTTTAATTAGCACCCAACCCTCAGCTGATGAGCTTTGCCAGAGTTCCTCCCAGGACCTCATGCAAAGCCTGGGCAAGCCAATGGGAGGATGCTACAGAAACCCAAACTACAACCCCTATCTACCCCCTGCCTGCCTACAAAACCTAAATAAATAAATGAACGCCCCCCGAAACTCCACTGGGCGCCTGATGGCGAAACCTTCATTTGCAAAGTGCTTGGAAATAATTACAAAATCTTCCCAGAGTTTACAAGGAGGGAAGTGGACTGTTTGTCATGCCGGCAGCCACGGTGTGCCGCAATTTATCACGCTTGTCAGGTGTCAGCCACCAAGAAATTTAACTCCAGCTGCCCCAAGCCCAGCATCCGCAATGCCCCATCACTCAAAAGGTGCTCTGCCAGGCACCCCAGAGCTGAGGAGGGACTGGCAAGGAGGGGAGAGGGCTGCTCCCCACCAAGCCTCCTCTCACTCTGCAATGCCAATGTAACTCTCTGGTTATTTTTTCGAAATGTTTTTGGTTGTGTGTTGAGGAAGATGAAATAGGAAAGACTTATAAATATGTTCACATAGCAAAAGATGCTGACAATATAGAAACTACAAGCGAGATTGAAATGAAGACAAGCTTTGAGATACCAAACTCCAGTTACTGAACAACTGGAAAACAATGGTATGGCCGACTGAAAGAAATCCCCCTTTAATCAAACCAAACCCTCTGTTTGCTGACAAGTCCGAGGGTCAAAACAGACCCTATCAATGTGGCAGAAGGTCCAAAAAGCAGATTTTAAGGTTTAAAATATAACGCCATATGGTAATGCGATGATTCTTATAGGCTGTATGTTAATGTAGTAGGATTTCTAGCATGTTCTAGATTGGTTAATAGAAATTAGAATATTCAGCACAGAAGATGATTTATTGTATTGTAATTGGCAACCACAGGACTTCAACTCTATGCTGTATTCTATTCTATTCTGCTCTGCCTCTTCCCCCTTTCGTCTACTCCCTCCTCCCTTTGCTCTGACCTGCTTCGGGCTGCATCTAGCAGCTCCAAGCGGGTCCCTCATACCCACGCCCTTTCACAATAAACCCCATGCTCTAAAACTATCTTCAGAGATCTCTCGTCTATGTCCCGGCTGTCTCATAGAGGCTCTCCACAGATGCATCTAAACCTACAGTTGTGGGTGTTGGGTTTTTTCCTTACCCACAGATGAAGTGGAACAAAGGAGACCAGGCTACAGCAAGAGGTGAGGCTCATTTGTCATTACCTGCCAGAGACCCTCCTGGGCTCGAATTCCTGCTTGGCAGGGGCATGAGAAAAGAGACTGCTCTTAGCACTGAGTAGCCTCAGAGAGGGAGTGCATTATTATGGGAACAAAGTACAAAATCCCAGTGCCTTTTCTGAGAGACATCTCTGAAACTGGTGGAAAAGGACTGACATCCCCTGCCACCTCTGTGCCCTGTGCTGATTAGACATGCCCTGCCACGGGTCCACCAGCCCAGCTTTCCACATGGAAATCAAAGTATGACTTGCTTTTTGGGGACTCCAGATTGAGGTCAAACTGGGTTTTGGAGCAACTCAGCATGTCCAAACCAGGTCAACAGCTGAAGGAGCTGATATGGGGCATGAGTTACTGCTGAGCCAGAGCGAAGATCTGTGAGCTGTGCTTCCCCATAATCAAGGAACAGTCTTGATCACAGCTCAGGTGGGCTCACATAAGGAGCAAATGTCATCAGCCACAGAGGAGGGAAAAGTCCTGGGTCAGGTCCCTGCAGGAGGGCTTGCATCACTGCTGAGCTCACCCCGCATCACCAGGACTTGAGATCTCAGCAATGCCATGGTCAGGGCACTTCATCAATGTGACACTTGCTTTATAGGGCCAGTCTGGGGTACCCCACTGAAATACTCCTGGTTTGTCCATTTCTGTAGCAACAAGCTGACTTAAGAGGAACCTGCCTGCAAAAGCACTAACTTTTTAAACAGGCCCCTGCAAAACCCTGGAGGAAGCCCAGCACCCATGGCATGCTGCATGTCCCACATGTCGCATCTCCATGGCACAGCAAGGGCTAATGGAACCCACTGAACCATTCGCTTGAAAAAAAAAAACCAACCCAAACCCACAGCATTTGCCAAAAATCTTTCTCTCCAACACAAGCTGGGGCCACGTTGATCAGGGATCCATGAATTTTGCACCAACAGAAGGGGCCCAACACCTCCCAGCAGCCATCCCGTGCAGGAGCTGGGGGGCACAGGTTGTGCAGCGCTGCGTGCTCGAGGCAGTTCCTGCCGCGGGGAGCTCCCCGCACACGCTGTGGGTGACGCACCCACATGGCTGCGCAGTTCGGAGCCTCGCGGCTTGGCGCGGGGAAGGTGGATTTTTGTGGCGTCAGCGGCAAGCAGATCCCTGACGCCTGGCTCAAAACCTTCCCCAAAACTATCAGGCCCAGTCTCACAGCACAAAGATACTGGAATTTCTTCAGCACAAATGCAAGAATTTTTCTGCCTTTTTTTTTTTTTAATTTTATTTTTAACTGTGGATAAACTAATGCCTTCCCCTCCCGCCTCCTCCCAACCCTGTTCTGAAGGCAGCTTAAAACTCTCTTTGCTAAAATTTTCCAAAAAAATTCAGCCGGAGGCAGAGACATGTGAAGTTTCAGTCCAAATGGTTAAAGGCTGGCGTAGTTTCAAGCAACTGAAGACAGGGGCTTATAATCAGAAGTGTCAGGCAGCCTTAATTATATTATTTCCTGAAGGAAATAGTTTTCCCTGCCGAAGTCCAGGAGTTATTAAAAAAAGTTGACCTCACTGGAACCAATCAAGATGGAGACAAGAAGCCTGTGATGGATTCTTAAGGCAGGCATGTTCATGTATCTGTATTTTCAGGGGTCCAGGATTTTAGGACAGGTGTTCCCAAACAAGCCTGGCTTTGCGAGAGCTGAGAGCCAGGATCCAGGATGCAGAGCACACTCCCATCCATCCTCATGGAGTGCCCTGGACAGGGGCACATGGGAGCCCCATGCACCCGCGGAGGGTGCTTGCCTGTGCCCAGATCGATTGCCTCGCCAAGGCGAGCAAGGAAAAACAGCCGGATGCTTTGTAGCTGTCAGGAGCACACAGGCTTTTTGTCCGTGTCTTCCTCTGTGCCCATAAATAAAAGTGACAGCAACTTTATTTAGGACTTCTTCCAGTTAAGAGGGGATGGAAGAAAAGTGAAAAATGAAATCGTAGCTCAGCAGAGGCAGAGGGGGAAGGTCCTGGAGGCACAGCTCAGGCTGTGCCACTGCTGCAGCAGCCTGGGCTGGTGGCAGCCCTCACTCTCCAAAATCAGCACCTCCTCATCCCCATCAATGCACCCTTCTCCTCTGCCCTTCCAGGCACAGAAATCCCAATCCTACACTGCAGCCCCTGCCTCCACTCCCCAGTGCTAGATGAGAGGTTCAAGCATCTGGAGTGTGTCAGGGTGGACTAACCATTTCACCTTTCCTCCTAAAAGAGACTGAAACAACTCCCAAATAATCCAGAGGAGAAAGTCACCTGTTCCCTGCACATATGCAAAGGTTGTACTTGTAGCACCAACAGCTGCCCCAAAAGGCAGCTGAGTCCCGTGCAGCTCACCAGCATGGCTGAGCAGGGAGTGCAATATCTGCACCAGCATCCACCACCACAGAAAGTCCTGTCTATTTTGGCTACAACCTCCAAGGAGTATTTTGCAACTGAGGAAAGACATCCTTTCTATAAAAAGCATGGGAAGAGACTCAAAAAGAGCAGGAGAGGAGGGAAGGCTGCTCTGCAAGAGGGTTGAGCACGCTGCAGACCCAGCCCCAGGCAATGCCCCAGCATGAGAGCTGGGTCTGAGCAGCCCAATCTGTTCTCCCCCAGCTCCCTGCAGCATCTCCCAGCAGCACAGCACCTCCTGTATCACGACGGTATTGCAACACGCTGATAACACAAGCTCTGTTTCACCTGCTTGTACTAGTGCTGAGCCAGAGTTATGCCACAAGCCAAAATCCAGTCCCCACGTGGGAGATTGTGCCAGTTCCCAGGTGCCTAGGGGCTTGACTGGAGCTCGTCTGGAGTTGTGCCATGCGCTTGTACACAAACACCAACACTCAGGGCAGGCGTGTAGGATAAGAACTCCCTCCCATCCCCAGGGATGTGCCCACCCCATGCTTTAGGGTGGTTTAGGGTGGAAGTTGTGTGCAGGTCCCCAGGGAGCGAGGCTGCCAGTGACCTCATGGGTTTCTTCCACTGCTGCCCTCTCCGCTGCCATGAGTCAGAGATTAATGACAGGCCATTTGTCAGCACCGGTGGCATCATTGCCAATCTCATTTCTGAGCAGACATCTGACCTTGCTTGCCTCCCCGAGACCCGTGTTACCGCATGGCTCCAGCAGCCTCCTGACAGCTCCCAGGGGAAGCAACACAAGGCAGGGAACTGGGCTGTGACAGCCTGATCCTGAGTCAGGATGCACAGACAAACACTTCAGCTCAGGATGAGCAGTTGTTTGTCAGCTTGTCCCACTGCCCTACCCTCCTCCCAGCTGGCACCCAAGAAAGGGTGTCTCTTACCAAGCATTGGCGAAGGGAGATCAGTGCCTAACAGGAGGGCATAGGCAAAGCAAGCCTTGCCTGAAACTCAGGAAGGAAGGGGGAAGAGGGTGTGGAGGACACATGACCTTTTCCCCAAGCCTGCAGTATCCTGTGTCTCTGCCCACACTACCCAGCCAACTGGAGGGATCGGTGCGCAGTTCCAGCTGTGGCACCCAGAGCTCCTCCACAGTCAGCCATGACCCAGACTGCATCTCAACCCAGATCTCACTCAATGAGGAGACCAGATAAAATCCCAACACAGATCCACCCTGCACTCCTGAGCAGAGCTTGTACCATGTCCTGCAGTGTAGATGACCTATGTCCAGCACTCCTCTGCCCCAAACCAGACCATGTTGTCACTGTACAAGTCCACTATGTGGCTGTCTCTTGGTCACCACACACAGCTCTGGTCCTCACAGAAGGGGAACAGTGAGACAGCAAGAGGCACAGGGGAAGAGGAACAAAGCATCTTCTGCATCAGGGCATTCCAAGCACACCAAGGCTTTTCAGCCTGGGAAGGAGGAGGAGGCAGGGCTTAGCCACAGGACCTCGGGCTAGACACACTGTGTTGGCCAAACCATAATGTCCACACTGCTCCCAACTAAACAACAGAAAACAAATGATTTCCAGAGGAGCAGGGAAAATTCGAGAACAGGTCTTCTGACAAGTGCAGGTCCTGATGCAAGCTTTGCCTCAACACAACCCTCAGCCTTAGACAGCCAGATGCATCCCCACCAGGAGGGATGAGACAACCACCAACACAGCTCTTCTTCTGTGCCAAATCAAGCCAGTCCCAGCTCTCATACTTTTCAGAAGGAGAACAAATTAAAATGATGTGGGACTGGAAAAGACCCACTTGGTTAAGATGAAGAAATCAGTGCCATTAAACGTCATTAGAATAATATGCCCAGAAAGCTTCATAAAAGGAGATACCATATGATTGAATGCTCTCCAGACCCTCATTTTACACAGACCCAAAACATCAACCCAGAGCCTCTTTCAACAGCCAACTCTCACAACGATCAGAAGGTTTTAGGTTTTGTTTTGTGATGTGTTGTTTTTTTTTCCTGAGGAGCTTTTGGGTCTGCAATTGAAACTACAATTCCTTTAGTTCCTGGGGGGGTGAAAAATAAAAATCATTTTTCATTAAGCTGAAGCAAATGGCATTTTTGCTTGTCAAAAATACTTGACAGAACTCCGACAGACTCCACCAGACATATAAATAAAAGATTTAAATCCTTCTGCTTCAGAGCTTAATGAAAAACTTGCTGTCAGTCCAGCACTAGTACAAGCTCTCTCCTACAGGTCACCCTCCCTGGGGGCTGCCAGCACCATCCCAGCACTGATGCTAGGACAGAGGGCAGGTACCAGCCACACCAGCCCGTTTGTGGAAGTAAAACCCCACCAGCCCATGTTGTCCCTCTGCAGGCTGCTCTCTCCGAGACTGGATCAGCCTCCCCTGGCTCAAGCAGCACACAGCCGGCTCCAGCGGCGGGGAGGGGAGCAGCATCGATCCCTTCCCTCTCCTGCCACCATCCATATCTGATAGCAGCATCGACCGAGCAGCACTGGATGCTGTATTTCCTCGGCCACCTGGGCTGTGCACCAGCAGCCACTGAGCCTCCTTCCCCATCCGTCGTGTCAGCGAGGCGGCCGCAGACGCCGTGACAAGACACAGAGCGGTGTCGGAGCCCATTTCGAAATCCTTCTATCCTATTCAAGCCAGAGAGGCTTATGTGTATGGATTTATACTGTTTGCCCCAATATTTAGCTACTGAGCTGACTAATCTGTGTGCAAGAAAAGCCCCGGTGGCTCAGAGGCTGAGCAATCTACATCATTCATCATTTAGATTAGCTATTGTCTTAATCCTCTTTAAACTACTGTATAATACATAAGGGAATGGATGTCCTATATGCTCGAGATATGCCGAAAAATCTCAGGCTGAAGCTCAGAAACTTGGACAGAAGCAAGAATGACAAATCCTAACAAGCCACAGAAGAAAAAGGAAACTTGTTGCAACCCCTGACAGATGGTTTAACTTCTTCTTGCTCTCTCCACCCTGGCAGCCTTTAATATTTCCTAGCCAGCTTCCCAATTACTTCCCAGGCAGCTTCCTAAAGCTCTTCTGCCCTATCCCTTCATTACAACCTCATTATGAACTGTGGGTCCCAACCTGCTGCCTCCCCAAGGATGTACAGCCCCGTGCCCCGGGAGCAGGGACATCCCACTCCAGCATCAGCTGTGGCTGTGCTGCTCTCAGAAAGGCAATGGCTCTGCCCAGCCCAGTGCCACGCTTGGGGCCATGCCTGGCAAACAGGTAGGCTCAGGTCAAGGATTAAAGCCTGCTTGGATATCCAGGATCATGCCACGCCCTGCTGCAGTGCCCGGCCAGAGGGTGAACAAAACCAGGTTTCTATATGTTAACAGCAAAGAGTTCAGGGGCAGAAGGAGGGACTGCAACAAGGCAGTGGCAAACGAGGCTTTAGTTCACTGCCTGCCAGAGCTGAGGGGACTAATAAACAGACAGATGAGCTAAATTGTCTTCTGAACCTCTGTATCAGTATTCACATTACAGAGGCTGCTTCCAGCAATTCCAGCGTATTAATAATAAATGCTACATAATTACAGCAGACTTGCTTTGTCCTCTCTTCCTGTTTACTGTCAATGTCTCTTTAACCCTTTGCAGCCCACAGCTGGCTCTCCACTGGCACCAGACCCTCCCCAGATGGCACAGTCCTGGCATCACTGATGGGTGTCTCTCCCAGCTCCCTCCTGGGCTGGTTGGGGTGCAAGGGGAGGTGAAGGAAAGCTCAAGTACTGATACCACTCTGTAGGGATCCCTTTCTACCTGTCAAAGCCCTGACAATGTTGCTGCAGGGCATGAAAAAGGTGTATTTGAGGCCTCAGGAGCACCCCCAGGCTGGGATGAGCTGGGGACTGTGCAAATGGCATCTCCAGTGTGCAGAGTTGTAACAAGTCACTGAGATCCTCTTAACAGCAAAGAGGGTTTATGGCCTCTCCTGGATATAATCCCCTCCATACCTGCAGCTGGAGCTGCCTTCCCTACACAGATGTTTTGGGGGGTATCTCTACCCCAGCCCATTGGGACCCTGCCTGCTGCACCCAGGGTCCTTGGGCTGTCAGAAGTGACAGCCACCCAGGATGCAAACACACACTGCTGGGAGCTGGAAGTGGGCTCTGGAGCAATCCCTGAAGGACATATTCATGGGGAGACATAGGACATCACCCACACAGGTCCCAAGTCTGGCACCTAGGTAGGGAAGAACAAAGTTTTTGGATAATCAAGTTTCAAACCAAACACCTCCAGTGTTTGAACAGTGGCCACATCCCCCATTCTCAGCACCACAGCCCCACACAGCTGCTCCTCCCAAGTCTCCTTCCTCATAGGCAAGCTGTGCCAGAATGCCTGCCCTGTCTCATCATTTCATGAGCTGATCCAAATGAGAGTTAAAGACCCTCTGGCACTTTTCCCCTGAATTTTCGAAGTGTTTCATCCAATGTAGCTGCAAACTGAACTCTGGAGCCTGCTTTACTTCCCACAGGACTGTCTCTCTGAGTATTTCTTCCTCAGTTTCACGCAAAAAGCATCAAAACTCTGGAGAAGGGCCCACATTAACAGTGCAATAGCAGTTTTTATCTGAGCACAAGTTTAATTTGCACCTTTCAGGCTAGCTGTCTCTTTTCCCAACCTTGCAGGGAGGCTGCCATGGCTCCTAACATGGCTTCAATAAGAGAAGAGAACAAATACCTCAAATGGGATTTCTGCAAGAAACCAGCATGCAAAACAAAGTGTGCCTGCCTTCCAGTGCAAATTAACTCAGCTTCTGACCCGACTGCAGACCTTTCCAGACAGGAGACCCACTGGACAGCAAATGAATGCCAAACAACTCAGATGCAGATCTCTTCCTGCACAGAGAGCCTCAAATGTTAAGGGAAAACTTGGCTCAAACAGCTGGGCATTGAAAAGCCTTGAAATGGAAAAACACAAACGACTCAAACCCAGTTACATCACTCACACAGGGAAAGCGAGGCTGAAGTGACATAAGAACATCTATCCCTCAGACACCAGTGTCTCCCGCTCCTCCTGGGACATGCAGAGCATCCCCCAGCGCTGACATCCTGCCATTGTTTTCCAGTGGTTCCCACAGCTGCACAGATCCACTTTGTATTTTCTGTGCCATTTCATCTGCCAGGTGAAGTATAGAAGATTTTTTTTTTCTCCCTGTACACAGACACATTTTTGATTTCTCAGAGAATGAAACAGCAACCAGTCGTTCAGGAATAAGTGCGGAAAAAAAAGAAAGAGAGCACTTCTGTCCTGAAATGAGTACAGGCTCCAGAAAAAGTGAGAGAGACATATGGTGCAAGGCCTGGGAGCAAGACACAAGGCTGGAGTCCTCTGGACCACTTACATGGAGCATGCATGCCAGAGAAGGATGGAGTAGAATGGGGATTGGGAAGAAATGGGATCATCATCATTACATCCAGCTCTTCCTTGCAGGACAGTACCATGAAGACTGCTTGGAGAGCAACACAGCACACAGTTAAAGCTAGAAGATCTGCCCAGGGTACAAGGAAGGGCAACTGCATCCCTGCTGGGTGGCCCTGGGTTGATGGCATCTCTGCTATCTCTTCCCTCACTGATGCTTTTGGCAAGGCAGCTCCAATTTCTACACTGCAGGGACCTGTGCAAAGGGCACTCAGCAGGCTGGAGTCCCCCCACACCATCACGGGATGGTGCAGCCAGCAGAGCAACAATCCATGTGGACAGGGAAGGGAAACCCACAAAGAACTGCAAGGAAGATGACAGATGTCAGCCCCAGAAAGGATGATCCCAAGCTGGGCTGGGACACATGCAACCTGTGCTGCTGGAGGAGCTCCCACTCGCAGGGGGAAGCGATGGCCCTGCCAGCCCCTCGCAGCACCTGCCAGACACACGGGCAGCCCCCAGCACTGCTGGAGTGGCTGTCACAGCAGGGTTGCAAGGGTGGGAGGACACTGAAGTACCTGGACTGATCCCTGCTCAGTGATGCCACAGGCTAAAGCAACATTTGCCCCAGGATTATCAGCCAGCATTCCTAGATGCAAAGACAGAAAAGCATTAGCGTTCTGAGGTCCCAGACTCATCTCCAGGACAGCCTGCATCCCAAACCCCCTGCCAGGGCTGTTTCCCTGCTTTCTAACAACACCCATGTCCAAACCCACCCCCCAAATCTCAGGATGCTCCTCGGCAGCTAATGACAGCACATTGCAGGCTGTGTGAACCTCCTGTGTCGCCCCCTCTGCAAGCCATTTAGAAAAGAGACAGCAAGTTATTAATTACTTAATTATTTAGCTGCTAATTGATACTAAGCTCTGTTAGCTCTAGAGGAAACAGAGGCAGAGCTGTGCCCCTCACACCACGGTTCACTGACTGCAAGTGCAATATGAGGGGCCTGAGCTGCCCAAGAGAACTGAGGGCACAGTCATACCACTTCCAGCTCGAGCTGAACACCCCAGCCCAGAGATCTTGTAATACTTTGCTTCCTCCATCCCTGACCTGCCTCCAAGCACCGTGACAACCAAAGGTTTGAACACTGTCTCCAGCTGACAGTCAGACCCCAGTGCAAACCCACTACCCACCAGTGCCTCCATCAGACTTTTCTATAACACAGCAATTAGGAGTGACAGCCTCAGGGCTTGCCCCAAATAAAGATTTCCTCTCTTGGAGGGGATGAGCAGTTTTCCTATCACCACAACCCAGCAGCACTTCAAAAGTACAAAAAGGCCCAGGTTTGTCTGGTCCTGTGCAGACTCCTGCATCTTGCAGGGAATGAGGAGATGAAGCAATGCAAGAACCAGCCCATGCCAGACAGGTAGGATCATGCCATCTGAGATCCTAGAGCTTAAAAAATCACTCCTGCCACAAGTTCCTCAGCTCTGCCTTCTGAAAAGCTAAGAATACAGTGCAGAATTACCTCCTCTCTTAATAAGTAACAGGTAATAAGTACTAAAACAATAATATTAGTAAATATTGGATTCCTTAATAAGAGGCAGTAAAGTTCTAAGTATTTCACTCCTTTGCCCCAACTTTAAACAACATGGGAAGTTCTCTTGCAAGGGAAGCTCAGCAGTTGCCCACTTTGGACAGACCTGCCTTGTCCAGGGGCTCTGCTGGAGCAGGACCAGTTCTGCTGGGCTTGGCAATCAAGCAGCTGATGCCAAGGTTTCGATCCATCCACTCTCACACTGCCCTTCTCCTCTGGCAGCTCAATTAAGCCTAACGAATTATATCCAGCACAAGTCATGAGCAAACACAGGAAGACTTGGCGACTGCAGTGCTGTGCAAGCAGAAGGTGAATAAATAAAATTGACTCAAGTTGACAGAAGATGCCAATTCAGTGGCAGAGACTCTGTAGTGAAGCATCTATTTGGGTGACTTTGGCTCAAAAGTGGACAAAACAAAAATGGCACAAAAACAAGTTCTACCTTTAAATGGGAAAAACTCCAGAGAAGTTTTATACTATTTCAACATTTAAGTTTTAGATTTTAAAAAAAATTAAGAAAAATAAAAAAGAAAATGTATTTCTAGTTACCAGAATAGACTTAGGATCAGAGCTATAGAATATTGTGTAGCCTGACCCAGATCTCAACCTAATGCCATGCAGGGAGCACAGGACCAGCCAGCTCAGGTACAGAGGCTCTGCAGGTCAGGGCTGAGCATCTCAAAGACTGGACTTTTTCCCATCTCCTATTCCTGTTGCAGTGTTTGACAAGGGGACAAGATACTTCTCGGTGCCTGACTGGCTGACCCCAAACTGGGCCGTGGTCTGCTGCCCTGTCCTTTGGTGCTTACAAAAACCACTCCATCTCCTGCCTCTCCCTACCCATCATTAGGGTCAAGATTGCTGTAACACCCCTCAACATCCTGCTTCACCTTCCCTTCCCTGGGCTGCACAGACCCACTCCCCTCCACAAACCCTCCAAATTACCCTGCCCACAACCACTCTGAGGAGTTTTGACATCACATTCCCCCAGGAGATGGCAGTGAGGAAATCTACAAACCAAGACAAACTGCGCAGCTTCCTAACAGACAAGAAACCCTTCCCAAATCTAGTTGTATCCAGTTGTAAACAACTGTCACAGTTTTCCCTTCAGAAAACAAAGAGCCCTGCTCCATGGTGGTGCAAACAGTTGCCGTTTCAAGACAGTTTCCCTCCTCCCCTCCCCTTCCCTTCCCCGTTCAATTTGAAGTCAATTACAGGAAGGTTAATGGGGCAGAGAGGATGCCAGTTGGCTGGGTAATGATGTCAAAGCACCTGGCATTGCCTGGGCAACAGCTAGGCAGCGGGGATGCAAATGAAGGCACAGGATTGCACTTGGTCCCTCGGAAACGAGCTGATGCAATTGAGCGTATCAGCATTAATGAACATGGAAATAACGAGAGAGCACCCAGAGAAACAAGACACTGATGGGGGGTGGGAGCTGTGCCCACAGCAGGGAGGTACGGTGACGGGCACCATGTTCTGGCTGTCAATGGGAGCAGCTTCCACGGTGCTGACGTTCTCCCAAGGCTTCACCCAGATGTGCTTTCCATGGGTTAACACTCTAGCTTTGCACACCCATCATGTTCATCTGCTGAAAGCTCCCCTCGTGTGGCTCCTGGCTCCTGTCCAGACAGCCTGTGACAGGAAGAGCAAGAGGGGAGATCATGTGCGTCAAGAGGCCACATCTCAGAGTGACCTGATAAACATGGGGCCAAGGCAGCGAAGACCCGGGGGCAAGAAGTGCACAGGAGTAGAGGGGTTTGAGGGCATTTCAGTGCAAAGAGCAGTGACCTGCTCAGTGGGAAGGCTGTTCTAGCAGTGTGGACCAGACTCTCCAAAGCCTGCAGTCCCCACATCATCTGCAACTGATATTTTGACGTTTTCGGGCAGAGGAACAGGAGCCTCTATATGGGATGTTGTCTGCCAGTACAGCACTTGGCACAGTGTGCTTCCATGGACGAGGAATACAGAGCAGCACACCAGAGTACTGCAAAGCCTCAGACACCAGCAGAAAGCCATTTCCAGCTTTGTTCCACCATCCAACTGCTGTATCTTCTCCTTAGTCCACAAGCTCCATCAGATCCCCCTCAGCACATTTACTGCTTGGAAAACCTTCACTCCAATCCTATTCAGTGCTTTTCTATCCCTGGCCTTTAAGCCCACCCCATGCCACCACTGTCCCTCTTTCCTGACACAACTCAAACCCCGGCACAGCTGCAGTAAAGCAGCTGCCTTTGGTCCTCGTGCAGAGTTCATCCACCCCTCCAAATCCCACTGGCATAGGTGCTGGTGCCCCTCTCGTGCTCACCCTCTTCAACTCCACAGTCCACCCCCAAAATATGCTCCAGGACAGCAACAGCTCCACCAGTAGCCAGAGCGAGGTCCCACAGGGGCTCTGCTGCCCCAAGAAAAGCGGCGTTAGAGGGACAGGGAAAGGCTGACAGCATTTCTCACACCAGTGACTAGCAGAGCTTGCACAGTTGAGACGCAGCTGTGCAAATGAGACCCCAGCAACCACCCCCCAGCCCCCGTGATTCCCCACAGGCGTGAAGAGCAGTATCAGGGACACAAAGAAGCCGACGCCACAGGGAAGCACTTGGGTCATGCATCCATTTACAAGGTCATCGCCCTGTGCCTCTTTAAAGTACTTCACTTTCGCCGGAGGCAAGTCAAGGTGACTCGGACAGACCGTGCTGCCGCCGCCCCTGTTCCCACCGATGCTGCCTGCAATCCCTGCCCTTGCGCTTCGAGCCCCGGGGAGCCCAGGGCATCCTTCTCTGCCCTCTGGAAATGGCCCAGCAAAGCAGCAATCCTGGCCATAAATCACACTGGCAATGGGTAGGAGCAGAGCAGCCGTGGGCTCTGTAGGGACCGGAGCATCCCTGGCCAACCCTGGCAGGTTCTGTGGGACCCAGGGCTTGCCTCAAGCAAACACCTCCCAAGCATCGTCCCTGCCCACCGCAGCGGGACCGGGCATGTCTGGGCTCACAGCAGTGCCATCCCAATGTCAGGTCTCTCCTTGAGTCTCCACATGTTGCTTTTAAATGTCAGCACTAAAACCAGCTACAGAGAGGGAATTAAATGGAGGAGGGGGAAGGAAAAAAAAAAAGTAGAGAAAGACTAAAGGGAGAAGAGACAGCTCTGCTAATGAGTCAGCCAGAAGTCTCAGAAGCCATTTGAAACACGTAGGGCTTAATTTAACTTAATGGTTTTGTCAAACATTGGCACTCTGTTAAAAGCACAGGAGAGCTGGTAATCCAAATGCCAGTGGCTTTGCCTTTGCTAGTCACAGGAAAGCTGCTGTTCCAGTCCCCAGATAGATCCATCTGGTTTCATGCAGGCAGCAAGTACGGCCCTGGCTAATGCAGTCATTCATGAGGGTAGTTCTGTATTTACTTAGCACCGGCAGCAGCTCTGACTTTGCCCAGAACACAAAAAATAAACACAGCCACTGCATTTCTGAGCTTGTACATGTCTTAAGGCAGCTCCAGGCTTCTCCTGAAAACACGGCTCTGTCAGGGGAAGAGAGATTTGCAACTTTCCCTCGGGAAGACAAAATGAAATCTCTGACCTATATGGACTTTGGAAAGAAGTTGGAAAAAAAAAAAAAGAATAGCAAACTCTCTGCTCACAAGCAGGCAGAGAAAACCATGAACTGAGCTGAAAAAGCTGGTTCCCCACCCAGCCCTGCTCTCCCTCCTATTTGCAGCAGCCCTCGGTCAAGGGCCCCCAGCAAACCCTGTGAGATGGAATGGTGCTCAACCCCAGGGCAGCCCTAGCTCTGCTGCTGTCAAACCCCTTTCTAGGGAAAAAAGTAGAAATTCCAACCTGCCACATAAGATGATCTTCCTTCTGCAGACTGAGCCCATCTTTACACATGGTAAGGAGAAGTAGAGGGTGTTTAACACTCCTTGCCTGCCCTGATGCCCTATTCTGGGAATAGATGGAGAATTTGGGACATCTCATTTTGGTTTTGTCCCCACTCTATGGGCACCAGCAGATGAATTGCAACACCAGGCACTGTGTGATTCAAGCCACTGAGACACAGGCACTCCAGGGACAGTGACCAGGGCATTCTCCTCTTTGCAACAACAACAGTCCAGTTGGTCAAGCTTACCTATAGAGTCTTGGGAGGAGGCTAAAACCTCACTTTTAACCTTGCAACCATCTGCAGGACATCAGTCACTGATGTGCCCTCTGCACCCACCTCCTCCCATGCAGCAGCAGCCACCACAAACTGGTGAGACCAGAGATGCTGGTGAGCTCTGCCCACCTCCCCAGCCCCATTTGCTCCCAACAGGAGATCCCAAAACCTTGCCTTCCCCAGGGAAGTCTCCACTTCCCAGCACATTCCTCAACCCTCGCTCAGAGGACCACCTCTGTCATGCACCCCAGGCAGAGGGTGGTTCAAAGGGCCAGCACTGAAGGAAGCACTGCTGCCAACCCCCAGAGCAGAGGGCTACAGAGGGAAACAAGCCCCAAACTCCAGGGCCATGGGCGCATTCCCTGCTCCACACAGCGCAGGTGGGGAAAGGGCTCCAGGAAAACTCAAGGGGAGCAGTGGAGGCTTTTGAGCCTCTGCATCCCCTTAAACCTCCCCCTCCATCCCAGGACCTGGATTCCTGTTTGATTTAAGACACAAATGGGATCGAGTTTAAAGGTCTCAGCCTGGCCCTTGACTCCTTGGTGGGAGTCTTTCCACATCACAAAACCACCAGACAATTCAGCCTGATTGACAGCCTTTCAGGCAGAGGGGCCCGGAGCTGCGGGAGGGGAGGGGGCCATGGGTCAGGGCTCAGGGGGGGCAGCCAGAGCAGTGCATGGGGCTGGGAGAGCAGGGGATGGCTGTGTGGTGGGGACAATGTCCAAGGTTTGTGCTTCCCCAGGAAAAAGGGTTTTGGGAAAGGCTGAGAGGCTAGAGCATCCTTGAGGAACTATTAAGTTCCACTTAATACAGGCAAAATCCGAATTGCAGATAGCACACGCAAGGGGAAAATAAGAGATTTGGTACAACGTGCTCTTTCCTGAGGTGAGGGGATAGCAGCACACACCAGAGAAAGCAGGAAGCTGAGGACAAGGCCAAAGGGGGACCCCAGGCTCACAGAGAGGAGAGGAGTCAGTGACAGGCAAGAGCCAGGAGACATTAGGGATGGAAAAGCAAGTGAGCAAAGCCAGAATTCAGTGATCCTGGGCTCGGCCACTGGGGCTGCAGCAAAGGCTGAGATGGCAGCACAGAAGCACACACACACATGTGGACATGTCCCATATTCTGCCTTGGGCCCCATGCCTGCTCTCCAGCTCTAGCAAAACCCAGCCCAGTGAAGCGACTTGACCAAGTTACCCCTGCAGCAACAGGCAGGACCCCCAGAATGGCCAGTAGCAAAGATTAAGTGCTTCCTCACCTCCTCCACCCTTCTACTCTTCACACCCGAGCTCAGGAGGGCTGGGCACAATGGTCAGCTCCCTCCAACACAGCTCTTCCCCCTGTTCCAAGGCTGATGCCAGCAACCTTCATGGGTCTGCAGAGCACAGTCTTCTGCTGTATGTGGCCAGCCCCTTCCAAGCCCATTCACCTTGCTAATTTTGGGAGAAGGCTCCCTTGAAAGTATTCTCACCTTGCAGTCTGGGTCAAACCCATGTTTGCCAGCCCCTCTTCTCAAGAGGACACTTCTGCAATAAGATGAGAGTCATCACTTGGGAAGACCAGGCAAGTGAATGTAAGAAGACCACAGATGTCACGCAATCTTATTTATACCCCCTTTTACACACAGGAAGCCCTTTCTCCTACCTTTTATTTTTCCCTCTCCTCTAAATAAAAGAGAAAAATTTTAAGCTGGTGCTTTAAAGCACAGCAACCGCCAGCCCATCTCCATGGCTTGCCAAGAGAGCAATTCATCCTCTGCCTCTATTCTGCAGTAGGTAAAGCCCCCCCTCTCGCTTTTGTTCATCTCCCCGCTCCTTTGTCTGGCCCTGAAAGCGTTGATCACTCCTGCATGAGGAATGTGAAACTGATGTGATGTGATAGGAACAATGCTCCAACCCCACTCCTTGCAGCCACATCAAAGTCCCTATTTGCATGGCTTCCCCTTGCCTGCCTGTCCCCCTCTGCCCCCGGCCGTGCTCTGGCTGCTTCAGCGCCTTCATTGTCCTCCCAGCTTCGAGAAGCAGCCTTGGCCTCCTGCTAAAAGGCACTCGATGGGCTCTCCATGCCTGCCCATGGGAGATGGGATCCACAGGCAGCATCTGGCTGGCAGGAGATGTGACAGTCGCAGGTGCACTGCTGACTAGGATGCACCAACATCCTGCTGTCTCTGTTCATCCTGCTGCTGTCCTCATGCTTCTCCCCACAGCACTGCCAGGCTGGGGTGGGGGATCTAAAAGGATGGAGAGGTAAGGAAGACAGATCCAGAGGTGTGGGGCAGTGGGGCAGTGCATTAGCATAAAGATTAGGACATTTCTCAGCCAGTGAAGGGCACAAAGGCAGCTCACACTGAAAACACCGTGTCCTTGCACTGCCTGGGGGAGGTAGAGCCCTGCCTGTCCTTCTGGTGTAGAGGGAGAGACCAGGAGCCAGACTCTCAGTGAGGACACAACCTGACAGCTGGATACCACCACACCTCCAGCCCATGCAACACCCTCCAGCCCTGGCAGTGGCACAGGGCCCAGTGGATGCTGCAAAAGCCACTGGAGCAGCTGGATAAACATAGCTCTGGGTCCAGGCAGCCTCCTGCCAGGCTGGTGAACCCAGGAATGCTGTCACCAGGTAAAAATCCTACTGCTACTTTGCAATGGGCAGCTACAACCCAATGCTAAGCAACACCCTTCCCAAAGCACAGTTCACAAGGAGTCCAGCTTGCCAGATTTCATCAGGTCAAAGGCTTTAACCCAGAAAAGGAGGCTGCTAAGAGAAAACAAACCCTCCAGCAAAATAGAGAGCCTGTCCCCCATCCCCCAGCAGCTGTGGCTCCATAGCAAGCCTCTGCTGACATGACAGCAGCTGGAAAGTGATCACTCTACACCTCCCCAAGGCACCATCTGCCTCTAAGTCCAGTGGGAGCTTCAGGCAAGCAAGTTCCCTTTACCTTCAGAGGGCATCCAGGTGCCTGCTGCCAGGCAGGGAGATGCAGGCAGCACCTTGCCAGGGAAGGGGAAATCCAGGCACTGGCTATGCCAGCTGTGGAGCAAGGGAGAGGCTGACATGGGACAGGACCAGAGGAAAGCAGTAGTGGGGCCCCATGGAACCTCATAACACCAGCAGTGCTGGAAACAGGAGGGGCACTGATGCCTCTGCAAAACTGAGGTGCTGCTGGTACACCTCACAAGCTGAATGATTTAATTTTCGGCAAAGAGGAAATAAACTTAGTTTACCCTCGCCACCGGGGCCCATGTAAGATTGATTCCCCATCCCTCTCATCCTGAAATATCAGGCTTCCATTCAGCCTTGACAGCAACCATGATGCTGACCTGGTCTGTGCCACTAACCAACACACAGAGACAGCCAGCATCTGTCTGCTGAAAAACAGAGGCTTCTGGGTCCAGACATTTCCAACACAGCATGCAAGGTCCAGGTGAATCTATGAATCTGCAGTCAAGGCTTTGAGCCCCAGCACATCTCCAGCTTGCACCTCACACAGAAGGTCAGTGATGGAGAGGGACTCCAGGTGTTTTGGCTTCAAATGCACAGAAAATATAAACAAACAGTCCAAGAGCCATGCCTGAATCATCAGCCCCCAGATCCAAATGCACTCATGGGTTACATGGGTACTGCTCTAATGTTAAACAGGCACTTGTAAAGCACTTCCCAGGCCACCTCTACCCAAGCTGCCTCCCTTATCTTGAGATCCCCTACCTCTTTCTTCAGTTTTTACCTGGTTTTGCTTATTCTTTTATAAGCTTATAAATGATAAGCTTTATAATTTGCTTATTATTTGCCCCCTATTCCAGTGCCTCTGCTCCTCGTCTCTGGCTGGAGCTCAGCAGCCTGCCAAGGGACACAGCACTGGCAACTATTCCTGATTTATACTGATGGAGAATATAACTTCCCTTTACTAAAGTAAATAGAGTCACTACCAAGAGGCAGAGCACAATATTTTTTTATAAATGAGCATATTTCTGCCTCAGTGCTCACTGGGGAGGCAAGACAGTCAACGTGGAAGAACTAAAACCCTCTTCCTAACACTCTGGGTCACATTTGCTACACAAAGAGTCCGCTGTTGTGCATTACACCTGGCCAATGTCACTCCTGTTTAGGAAAGAAGTCTCTGCTAGAGGAGTATCTTGGGGTGTGATTAAGGAGGATATTTCATTCTGGCACTCAGACTTTTCCCTGCCAAGGTAGTTTACCTTAGGATGACACCAGAAAGGCTGTTTTGCTGTAGCTGTCCCCACACACTAAACAGAGCCCCCAGCAGTTCTGAGGCTCCTTCATCAGGCTAGGGGAGCACAGCACACCCAATCATGCTGCCCACTCCTCTGCTGGACTCCCGCCTGGTTATCCCCAGGGGACAAAGCTCAGAGCCCCCTGTGGTGGGCTGACCCGGGCTGGATGCCCATCAAAGCCCATCTATCACTCCCCTCCTCAGCTGGACAGGGAAGGCAGAAAAGACAGCAAAAGCTCCTTGGTCAAGATTAGGGCAGGGAGAGATCACTCACCAATTACAGTCACTGGCAAAACAGACTCAGGTTGGGGAAATTAATGTATTTTATTACCAATCCAATCAGAGTAGGGTAATGAGAAATTAAACCATATCTTAAAACACCTTCCCCCCACCCCTTCCTTCTTCCTGGGCTCAACGTCACTCCCAATTTTCTCTACCTCCTCCCTCACAGAGGCTCAGGGGAATGGGGATTAGAGGATGCAGTCAGTTCACCACACACATTGTCTCTGCTGCTCCTTCCTCCTTAGAGGCTGGAATCCTCACACTCTTCCCCTGCCCCAGTGTGTGTTCCCTACCACGGGAGTCAGGCCTACACAAACTTCTCTGGTGTGAGTCCTTCTCCCTGGCTGCAGTTCATGAACCCCCCCAGCACAGGGTCAGGAACACGCTGCTCCAGCGTGGGCCCCCACAGGGTCACAAGTCCTGCGACAAACCTGCTCCAGTGTGGGCTCCTCTCTCCAGGGGCCTGCTCCCACACAGGGTCACAGCCTCCTCTGGGCATCCGCCTGCTATGGTGCAAGGTCTTCCACAGAATGCAAGTGGATCTCTGCTCCAGGATGGATCTCCAAGGGCTGCAGGGACACAGCTGCCCCAGCCTGGTCTTCACCATGGGCTGCAGGGGAATCTCTGCTCCGACACCTGGAGCACCTCCTCCTTCTAGGCCTTCACTGTCTGCAGAGCTGTTACCCTCACGTACCCTCGCTCCTCTCTTCTCTGGCTGCAGGTGCAATTTTCCCCCCCATTTCTTAAATCTGTTATCCCAGAGTCTCTGCCATAGTTGCTGGTGGGCCCAGCCATGACCAGTGGCCGGTCCATCGTGGAGCCGGCTGGCATTGGCTCTGCCGGACACAGGGGAAGCTCCTGGCAGCTTCTAACAGAAACCACCTCTGCAGCCCCCATCCCCACCACCAAAGCCTTGCACACAAACCAAACACATCCCCATGCCCCCAGCCCTGAAAGGAAGGCAGCATTGTTCTTTTTTTGTAGCTATTATTCTGCAAACAAGTAATTTTGCTCAGAGCCTGCAGGGCTCCAGGACGGGAGCCTTGTTCTCATGTTATGGCAGTGAGCTGTTGCAGAAGAGGACACAGATAAGATGCTGTACACCTCTCCAGCACCCAATCTCCCCAGCCCTACACACAGCTGTGAGCAAGACAGGTCAGGTCCCACTCCATCAGAAGGGTCCTTGCCAATGCTGCAGGGAACAAGTGCTTTGTGCCAGTAAGGGATACAGTGACCCCCCCACTGTGCTCACTGGGCATCACCCTCTAAAAGTGGGGACACACTGCAGAACCTCCTGTCCCTGCAAGCAAGGTTGGGTTTCACTCCTCCCCTGGGGGTCCGGGACCAGCAGACATCGGATCTTTTCCTCTACCCCAGTAGTTCTCAGAAGCTCCTGGCCACCTCCAGCAGGTGATGCTGACCCCATGGGATGCTGCATCTGGAGGAAGCCCCCTCGATTTACCTTACGCCAGCATGGCAGCCTGCTGGAGACCAACACCCCTAACCCTCCAGCCCATGGAGAGCCAAAAAGCAGCAAGACAGTTCAAGAGAGCCACCCGGCTCACTACATCCAATTGTCATCAGAGGCATACCACAGGTGAAGAGATCTTAAATATAGCTGGACAGATGTTGTTTCAGGGCTTCCTAATTCTCTGTCCCTAATTCATTCCTGGTTTCTGCAAGACGCATTTAATTCTTGACCAGCCACCACACATGCATGTTTCTTTGCTTTCAATTCGCCCAGCAAAATCCATTTACCCTGCCTGTCTCATCCGGTTTCCATCAAGCCTGCTGAATTCTCCTCCAGTGAAATAAGCAAGCTTACTGTAACACCCTCTTTTGTAAGAGCATGGCGAAAATGACAGTCTTTCTGGTACCTGACTATTTCCCTTCACAGGAGCTAAACATTGCTTGTTTTCAATTGTGAACTGTTCTGACTTCTTAAAATGCATAGAAGTACCAAGGGAGTCAATTCAACCGGGAAAGAAGTTTCTAAAAGAGAATATTTATTTACCTTGCAGCTTCCTGTGGAGAAGTTTAGGCTGGTAATTTACTAGCCAAGGCTGTGGGGGTCTGCAGGTGAACGCGAGGGGGAAGCAATGCAATTGAACATCTGCCTTGTCCAGAGGCAGCCATGAGGAGTCAGAGATCAAATTGTGGTTTAAGGTGCCTGGTTCCAAAGCCCCACTCAGTGGGTCTGTGGGAGGCAGGGCAAAAACTCCCTCAGTTTGCACAGCCCAGGGTTTTTTTTGACGTTCGGTGCCAGAGCCACAAGCCACCTTTGGATCTTGCAAAACACAATTCCAGTCCTCTGCAATATGTGTTTTCTACCTCAAGGCATCTCCGTAGGGTTTCTCAGACTGAATTTAAGGCAAGAAAGGAAACAGAAAACCCAGACCTGTTTCTCCCATACCCCCTGTCCCTTCCTTACTTGCTTTTCCGGTGGCACACACCCATGGCAAAGGAGATACAAGACACCAAAGTTACTGGCCATGTGCTAAATGCTTCCAAAGAAACAGCATGTGAGTCAGAGTGACCCTTTTACCAAAACCAGCCAGAGAACCAGGTCAAGCTGTTATCTGCAAGCACCTGGAAGACCCACACTGTTAACTTCTGCCCAGACACCAGTGCCCTCAGAGCAGGGGAGGGTTCCCAGGAGTGCACACCAAGGAAGGAGGCCACCAGAGAGCTCTCCTCCCATCCCCACTCATGCCTAAGCAGGACAATTGTACATCTGGAGCCAGGCAGCTGGCGGGAACCCAGCATGGCGCACACCAAACTCTGCAGAAGGAAACCTGGCCCCTGTACTCCATTTGCAAAATGCTTGAAGTCTGATGCTTTCAGCACAGGAAACATCCAAACTCCTTACACTTTAGGATTTAATTTCCCTCCTGCAGTAGCCTGGAGTTTTCATTTCTCATCCTCTCTTGTTTTGGTTTCCTTACACTCTTTTCACATCCTTGCCTTTTCTTTTTTTTCTCTTTTTGGCGGCTCCTCAAGTTTCATTCTCTTTTCCAAGTTATACAAGATGAATTCAAGACTTCTGCCACTCCTCCCTGCTCATTAGCAGACATAAATTAAAAGCAGAATTAAAGAGATTACTTGCAATGCCACTTGAGACACCTTCAAGCCTCTTATTGCTTTGCCATGTACTGTGAATTCTGACCCACCAAGGGACTTTACATTCAGACCTTGCCAAGTGTTTATCTACATCCTGTTAGATAGTTTTGGGGGAAGAGCTCTCATCCTTCTCAGAAATAAGGTGAGATTAAGACTTTGCTGGAAGTTTTCCATTCCTGCATCAAGTTTTGTTGCAAAAAAGTTACCACCTGCTAAGGTGTATTGACACTAAAGCACAGATATGACCCAGTTGCAGAAAAAAAACATGCAACAAATGACTTCTTTTGTTTGTTTCATGGATTTTGGGTAGGATGTTACCAGACTTGTACTGGAAACAGCTACCACCTTCAGGGCCCTGGTCAGCCACAGCCTCCCACAGAGACCACAGCTACAGTGAGCCAAGGAAAATCACTGCACACCAGCCCACTGCCAGGGCCAAGTTTGATTTCTACATTTCCAGGTGACAAACAGCTGAGGATCTGATGATTTTTATTGCCATGCTCAGCTGCACCTATCACCTCCTCTCTGTCATCCTGTATGGCAGGGAATAGGCTGAGAGAGATGCCAGTTGCTCCATGCTCATGGATGTGCTGACACATTTGCACCCAGCTGCTCAGGGACACTGTCTGAGTGCAATCACAGTTATTTCTGAAGTCTCATGTGATGTTCACAGGTACAGCCTCTGTTGTTAAAAAGCTCAGTTGGCACAAACCAGAGGGCACAGCGCTTACAGGGTCCTGCCTATCCCACAGCACCATTCACACCCTGACAGTCACATACAGATCCAGGCAAGATGCGAAACTGAGCTCAAGTGCCCCAGGGATGGAGGGCAGGGCGCTCAACCACCTGTGGGAAAAGAGCAGCAAGAAGGACTGAGCATGTGTCAGGAGACATTCTACCCCAGCTGGTCACCGGAAAGGGGCTGGGAGCGACGAGGACAGAGCACAAAGCCAGCAGCTCAACAACTGTCAGCTCAGAGCGCCAAGGCACAGCGAGCGCACACGGGCCATCGCTGCTACGTAAGGCACCACATGCCTTAATCTCTCCCAGGGGAGAGAACCTCATCCAGCCCAGACTGTTTGTGTACTCAGCTAATTTTGCTGCCTGACTTTCCACCTACTTGCTCAGCAGAAAACCGATCCTCCCAAGTAATCATCACTATTTCATCCCTACCCTCAGACCCGAGGCCATGGCATAAGCAAAACCCTGCCACGCTGCATCAGCTGCACACCCGGTGTCACAAGGGCAACTGGCTGTCCTTGCCATGTCCCCTTTGCTAAAGCTCCTCTTCCAGGCTGAGGACTGTGTATGCCAGCACAATCAAATACTGCAGCCCACTTGTTAACCTAAACGAGCCTCCTATATCCTAAAATAGTGTTCCAAATCTCCTATGTGGCTCCTACACACAAGTCAGGCTGTTCAAGCGCAGTAATATAATTAAGGGAAAAAAATGCCCTGCATACACCAGGGAGTATCCTGAACAGCATGAGCTTAGTATTAGCTCTTGCTAGAGCGCAGTGAGACTATTTCTGGCTGCTGCCTCCAGTGCTGGTGTCCACACTTGTGAAAAAAAGAGGTTGTGGAAGTGGAATACTTCCAAAAAGAATTAGGAGAATGAATTGGGAACAGGAAAGCCTGCTGTGCAAACGCAGGCTTGAGCGCTCGATTGGTTCAACTAAGCCAAGAGATGATCACGAGAGGACTTAATCACCCCCTGCAAAAGTGCAGGGAGAAGATTTCTGCTGGCAGTGGGACTCTCCTCCAGGGCTGCCCAGATTCCACACACAGAAGACAAAGGAGACAACTCAGCCTGTGGGTCGCTGTAAGAGGGCAAACTAGGCTAGGGTGGCAAGTATTATGCCCAGGTTGACAGCTCCACTTGCAAGCCACCCCACCCATTAGGGCCCAAGCTGTAACAGAGGAAGGCAGATGACTGCTGGAGATGCCCTGGTCCCCATCCCCAAACCAGCCAAAAAGATGAAGCAGAAGCCAACCTGCATCGCAACACCAAGGGCATCTACTGACAGCCCACCCTGAGATGTCCCTCTGCACCTTATCTCTTCATTTCACAAGTAAAAGACTTGCCAGAGGAGAAGCCCATGTTCTCAGAGTCAGGCCAATGGTCATTTGGAAAAAGAGAAGGCAGATTATATTGCCTTTAAAATGCAAGTCAACTATCCTCACTGGATCAAGGGGAGGATCAATTTGGACAAACCAGCAACCTTAAGAGGTCAGACCAGGCATTCCATGTCTTTGTCCATCACTTTGAAGTCCACTGTTCTTCTGTTCCTGTTTCCACACTGAAACCAATTTTGTCAGGAAAGCTCTGCATCAGACACAACTCTAAAACTCGTCTGCAACACCAGAACCTGGTCTTCACTCCTCCCTCCAGGTGCAGCTCACTTCACCTTTAAGGCAAGGCTGCCCAGGAATGCCTCTTTGAGCCGAGTAATAAATGGCACGGATCTTTCATGCTGGGGCTGTAATCCCATTTCAGAGCTGCATCCTGAAGCTGAACATGCACGTGAGAGAGCAGAGACATCACACCACTCCATGTGGGGACAGGAACAACTCACTGGGAGCCCATCTTGCGCTCAGACTGGGGCATCCTTTGCACTGTCAACACCCCTGGCACCAGGCTACCTTCTTTTTTTAAAGCAAAGGGACACAGTTATTTACATTCCATCATTAATTCCCCTAATGCCCTGAAGAGTATTTACTGAGGTTAGCCAAGCATTTGAGATGCTTGCAAAGTACTCTCAAGCTTTCCTTAATAGCTATTTCTGTATAGTCATGTTTTGTTCCCACACATCTCTTTGGGCTTTTTCAGTCTTGCTAAAGACAGGTATAAAGAGATGGCAAGGATCTCAATCATTTGAGGTAGGAAAAGAAATTGGTGAGAAAACAATTCTATTTAATGGACCTATTGTCTCCCTTCTATTTTCTTCTCCCTGGCAGTACTGTGAAAAAGCCTTTCTCCTTCCTTCCATCACCAGCTGGAAAGGGTGAGATCATACAGCTCAGACACTTCCATACCGTAACTTAGAGATTCATCCCATTGTCAACTCCAGAGCTTCCACACTCCCCTCTGGCATCCAGCAGCATCCTTGCAGAAAAGTTTTTAATAGCTGTTCTTCCCAGGCCCACAGAAATCCACATATTGAGGATATTTCTTCTTTTTATATCCCTCACTGCTGCATGTCTTCTCACAATTTTTTTCCTTTCCTGGTTCTCTCCCTGATGCAATTCTCCAGGGCCACTTCACACCTCCCAGAGCCTCTCATTTTAAAGTCCACTTTCTACTACAGTTTCCCCAGGTACAGAATTATTAACCAAAAAATGCAAGAGGACAAGGCATTCTGGGGATATAAAGCTTCCTACAACCTCACAGCGAGAATCCTGCCCCTGGCATTTTTTCTTCCACAACAGTCCTTCACTGTTCCATCACAGCTTTCCCATCACCTTCTCCTGAAGCAGCTAGAACCAATACAAGTTCTTTGGTCATCACACTCCTGTGTGCTTGCCGTGCTGCCACTCAACATCAGCAGGGTCAGTGCTGAACCATCTTGTCCCCACCACCCACTTGCAGTTGTGTCTCTGCAGCATTCCCAGAGCCTTCAGCCAGGACAGCAGCTCCAACACCACTCATACAGCGAGAGGCCCTGCCTGGAAAGATTTAGAGCCTGTGCAGATACAGCAGGAGGGGGGAAGAAAAAACAAAACAAAACCAGGTCTGGAGAGAGGAAGGCAACTAGTTGCAGGGCAGCGAGCAGAGCATGCTGTGTGCTCCCTGTCCACTGCCTGAGGTGCTCATCTGCAACCATTCCTGCCTGACTGGTGGAGGTTGGAGCGCAAGTGTGACTTCCAGGCACCACTGCAAAGAAACGTCCCTGAGGAGGGAGGGGAGACTAGAAGCACCAGCCAAAAGAGGCTGTTTTGGTTTTGCATGAACTCTACCCACCCTTCACCTTCAGGGACACTTCCTCCCCTTGCCACAAGTAACAAGCACAGATAATTGAAGGAAAACATCATTTCCCAGAGCACTTCTGATCTGTATTATCCATGCTCATTACAAGCTGTGAGGTGCATTCTGGTCTCCATCAGCTCCAAGCACACAGGAAAGTGCAGCACAGGGGTAAGGGGCAGAACTGCTGCTGGGAATGCACAAAACCCAAACCAAAACCACTTAATAGCTCTTGAAGGACTGGCAAAGACACGTGGGCTTGTGCTCAGGCCAGGATATCAAAGCCCTAGGGCATTTGCATAGCCCAAGTTGCTTCCTTGAGCTTATCCAAGAGAGCGGATTTAACTGGGCAGTCCTAGGGCATCAGAGGCAGAGTTCAATTCTCATCTATTGACTTGTGGGGGTTTTGTCCTGCCCTCCTTTAGGCTGCCTCCTAACCTTGGCAACAGTACCTCACTGGTCAGTCTAACAAAAAGACGACTTGGAAAAAGGAAGAATTTTTTCTTCCTTTTCAGTCATTTTCTTAAGCTTTGCAGGTTGTTTTTTTGTTTGGGTTTGTTGTTTTTTTTGGTTTGGTGGGGTTTTTTTGGTTTTTTTGTTTGGTTGGTTGGTTTGTTTTTTGGTTTGGGGTTTTTTTTTGTTTTGCTTTTTGTTTTTTATTTGTTTGTTTGGGATTTTTTGCCATTGCACATGGAGTTAAGTTGCTGCTAACCTTTGGCTGCTTCTACTCTGCTGCCATGGCTGTTTGGAGCATCCCAGGAGGTGACTGGACAGACACATGAGGCCCAGGCCACTCACTGTCTCACCCCAGCATCTCACAGCTCTTCACCACTTAGAGAATTTTCAAAAAGGTGTTCAGGGACCACGTTTCACCAGCTCACTGCAGAAAGGCCCTATGCTCAGCAGCAAGGCATTAGACAAGCAGCAAAAGAGTAGATAAGCAAGAAGAGTTAGAGGGAAAAAAATTTGCTTTGGCAGCATGTTTTCAAGGTCCCTTTCTCCAGAAGAGCCATGAAGATCCAGAAGGGATGCTGCACACAGCCCATGTACTAAAATCAAACTGCATTTTTTTCTTAATAGCATTAGTCTCAATCAAGGAAGCAGAAGAGGCCTGCCCAACCTGAAGAGAGGGTAGCTGCATATGGAACTACCCCCAGCAGTGCTGTTTTCCTCTGAGGGATGGTGGGATGCACAGATCTGGAACCATCACCCACCTCCGAGTCATCTCTTGCAGCTGCTCTGACAAATGTGGGGACAGATGGGGAAAGAGTGATGGGAAGCAGCAGTGACAGGCTGCAGCAACACACCACCTTCCTTTAAACAGCCTCACTGCCTGCAGAACCAGGCTCCTGCTTGCATCATATTCACCCTTACCCAAAAACCATCTCCCACTCACTCAAACCTCACCTCCCTCCTCTCTTCAGCCCTTCTTGCTCCTTTTCTTCCTCCCCTGCTCCCATCAGGGTCAGGAAACTCAGGTTCAGCATCTTCCATTTGTGAATCATGTGATTTATACCATCTCCAGCCTGGTAAACTATAAGATATTGGAGAGGATCCAAGACTGCAGGAAGTGTGTCTGCCTTGGAAAAGACAAGAAACAGAGGAATAAACTAGATGGGAAACTAGATGGGCTCTTCCTTCACCTGGTGCCCCAACCTCTCTTTTCCAAGTCGTGTGATTTATCTGTCTCTGGACCATCTCTGCAGGAACCAGGTCCATTACGGAAATTAAAATGTGCTACTGCCAGCAGCTGGCAAGATCAAGCCCTCAGCACGCCTGTCCCCTCCAAGCAAGGATGGCAGACACCACGGAGCTTGCAGCCAAGTGCAGCAGAGAAGGTGCCAAGAGAAGCTCCTGCACTGCGCCCCGATGGGCCACCAGCATTGAAGTCTTCTGGCCAGTGGCACAGCTCAGAGGGCCAGCCAGATGCCAACCTGAAGATGGATTCTGGCACAGCCAGGCTTCCAGGAGCAATGGGAGAGTAAACTCAGACCTGCCATGCCACTGCTTGCAACCCACAGCATAAGAACATCCGAAGTGTTGGAGGGACATCAGGATGCTTCAACACTCAGACCGAGTTTGGGGTAGGGGGAGAAGAAACCCCTTTCCCTTCTCCCCACAGCTTCCCTTCCTAGGGAAATATCCCCAGTAAGAATATGCCTGAACCAAGGAAAGATTCACCTCCCAGGACAAATACCTAACACAGGGGGCTGGTGGCTGCAGGTGCTGCTAGAAGGTGTGACCAGCCACACACCTTTTCCGCTTCAGCATAACTCACACAAGAGGAACCCTAGAAGAGGCAGCTTGATGTCTCATTGACTGCAAACACATCAAGGTCATTATCATTCCCTAGAAAAATCTTTTTTACTCATGTATTTCCAAATGATAACACGAGAGCATTCAATCTTGAAGACGTCTGTGCTCCGAGCTGGTGACAGCTCTGGAGGAAGCACAGGAATAAATGCCTGGGGAAGCGTATTAGAAGGGCTCAGAGCTGGCAAGGCAGGCACAAACTTCTCCTGAGCAAGATGAGCTCAGTCAGGCATTACTGACTGAAACAAGAGGAGAGAAATGCAACCCATGCTGGGAGAAGACAATTTTCAGGTGGCCCTTCCCAGCCCCGTGCAGCAGCATGTTTCTCCCTACACCAGCACTCCTCAATCCAAGACACTGAAGACATCACTGAGCAGCCCAAAAAACACTGCAAAGGCAAAACCTCACAGCCACACAGAAGCACTTGCACACACAAGCAGCCATAGGAGAAGGAGAGCAGGTTTGTGAGCAGGGAAATGTTGGAATATATCATAAAACAACCCATGGAGTTTTGTCATAAGAGGCAAGGTGGCCCTTAAAAGTCAGGGAATGCAGTCTTGAAGGCTCAGAACTTTGTGGCCACATCAAGACCAGGAAAGAAAGAAGCCTTACAACCAAGGGGCCTTAAAACTCCAACTGTTTCCTTGATGCAGAGAATGCAGATGATGTGCACGGACCCTGGCCTTAACAGCAGGATGAGGTGTCCTTACGCACTCAAGCACTGAAATAGGAGCTTGTTCTGCCTGAGGTTCTGCTGGCCTAAGGTCTTGTACAGCTGAAGGGCAGACGAGAAACCAGCAGCTTTGGCAGGGGTATCAGACAATTTTTGTTTTTAATGGATTTCCCGCCAACAGACTACTTGCTGGTACTTTCCATCGCTTAAGACAAAAGAGTGGAAGTTATCACCTGGACAGTCAGAGCACTGCCATGCCAACAATCAGCCTAATCCCTCTGATTAGAAGAGGATTTGGAAAAAAACAGGAGGGGAGATTTCCTTCCTTCCTTCCTTTCCTCCTTCCTTCCCTCCTTCCTTCCGCAGCATTTCAAACAAACCCACTTCATGCTGTGCCACGAGGTAACCTTTTACCAGGCTGTCCCCAGTCCAGCCTAGACACAACAGGGCACTGAGCACTCTATCTGGGGCCAGAGATCTAAATCCTTAAGTGCCTCTGACCGTGTCCTGTAAAGGGATCACAGCAATCCCCACACGACAGCAATATCCTCCTGCACATCACCTGGGAGAACCTGGGGTGACACCACCCTCGTCTGGATCTGAGCCCTGACCTCCCAGTGCCCTTTCAAACCTTCTGCACTCTGCTCCCTGCATTGCCATGATACTCTCGCTCCCCGTCACAAGGAACCTGTCAGGATTGCTGATCAGCTGCATGATCTGCTTAAGAGGAGCAGATCAAAGCACACCAGCCAGCTCCTTTGCAGCCTGTGCCATTTCTGTCCTACACTTCTCAGTTCTCAGGGAAGCAGCAGGGTCAGCAAGGTGCAGGTAGCACTGTAGCATGGGCTTACTCATGCTCGTGCACCAGGAGTTGGAAGATGCTGGAGAAACGTGGTAGCTTTGTAACCAAATGCAAATCCGAATCCCCAATCCAAATGTGGGGAACAGCAGAAGGGAAAAGCAAAAGTACCCTTTGGCAGGTCCCTTTCTCCCAGGGAAGGTCACTTGGGCCAGCAGATGCAGGGAGGCGTCAGAGTGGGGCTCTCCATCAGCTGTTGACAGCACAGACACTTCATCTTCCGCCAGCAGGAACGTCTGGGCAGCCCTGCATAAGCTCCTCGGGTACTCTGGACCATCACCAAGTGACAGTTCATCCTCATTCTCCCATCCTTGCCAGCCTTCTGACCATCCACTCCCTAAATAGCTCAGATCATTTCAAAGGGATGGTACAAGGAACAAGAGGTTAAAAAAAAAAAATCTTCTCCCTCCCTCACCTGCCTGTGCAGCATCTCAGTCTGAGGCTGTGGGTCAAACAGCCTCCTTCAGTTCAAGGCAAACAGAATCCTGTGATCTTTAAGTGACCATCTGTGACCCAGAGCTGCAGCGTGGAGAGAGTGGATACAGACCTGCATCTTAAGTAGACTGGATTTTTTATTACACTTACACAGCACAGACAGCAGAGAGATCCCCCAAAGACTTCACAGCCAGATGTAACAGCAATGTGCAAGGCCTAATGGCATGCAGGGAACATGCTCTCCACTGGCTGCAGCCTGGCTGCTCAGACCCTGCCTCACTGTGGGGAGCACGAGCCAGCAGATCCTTTATTTTTTCCTTAAGGCAAGAGCTACAGCCACTCAGTTTTTGGTTACCCAAAAGAACGTAGGCACACTGCTACCAAGGCTGCAATGCACCACATCTGCAGACTAGCTCCTGGTGAGGGTTGTCCTAACCTGAAAGCACCAAACCAGCCTGCCATGACCTACACAAGGAGCAAGAGACTGCACTCAGCTGGGGAGCAGCACCAAAACACTCTCACCTGCCTGGGCATCACTGCCGGTGAAGCACGATAGGCACATGGCAGAGCTGGGAGCACTGAGCATCCTTCCTGCTGGTGTTTCCCCTCTGGATAAAACACAGTTCATCCCTGCTCTGCAAACATCCCTGCGCATCACTGCCCTGGCCAAGAGCCGTGTTCTGCAGCTCAAGGGCAAGCAGATGGTAGAAAGCCACACTTGCAGCAGGAGCAGAGCAGGAAGCCTTCGAATCAGGCTGCAAATGCAATACAGCCACGCTGCTCCAACTGGCAAGCCCTTTGCCATGCATAAGTAGAGTCATTGCCTCCCAGCACCTGCACATTGCCTTCAATTTACACATGATGACCATAATTAACACCTCATCTCCAATGGACTCAGGCTGGATGATCAGTGTAGTGATCACAACCTTGCTCCATCCCCAGCACAACTTTCTGCCATGCCAAAGTCACTCCTGACCCTTTTCTTCCTGATCAAAAGGGGACTGCCAGAGGCTCACCAGAACTGGTGCTTCCAGGTCGTGGGTTCTCTTTCTGAATTTAAAGTTGCGTAGAGAAATCTATGAGGTATTTTTCAGGCCGAGATGTTGACATTTTATTTGCCCAGTATGAGCACCCTCAGTTGCTTTATTGCAAAGATGTAATTAAACAAAGCACCAAGAATAGGAAGGGACAGGGAAAACCTCTGTGAGGTGCAGCTGGGATGTGCTTGATCCTACAGCTGTCACACATCAGTGCTGAGGATGTACAACCAGATTACTGTCATACAGCATAAAACATGTACCTGGAGAAGCTTGACAAGGCATGTCTGGGCAGAGGAGGGATGCAGCATGAATCTGGGGTGCACAGCATCACCAAGGCTCCTCAAAGCACAGCCTTGGTGGAGGGCACCTTGCAGCTGCAGGTACACAAGCACAGGCTTTGCAGTGGTGGAGTGTGAGGGATGAGTTTCCCACTCAACCCTGAGAGCAGCTGAGCCCCCACAGATGGAGGGAGAAAAAGCCAGCTCAGCCAGGTCCTCAGCTCTTCCCAGGAGTGGGTGGGTGGTGTGGCAATGCTGTGGGTGATCAGGACTTGCTTTCCTGAATCTATGCACTTATACAAATTCACAGCAGAGGGAAAAAAATAAAAATCCCCTTACTTTTGAGACTGTCAAAGGCTGGAGTTACATAGTGCACGCTCACCCTGTTGTCACGCCGTTCCTTGCATGTCCACTACTGTCCACTGCTAGGGACAGAACCCCAGGACATTTGGCTGCACTGACCAAGCCATTCTCAAGGAATAACCCAGCCTAAAGCATGCAGCAGGAAAGCACTGGGGCAGATATTTTGATTCACATTTGCAAGGGCTTTTGACAGGAGCAAAGAAAGAACATTTTAAGCATTCCTTTCAGCCAGCACACATCCCAGCCCATGAGACCTCTCCTCGGGCAAGGCACAAGAACAATCTCTTTCAAATCAAGGGCTCCTTTGTCACCCTGCTGCAAGCCATTTGACCTTCAGAGTCAGAAGGAAGCTCATATCACAAGTGGTCTGATGGGCCCGGGTTGGGAGCGAGCCCAGGCACTCGAGAAGGACCACGGCCCGGCTGCCAACCCCAGCATCTCAGCAGGGAGATAAACAGACCCCAAGCCTGAGCACTCAGCTCTGGAAACACTTGTTCTGACTCAGCACATTTCCTCTGACAGCCAGACGCAGAAGGTCACTCAGACCAGCTTTCCATGTACAAGACATATCCTTGCCAAGAAAGAAAAGTCCCAAGCCAGGCTGTGCCACAGGTGTCCAGAGAAGGTTTAAGCCTTTGAAACAGACCTCACTTCACCAACAGCATCTTCACATTTCTTTTAAATGCATCAATCCCCACCACCCTCCCTGCTTTGAGGAGACAGATTGCACACTCGTCTTCGTTCATTCACTGCTCTCCCTGCAATTGCCCCACCTTGAATATTTAGGGCTCTCTTCTCTGCAACTAACTGCAGAGGTATTTATTAGGGAGCACAGGACTTCTGAATGATACATGGAGACAGCTGATCCCACTAGAGCCAGGAGAGCTTCTGCCCTAAAATTCACCAAGTACCCTGGTGCAGCCTTTTGAGAACTGCTTGCTGTAGACAAGCTCTCCCCCACACCAGAAACCTCGACAAAGTGAGAGCTAACATGAGTTGACACTGCTGTGACACCTCTGACATGCAGCTGTACTGCCAGGGACTGACATGCAGCTGTGCTCTCCCCATGGACTGTGCCTCCTGTTCTGCACCAAGGTAGGACCACAGCACCTCAAAGCCATTGCAGAGTCCAGCCAGCATCCAAAATGCTGTATCTTCTCCCAACCTTCAGATGCTGGGCCCTAGCAGGGGATCTCAAGCCAGCTGAAACTCTAAATGTGAGCCTCAGATATCAGTGTGTTTACGCACAGGAGTTGCTTGTTGGTGCATAAACACCAGAAGAGACACCGACCCCCACNCCCCCACTACTGCCTTTTGCCTGGTGCAAGACAAAAAACAAATACGGGCTAACACCAGCCCAGCCAATATTCTCCTTCAAACCTGCCCTGCAATCACTGAAACCATGACAATAACAACAGTTTTTACAAGGAGACAGGAACGAATCTGAGCATCAGGCACCAGCCAGAAGGAAGTCACAGCTACGTGGGCACCGCAGAGAGCTGATCTTGGACGGTGCCTGGGTCAGCATGAGCAAGGCACATGCTGGCTGGCATACCAGCTTCTCCAGAAATGGGAAATGTATGACAGATGCATCGTGTTTGTGTAGCAGAACCGCCGCCGCTGCTCCCACAGAGCCCTGTCAGTCTGTTTGCACACAGGCACACCTCAGGTCTGTGTGTGTACCCTTCGCAGCCTACCCAGGCAGCGAGGTGTTACAATACACATTTAACTAATTCAATTACTAGGAAAAAAAAATAATAAAAAATTAGGGCACACAGCCTGTGATTAGGAGTTTCTTTCTCAACACGCTGGCAACATGCCTCCAATTACTGAGCCCTTGATTCTCTAAATTCCCCGGAGATCAACAGCACCTGATACCAGCATGTCCTCAGGTCTTTCATAACCCAGAAAGCCGCTCCCCCACCCCGCTGTTTCAACATTGGTGAGATTTTTCACACCTTGCAGCTCAGAAACACTTAAACCTCGGACATCCAGCCCGGCAGGTCACACCAGATTCGCTGGAGTAATTGGCAGCACAGGTGGGCTGCAGCTGACACAAGCCAGGGCAAAAGAACTCTCATTAAAAGCAGCAAAGCAAGACCACGCTCAGTGCGATGGGAGGAAAATTGCTTCCCACACCGACTCTGTCGAGCCAGCCACCAGGAGCACTGCAAAGGCAAGAGCTAGAACAGCCCTCCCGCTAATAAGATCCCCCAGAAATGCGAATGATGACCGAAGTAGCTGCGTGAAGGCAGGGCAGGAGGCTGGGGAGAGCCAGATGGCTGTTCCCAGCCAATAACCCCAGGTGCCATAGGGTTAAATCAATGCGTGAAGCTATTAAAGGGGGTGGAAGTGTCTTAACATGGTTGAGTGAAATTCCTCACACTTTTAAGTCGACAAGGACCCCATTGGGGCTTAATGAGCTAGCACAACCCGTCCCATTAGAGGTCGTTAACACGCACAGGAGCTTTGGGAAGAGGGGCAATTAGGGTTCACCACTAACTCTGCAAGAGGGACTCTCTCCCCAGCTTTGAATCCCACCGATTGCAAAGAGGGATCCAGAGAGAGGCCATCCCCTCCTCTAGCCTCTGCACTTTCTCCACCTGGGACGGACACACACATCGGAAGTTTGCAGCAGGTTGAGCTCTCATCAGGCTGCACGGACAGAAAATTGGTCCCCAGAGCAAAGCACAGTGCAGAAAGCTCCCAGCCTCCTCCACTGGAGGACATCGCTCTACCCCACCTTCCTTCCTCCAGACTCAGGGCTGAGGAGCCATTGTCCATCACACATCTAGCAGCAAGAACAAGGAGATACCGAGAAAGATTCCATGCTGGAGAAGCAGTCGGCTGCTCCCCAGGGGCTACAGGGCAGTGCTGGGATTACTGCAGCCCTCAGTTTCTGCCATATGGAGTATGATATTTCCAGCCTAGAAATAAAGTTAAGACTTCTCAGGAACTTAGTAGGTACACACTGGTTATTTTCCACTGGCAAGAAAACAGTAACTAAAGCTGAGGTAGAAGAAAAGCAAAAAAGACTCACTGCATTACTACCTAACCTACCAGGTTGCAGCACCTTGCCCTGCTCTTCTCCAGACATCCCTGGGGAGGGCAACCAGATCTGTTGGTAGGGTGGGGTAGGAGCCCCAAGGCTGCAGATGTGGAACTAAAAATGGGAGAGACATGGCCCCCAAATGTGGCTGCCAGCTTCTCCCACACAGCCAGCGCTGGGGAGGGTCTGAAACACTGATCTGCTGAATAGACTTTACAAATTTGGAAACAAGAACAATCCAGAGCATCAATGCCTTGCTCAACCCAGAGCAGAGAACAAGCTGGGAAAGGCTCTGGGTGGCTGCAAGAAGAGTTGTGGATGGGAGAGACCACCCATGAGGGAGAATGCCTGGAACAGTCCCCAAAAAAGTGAGGAAAAATCCTACAATGCAGAGTGCAGACAGCCTTGGACACGATTATTTGGCAAATAAGGATTTTACTGTGATGGAACTGATACATATTTTTTCTTCCCTCCCATAAGAGGGTCCAAAGCTCCCACAGAGAATATAATAAGAAACAAGCTCCAAGGGTCTGCTTTCCTCAAATACTTCTTCCTTTGGGCTTCCAGCCCTGCCCACAATCTAAATATCTCCAACACATGCAGCCCATCAGGGCTTTGGCCTCTCACAGGTGGTGTTTCCCTTCGTTGCCTATCCCAAGGGTGGGGTAAGATCATCGCAGCAGCACAATTCACCACGGGCAGTGATGTAACTCTGGACTTGCATCAATCCAGCCAGGACTCAGCTCCAGCTCCTTCCCTTCTCCTCTGTACTCAAACACCTACCAAAAATTGAGGAGAGGCCGCTCATAGCCCTTTGGTGGCTGTGTGAAGTAGTTGCAGCAGTGTAAGTCTGACTGCTCCTCATGGAGACCTAGCTGTCACTTGCACTTCAGCCCAGGACAAGCCAATTTACCAGTTCTCTCTCCAGATGTCTCCACAACAACTGTATTCTCACCCTGACCATCATCTGCTCACCATGGTGCTTCCCTGGCCCAAGGACACCACTCCATCCCTCCAACTGCACCCAGCTCCTCCAAGCTCCCACTTTTGCACATGCCCTTCATCGCAGTCACCTTTCCTCAGGCAGAGAGGCCCTGCTCAGACCTCACCAGCCTCCAACTGCAAATACTCTCCTCTTTGCATCCTACTCAAAGCCCCTTCCCAGCATCCCCTTTCCCCAAAAGTGCTGCTTACCACCAGTGGCATGGCTCCCAAAGATACCCATGGAATTGCCCAATATTTAGGAACAAATCACTTTGTACTTTGCTCCCATCAACCTAGAAGGAGCCCCAGAAACACCTACAGAAGTATCACCCCTGCATCAGGTTTGCTTTGGTGCCTGGGGGGACCAAGTAACTGCTTGTGAAGCCACTAAAATGACCTCTGCCCCACCCGCACCAGGGCTGGTGTGCACCAAAAGCAGAGTCAGAAGCACAGCCCAGCAGAGTTCCCAATCAGGAACAATTTGCAAGCTTCTGCCTTATCCCTTCCTCTGGCTGGAGAAGGGCAGAAATACCTGCAAATCCCACAGTAGAAACAAACAAACAAAAAAATAATTCCAAGCAATTGATTTCTTGCTGTCCCCTTCTTGCATGGGGACAGATCCAGCTGGAAAGGACCTCAATGACACACCTCACATCTTACACCCCTGGAAGCCACCCCAACAGGCAGGGCTGGAACAAGCAGCATTAGGAGATGGCCAAGCCCGTTCCAGAAATCCAGGAGAGGAACTGGAGCCCCTTGGAGAGAGGAGTGCTCGACCAGGCAGGAGCCACATCTTGCAGCAAACAATTTGATGGTGAGCTATTGGCACAGGTTGCCCAGAGAAGCTGTGGCTGCTCCATCACTGGAAGTGCTCAAGGCCAGGCTGGATGGGGCTCTGAGCAATCTGGTCTAGTGGGAGGTGTCCCTGTCCATGGCAGAGGGGTGGAATGAAATGATCTTTAAGATCCCTTCTAACCCAAACCATTCTATGATTCTGCTCTGCAAAGACCAGGGTGAGCCCAGCCTGCAAAGGCTCCAGTGGGTCTCATAATGCTGTTTTCTGACAGGGTTAGAGCTTGAAGACACCACAAGGGCATGGGCTTCCTCCCATCACCCCACCCGCTGCCAGGAGATGTTACTTGGCCTCATAGAATCGCAGATGTCCAACAGAGAGGGAAACCACAACAGGGCAGTTGAAGGGACCAGGGGCACTGCTCTAACCCTGCTTTTGCCTTGCTCACATAGGAAGCACTGCTGAACAAGCACCTGGCCAGGTCTGTTCCCCCTGCTGCCACCACACTGCTGCGCTGCCCGAGGAGTGCCAGGGACAACTTCCCTGCCTGATCCGCCATGCAATATTTGTTCTGCGTTTCAGGCACTGGCAGGTCTTATTTGTAAGATGATGAAGTGGTCTGAAGCCTTCCCCATACATGCCAATTAGATGCTCCAAACCCCAGGCTCAGAGGAAGGTCAAGCATGTGGTGGGACATGCTCGGCTCCCTGCATCAGTCGGGCTCCTCGATGGGATGCCTGAGGAGGGCTTGGAACAGCATCCACTGCTTTGTTTCATGGTTCTCAAGGAATTGGCTTAAAATGGGGAGGGGTGCTAGAAATAAAAGTTGAGGGGTTTTTTTTGTTTTAAACAGGAAGGCCAGACGTATAACAGTCTCACAACTTCGAGCTGTTTTGATCCAGCCAGCCCCTTCTCTGCTGAGTTCTGTCAGGAGACAGGCACAAAGCACCAATTAAAGACGAGTTATGCTTTTTCTGTCAAGCAAAAAAGAAGNGCTTTCAAAGCAAGCTGTCAAGGCAGCCCCCTCTCCTCCCATCTCCCGCGGAGGAAGAGCGAGGGAGCACCCGCGTGCTGGCTGCGGACCCGTGGCATCAGTCATCAGACCACACCATCAGTCACTTGGCACATCAGGCCGAGCCATGCCCTCGCTTTCCCCCGGGCATCCGTCAAAGCCCGTGACAGGGAGCCAGAGCAGCAGATTCTCCATGGAGATGGGCTGAGCACAAGCCCCACCAGCTCTGATGACAAGAATCCCCACTTATGGGCAATTAGACTGGGAACAAAACAAAACAGAAGCAGCAAGGACTCGGGGCACTAGCTAGCTCGTGTGGCCACAACATCAGCTCCATTTTTCCATGGCAGAGATGTGCACAGCGAGCACAAGCATGCAGACACTGCCTCTTCTGCCATATAGTTTACCATGTTTGAAAGCTCCCTGCACAGCCAGCAGCTCTCCTGGCTCTCAGCAGAGCTCAGGACAGAGAGCTGACAGCTTCCCCCATATATTCCACACCACTGCTTGGTTCAAACCAAGGCTGCCTGCCTTTGCAACATACTGCCAAGGAACCACAGCATGGACACAGCAAGCTCACCTTGGGCTAGTACTTCTATCTCTGAATCTACCTTGAGCACCTGCAAGCCATTCCCAGATGTCATCCAGCCAGCGCCAGCCCTGCAGCTGGACAGATTAAGAAGATTACAAAGATCCCTCTGGGCTTTATTCTTGTATGAGGAAAATAAATAGCAAGCACACCCCCTTCTAGGGTGAAAAAGGGCAGGGATTTAGGCACCACACAAGCACCAACCCCAGCTTTAATAACCTATCTGTTTCTTTGGCAAAGTACCCTTTGCAGAGCCCATTGGTACTGATTAGGGCATCAACTTCACTCCCACTTCTTCCTTCCTGGGCTTTCCAAAAGCCTCAGCTAATTACAGCAGCAAAGTCACCTGCAGGGGAGATAATGCACACTCTCATTTCAACAGGGTGGCACTCGTGCTGGACTGACTACTCCCAAGGAGGGGATACCCTCTGCCACCTTAGCAGGGCCCAGAGTTCTGGGCTGGATCCATGCCACAGTCAGCCCAGAGGAGGAGGGAAGAGCATCCCTACTCCGGTTTAGGTCTGCCTGGACTGGCTGCACACACTCCCAGCTCGCAGGCAAGTGCCCTGCTCATTAGCATGGGGTCACTCAGCTGCAGCAGGGCACAAGCACCACTTGGCTATTGCAACTCCACTCACGTCCACTGCTGTGGAAGTGTTGAATTTCTTTTAAGAGCCCTGAAGATCTTGGTTTGAATTTAAGGGAGGGAAAAAAAAAATCTCACAAAGAATTGCAGGATCTCTGTAAACATACCAGAGGAAAAAAGAAAGCGAATCTTTGAGCCTCTTGACCTTGACAATGTCCTTGTAATTACAAGACTATTTATTTTCAGTTAAACCCCAACTATTGAACAGACAGTGTCAAGTTGGTTTTTTCCTGAGCAGGTGATTATCCTGCCTGACTAATCTAATGAAAATTATCAGGAGGCTACTGACCTCCTGCTACACGCACTAAATAATGCACAAAGCTTCAGGATCAGACAGGCAAATCATAACCCTGCCTTATCTTAATCACTTTCTATACAGCTCCAGGCCTGTTTCATTCCTGGTTGGCTGTGTTAGCCAAATGCTATCTCAGTGGAAACCACAGCAGAGCCAGCACTGAGAACTGCACAGCAAAAAGTTACCTCCTTAAGATTTATTTTTGTAGAAGCCAAGAGCTGCAGAGGCAGATATATTTAGTCTTTAAGCTGCTGTCTGACTCCTGAGCTTATAGCATGAGGCGGTGGTCCCCTGGCACCTGGCTTTGGGAAAAGCAGTATTTTCCCACTACTTTGATGCAGGGTGCAAGGAAGATAAGGTCTAAAAAATAATGTGCACAAAGGGGCTCATTGTTCCAGAGAGGTAAAGCCACCTTTCCACTCCATCCTCCTGGAACCTTCTGTCAGCCTCCCCCTGCAAACAGGGCTGCCCACGGCTTTTGAAGAGGCCACAGCACAGCATGAGGACTAGGGCAAAGCAAGAGGACCCAGCACGGGAGATGCTCTGTCCCCAGCTCGGGGCCTGAGGAGCTGCAGCAATCCTGTCCCACTCCTTGCAGCACCACTCTCCTTCAGGAGAGACAAGTGCAGCAGCTGGAAGAGATAAAAGACGACAAATATCAATTAAGGAGCGTAGAACTAAAGAAGGAGACATTAAAAAAAAAAGTTACCGCACACTCCCCACACAGCCTCAGTTTGAGCAGCACCCACAGCTAGACAAACAGAATGCATTGGGGAGAATTCAAGCCTAAAATAAGTTTCCACTTGGGAATCTACAGAGAATAGTGGAAAAACACTGCTAAAGGACAAATTGACTAATTTTTATACCCCCGGCTCCCCAACATGACACCACAGCTGCAACACCAGAGAGAAGACACCCCCTTACCCATCCAGCCTCACCTTGCTGCCTCATCCTCAGCACCCATCATATGTGGTTCTTCAGACTTCCTGATACAGGAGCTCCCAGATCCCACCCCATCACTGCTGCAACCAGGAGCTTCACCTTGCAGCCCTTGCAAACTGCTGACAGCCTCAGCAGCCTGCTCCTGCCCTGCAAGGCTCTCCCCGTTCACAGAACACCTGATTTATCCTCCCACCCCAGGAGTCTTGAGCCACTTGTCTCCAGCTGGGGAGGTGCTAAGCAAGATGTGGGTGGACTGGATTCCTCATATTTTAAATGGCCATTTCTTCCCGTCTTGTGACCTTTCAGAAGAAGAGAGGCAGTCTCTTCTAAATTGAGCAGAAAAAAAAGCCCAAGGTGGTTTTAGGCATGACAGAAGAGGGAGCAAGAGAAAGCATAGAAAGGCAGGCAGGAAATAGCACAAGATTCAGCTTTGGGAAAATACCAGCTAACACATGAAAGGAAAATGATCCATAGCAGAGGTATTCAAAGGGAAGCAAAAACCTGGGAAAAATTAATGTCCACAGCAGCAATTGTTGGGGGGACAGTGATCAGGCAGGGCTTTCAAACTGAGCAGTACCGAGGCAGAGGCTCTACCCAGGGCAGATCCTAAATCTGCTGATGGAAGAATTCTGCACTACTGCTCTGTGGACATGGCCATGCCCAAAGGTGTCTCCAGAGAGATGATCCTGAGTCCCGTGGAGCCTGGTCACACCACCTGGACATGGTATGGCTAAAAGGGTTAACTGTCCAGGACACAGCAAAAGGAAAGATGCTTTGTTTTTTGTCTCAGTTTTACAGAGCTGCCTGTTGCTGAGGCATCTGAGCTACTTCTGGAAGGAGTTAGAATAAATAAATTCCTCCATCTCCTAGTCTGGGCGACAAGAGCAACCTCTGGCTTCTCTGGTCATTGAAGCCAACTCTGTAACTGCTTGTGTCACACAGCCTTGCTCCATCCACTTATCCTGGCTGCCCTGAAAAGCCAAGGTGCAGGTCAGCTCGTGTCTCTGCTGTCTAGCAGCTGCTTGGTGTCCTCCACAAGCACAGCTGGGGTTGCAAGAGGGCCATTGGCTGGGTTAAACTGGCGGCACCCCACTGAGTTATGGGGGACCCTCCTGAACTGCCATCCTTGCTGAAAAATGCTGCTCATGGATGGCTCAGACAGCTCCCAACAGGCACCATGCAGGGTCTGGTGAGTGTAAAGTGGAGGTAAGAACCTGGCAAATGCAGTGAACTACAGCTGTCTCAGGACTGACTTTACCATTGTGCCTGGTCAGGGAGAAGGGATGGAGTTAAAACCACATGGCACAAAGCCCTCAAAAATGCTCCAAGGACTAGAGCTGGAGCTGGCTGCTGGTGCTGGGACCAAGGGATAGCTCTGGCTCCAGCTTCAGTGCCTGCAGCCACCCCTGTGTCTCTATTCCAAAGTATGGTAAGCACCATCCTCTTCTCATGCCAGGAAACAGGCACTGAGCCTTCCCGCTCACACAGTGGCAGCAGGCTGTGACACACAGGTTGTGACTGCCTGGGAGGGACTGCGACACACCAGAGCTTGCAAATGCACGTTCTGCGGAGGTTTCTCCACTCCCCAAGCCGACTTCCAGCTGGAGACACGTGCCTGTGCTTGTCCCCAAGGCAGACAGCAGCAACAGAGGCATCCTCTGGTGCCACTCCCTACCAGCGGAGCATGGCAAAGCATTGGAGTGACAGCCCCCAGGGACACGGGAGCAATTTCCTCACCGCACACACAAGGACAGCGCTCGCCTTCCTGGCTGAACCCCAGTGGTGAGACGCTGATTAGTGCCACTCATCCTGGCTGTCTCAAGGCAGACACCCAGCCTGCTGGGACTCTGCTGAGGGCCCACCAGCTCATTGCACACATGCTCACCTCTAAGACCTAGGTCAGATGCAGGCTTAGGGGGGAGGAAGGGTTTGCCTGCAAGTCTCTACCACTGCCCTCTCCACCCCAACACATCTTTTTCAGTGCAAACCTGGCTCTGTCTGCTGCTTTTGAACATCTACTGCTAGCTGAGCCTAGAATGGCCTGATCAACAGGGAGAAAAAGGAAGCTAAAATCTGTTTCTCTTCACCCGTCCACCAGAGCTGTTGCTCCAGCCCCCACATGTTTATGCCAGTGATGGGAGGCAGGAGGAACCCAGCTGGACTCCTCCAAGACAGGGATGGAGCAGAGCGAGCTGTTGCTGGGCCAGCACTTAGGAGAAGAGCATCTTCAACATGACAGCTCAGCAAATTTGATCTGAAACTGGCAAGAGAGAAACAACATAAAGCCTTTAAATGTCATCTTGGGTTTGACTGCCAGAAGCACTACAGACAGACAGACAGAAAGACAGACACAGATAAGCACAGTGCTGCACAAAGAGCCAGATGCCCTACTTTGATCTACTCAAGTATTTACTAATGTGTCCCACAGCTGGCAGGAGCTGTTAGCAACTCAAGAAATCTGGTTCTCTGCCACCAGCTCTGCTCTGGGACCTCAAGGAAATCCCAAAGCCACTCCAGGTTTCAGTTTCCCCTCTTTGCAGGCAATGATGCTTCCCTCCAACCCCTAGTGGTGGCAAGGTTAAAGGCTGACCCTGGTAATGAACTACAGCAAGCAGCCTTGGGGAACCCTCCAAGCCTAAACGCAGATGTGCAGTGAGTCAAACCTCTAGTTCGGGTCCTACGCCCAAAGACAGGCCAGATCAATTCCTTGGGAGAGGCAAAGTCAAAATCATCAACACATATCCTTTGCCATTGGCTCTTCTGACCTGGGCAAGTCATGTCATCTTCTCCTTCCTTCCTCTGCCAGCACTGGGGAGAGACCAGGTCCATTTGTGCTCCCCTGTGCATAAGGCAGCCCTGCTTGGAAAAAACCCTGCCATTTCTGGCCTGACCAGAGGTACAGATGTGCCAAAACTTGGAAGCACAAATGCTGCATGCCCCTGAAGTCAAGGACCTACCATGGCTGTTGGGGAAGTTCCTCTTTATCCTTGCTCTGCAGATGAACAAGCTAGGATGAACCTGAGATAGCTGATCCAGAGCAAAGAGGGCTGGGGGAGAGCAGATGTGTCTGTACAGCAAAAAGCACTTCGCAGATGGGGATGATCAATGATCCCACTTCCAGTCCTCCTCCCATCTAAACAAGCCCCGAGAACATGGTGTGCCTCAGCATTGCTGAAAGATGGCAACACGCACAAAACTGGAGCCCAGCAGGCAGGGTGTGCCAATGGGGATGATTGATGGTGGCTTGCTGGACTTCTGAAGGATGGACACCTTCACTGGGAGTCGCCAGGTGCGTGCCTGGGATGCCCTCAATACTCAGGTTTCACAGAGCTCAAACTGCAGCTTCTGGCAAAGCAACTCCAACTGCAGGTACAAAGGAGGAGCCTCCAAAGTGTTCAGGAAGTTGGGACATTACAGAAATGCCCTATCAAAAGGGCAAGGGGTTCCTGCCAGGTGGCACAGCACATCTGAGGCATGGCCAAAAGTACTGTCCAGCCAAAACACTCCCTCCTGCACAGATGTCAGCATTAGCTGGTGCTCTGTGCTCTGTGCCCTGTCGCAGCACTTACTTTCATGCACAAAATAAAAACTAGACTCGCCAACATACCCCGTGGGCCTGTCAAACTAATCACGTTAGGAGGACGGGAAACATACCAGCAGCAAGAGCCGGCCCTTGCTCCAGAGCCCTTGCAGAAATCACGCATCCAGGAGACGGAAAAGCCTCTGTCGTTCCCGTAACCAGGTCAATAAAAGCACAGACAACTCCATCCAGAGAGAGACTTTTTTTGCGAATCACAAGAAAGAACAGCTTCAGCTCGCCCAGCTGCAAATAGGTGGGCAGGCACAAAGAGGCAGCACGGAAACGTGTCTGTGCAACACGTGTGGGCCGTCGGCTACCCTGCACATGGCTGGGATATGGGGCAAGAGGAAACCGCTCTGAACCGAGCCGGGAGAAACAGCGGAGGCAGCTCAGTGTGGCTTCTCCCACCCCCACCAGCTGGGCTCCCAAATCCAGCAGCCTCCCACCCATATGTGTGTCTGGCAGGCTGGGGAGAGACAACAGGCTAGACAAGGATTTCAAAGCTGAGAGGTCCCAGGCAGCTTTGAACGGCCTCGGATTCATGGAGTGACAATGACCCCCCCCTTTGGGGAGCAAAAATACCAAAATTAACTTCATCCTGGCTCCTCAAGAACAAAGCCGTCCTGTCCCCAAACCCACAGCTACCTGTGGGTGCACTGTACTGTAACACTGTTATTTCTGGAGCTCTTAGTTAAGTGAGAAGCCCAGAGGACTGGACAGAGCTTTTTTTGATCCAATTTCAGAGCAGCAGCAGCCTTTTGTTGTCTCTCCTTCCTTTTAATGTATTTATTTTTCAAGCCCTTAGTTCAGTAGCACAGAGGAGGGTAAATCACACATTGATGGTGAAGTCTAGCACAGGCTGCCTCCTCTTTGCATCTGAGAACCACACTCTAACCACAGGAAAGGATGTGTCCTCATTATCACCAGCATTTTTTAGGCCCTAGACAAAAGGACCATGGTGCAGAGCGTACCTAGAGCAAAAGCAGATATTAGGTTGTTTTATTATACATGACGTTGTTTGATTTCACAACCAAAACTCGTGCCTGGCCCTGAGGTACCCAACCCAAGCTGCTTCTCCAGGCAGGAGGGCAGCAGTGCAGATCATCCCATCTGTGCTGGTCAGCCTGTGACGCTGCAGACCAGAGAGCAGCTCCCCATCCATCACCTCTAACACGGCACCCTAAAATGCAGCGTGCCCCCTGCAACACTGGGACCCCAGGGCAAGAGCACAGGGAGAGCTGCGTGGGTCAGCCCTGCGTGGCAGGGTCTTGCAAGTCACTACACCCAGTTATTTGCACATGTACTCCAGCGTCTGGGAATGCCACCAGAGACCAGGAGTAGCAGGAAAATACCAGGCTGCAACTTTGTGAACAAAATGAATTCACTGGCTTAACACCCACATAATTAAGAGCAGGCGCTTCCCTCGGTAGCTGTTAGCATGGGGGTGTGCCTGGTTGTGTGTTCACTTTCGGGGGCTGCAATACCACCTACAAAAGCAAAAGGAGTCCCTTTGCAGAGCCAGGATGCTCACGGCACTGATGAAACACACGGGGAGCATCCTTGCCCCCCCAAGATCTATTTTATTTCCATTGAAACAGGAGTAACAGTAGCTCCTTCCTGCCAAGGAGGTCTGAGCCACCTACTGCTCCTCTCTCCTGGCAGTTCCGAGGGCTCTGACAGCCATGGGGACCTCAGCCTTTAGAGAGGAGAGAATGCTTTTGCTCACTGTTGCTGGGAACAGCAATGGGCCCAGCTCTCCACACTCATCCACCAGCCAGCTCCCTGGCTTCAGGTGGCTCCTACTGGCTCCTGGCACCACTGCTGGGAATGGGCAACTCCCGCTCTCCTCTCCTCACAGGGCAGACTGAACAGTGGTTTTGATGGATGAACAACAGGCAGTGAGAGCAGCCCCAGAGGGAGCAACCCTCAGCCACCCTCTCAAAGGGGAATCAGCCATCCACTGCCCAGGTGTGGTCCTGCAGCAGTCCAGGCTGCAAGCTGCTTCCAAGTATCAGGGAAAAGCCTTCCCAGGAGCCTTTCCCTCTTACCCAGCGCTTCTTGTACCACTTCCCTCACCAGTTCCCCCTCACAGGGTGTGTTGCATAGTATTTAAGTACAAACAGGTCTGGGCAAGCCAGATTTCAGCTGATCCCGTGTCCCCTCTGTCAGGCAATGCTAAGAAAGGGGTCATGATTCCTCCACCACCTGTTAGTACAGCATCATCTAATGCAAACCCTTACAGCCTTCCTCCTCCAGCCTCCCCCAGAAACAGAGCAGCAGAAAGTGATCCCCCCCAGGGAAATGAGAGGAGATTTCCCACATAATGGGCACCAGTATTAATTCTTCCAACTGCTGCAGCGTTCCTTTCATTCTGTGACTTTATGAACATCACTCGATGTTGGCAGCAGCCCCGGAGGGTATCACAAGTCACCTGAAAGGAAAAGAGCTTCTTCAAGCACCGGCATCTGGGCTGCATCTGAGGCAGAGGGCGGCAGCTCTGGCCGTGCACGGCCACACTGACCAGACAGCTCACAGCCACGGCACTGGATCAGCCATGCCTCAAGAGGGCTCTGGTGACATCTTTAGGGTGTCATGGCTAATTAGAGCCCTGACTATACCCTCTAATTAGGTAACACTTTCAGACAAATCACCCTGTCCTCTTCAAACCACTTCACACCTCCAGATACATCCCTAATTGACTTGAAAGTTGACTCGGCACTTCTTCCCGGACCTCCTTCCATTTCACAAGGCATTTCAAAATAAATAAACCCCTGCTCCTCAGTCCTGTCTCAGAGCCCAGCTGGGGAATTGCCCTCACATCCGCACAGGCACGCACCTGCACGACCTGACACAAAACCTCCATCACAGGCACAAAGCAAACGCTCTGACGCAGCGGCAGCATCGTCCTCCTCTGATCTCTCGTTTCTAGCCATCCTAGTGCTACTTTCAACAACAGTCAGCAAAGCTTTTTCTCGCAGAACAGGAGTGTTTGCGATGCGTCAGTGTCCTACTAAAAATATTGCCTGGGGGCTTGCGAGAGAAGCAGGGCTCCAGCAAAGGAGCCTGGTATCTGGCAACAGAAGGCATTAGAAAAAACCCCAACCATTGAGAACTTAATATGCCAGAATGTTATCAAGTGCCAGCATTTTAACCCAGAAGCTTGATTTCTGTTTTCATTAGGTAATGAATAAACTGAAATGATCCAAATGTTTTCAGTTTCCCAATAGCACAAAATTTTAAGTAGACAGGCAACCCCTCCCACCATCATAACTGCAAACATGCTGAACAAAAACTATCAAAATTCATAGAAGATAAATATTGAGCCCTTAAAAGCCTGCTATGAGAGCAATGTCTCTTTATTTGCTTTCCATAAGGTTTGTTATAACAAGAGAGAAACACTTCAGTATACATTGTTTTAATATATATACACGCATTCACAGCTGGAATAATAGATTTTAAGGACTGAGGACAATATTACAGCTGAATGTATGCAGAAATGCATAAACATACCTTCAAAAACATATTCTTTGCACCCTACCCAGATATGTAGATGGACACATATATAATACACGCACAGACACAGAGACTCTCCATGTTTCAGATCGATCAGAACCATTCATTAAATCAGACTCTCTAAAGTTTCTGCTGCTTTGGGAAAACATGACCCTGAGGAGACATCATGCATGAACTTAACAACCAGCAGAAAATGAAACCATAACACGCTGCATCTTGAAAGCCAGCCCTGAATCTAACTTAATCCCTGCTCTGGACAATGCCTCTAGAGAGGCATTAAAGCCATGCTAAGGTGTTTTCCTGGATTTCCCAGATTCCCCGGAGATTCCCTGGCACTCTGGCCGCATCCATCTCCTTCTCGTTTCGGAGATGTTTCCGGCCGAGTGCTTCCATCCTTAGTCCTGCTGCTTCCACGGCCAGTGACGGACAGACCCAGTGGAGCAGCATCCGGAGAGCTGCGTCCTGTCCTGGCAGCAGGACGAGTTACCGGGACAGCTCGCGGGGTTTAACACTCGTAACCCTACTAAACATGCAGGGGAACGATGTACGTGCAGGGGGATGATGTACGGGGCTTGAGGGGTCAAGAGCAGCTTTGCATCCTCCTTTCCCATCCCCAACAAAGGAATTCCAGCAGATCTCGTGCCCCCTAGTGTCATCCTGGCGAACGGACCGACACCGGGCACCGCCAAGCTCCGGGTACCACCTGGCCCAGGCAGTGCCCTTGCTCATCCCACAGCGAATCCCCCGTGTCCTGCTGGCACCTAGAGCACAGTGAAACGCCATTCCCAGCAGTTCATGTAAAGGGCAGCAGGAGCTTGCTGTCCCTCCCCAGCACCCCGGGGCACCCACAGCCTCCCAGGTGTCCGCAGGCCTAGCACGGTGCCACCTCCGTTCTGCTCTGGAGGAGCCCCGGCAAGATCTGCCCCTCCAGCAGACAGCCCAAACGGTGTCCCTGGAGAAGGGCCAAGAGGAGGAGGTAGAGAGCATCTGCAGTGGACACTGTCCAGAACACAACTCCTCCTAAAAATAGATAGACCCTGGAAGGGCACAGCCCTTCCAGGGAATGGGAATGCTCAGTGCTAGGAGCTCAGGGTTTGGCATGATAAAACTTCAAAGTGCACGAATGCAAGGCACTTTGTTATCCTGTTTCATCCCCATGAGAGCACCTGTGGCATCAGGCTCTGGCTACGAGCATGAGAAGCAATGCACAAAAATCAGCCTCAAATCCAGCATCCCTGCGTGCCAGCCTGCTCTGACCAAAGATCCAGCATCTCCCTGGAAAATGCCCATGCTGACTGCAACACTAATGAGTGCAATGTAGAGCAGACCCCACACACAGAGCACCTAAACAAGAGCCATGTGCTGGAGAGGTGCACAGGAAATGTGTGTGTGTGTGCACGTGCCTCAGTTTCCCCATCTGCCCAGCTTACCCTATCTTATTTTCCTCATCCCTCCTGTTCAGCTCTTAGTTCTTGTGGGAAGAGGCACCCCAGGAACACACCTAGACCACTGGTCCCTTCCAGCATCTGCTAGCAGCATGCAAGCAAACATCAGTAACCCATCACCAAAATTTGGAGGAATTCTCCCCAGGGCACTGACCTGAGTATGCTGCTTTCTTCTGCAACACCGAGCAGGGACTATAGCTTAGAATAATGGGGAAGTAACTCAGTTCAGTGCTGACAAAGCATCACAAGCCCCAGTGGGGTGGGAGGGGAGGAGGTGTCCTTCCCTCACGCTGCCGTGCCTGGTATACATCATGTTTAGGGCCAGGCATACGTCACCAACACAAAATGGACAAATTGGAGGGATTTCAGAAAAACGAGCGACAAAAATGATCAGGAGGCAGAAGGGATTGATTTACAAGGGGAGATTAAAAAAGCTGCCATCGGCCTAGCTGGGCTGAGTAAGTACTGACTGCAAGAAGCAGTTGGATGCTAATCTGCAAATGGGATGAAAACAATCTGGGAAGGAGTAATTTAGCATCTTCATCAGCATTGGGATGAAATGAGGGGGAACTCAGGGCTGAGTGGGCAGGGAAAAAAAATCCCAAACCAACCCGAAAACTCCTTTCCTAGTTATGCATGACTGTCTCCACCAAAACACTCTAAGTCCCCAAAACTCACTCTGCCTCGGACAAGGACCCTCGGGAGCAACTGAGCCTGTGCATGCAGACACACACACACAGAGACATGCACACACACAAANAGGCTTCACGCTCGCAGGGAAGCAGAGGAAAGCGAAGGCTAGAGCTGCTGGGAGCAGTGGGAAGGTCCCCGCAGAAGGATGCTTTTGCACTCCCGGGTCTTCACAGGGGAAAGGTGCTGAGATGGCTTCCTGCAAAGTGGCAGGAGTGAGCTCAGCTGCGAGCACTCAGATATTTACACACAAACAGCACATTACTCAGCAACTCCCATTTGTCAGGCATAATGGCAGCGGCAGCAATAATAAACGACAGAGCTGAGAGACAGGCTCCCCAGGCGCACACCCAGCCCCAGCCTGAGCTGGAGCAGGATGCACGCCTCCAGCTTGCAGGGAATTAACTGAGAGTGGCCAGGAGCTGGGGCTTGCACCCACAAAACTCCTGCTGCTGGCTTCAGAGAGTCAGTCACATCTCCGAAAGCAAAGCCTTGGCTGCACAGTTATTTGAATGTGCGTGTGCATCACAAGCTTTGTGGCTCTGAGAGGTACCAGGGCTTTGCCCTTCCCAAGTCCAGGAGGTGCCGAGCACCTTCCAGGGGGAAAGGGATGCAGAGTCCTGGCAGGATGGGGTCCTCTTGGGGTAAACCAGACCAAAGATAATGTATGATCATTAGATCATGGCTTGGCCTGGTCTGACAAGAGGCTCTGATAAACTTATCTTGAGGAGCTGTTGCAAGGAAGTCTGCCAGTCACGGGACTCTCGTTTCTAAAGCTCAGCCAGACTTGGGAAAGTCCACCCGCTGCAGTGAGTCCCAGAGACCTCTGGTCCCAGAACCTGGTCCCAGAGTGCTGCCTGGTCAGACACAAGCATCCCTTGCACGTCTCCAGACATCACAGCAAAGCTTCAGCTCCTCATGGAGGGGCAGGGCAGGGAGCCGGGAGCAAGAACGGCTGCTCCCACATTTTTTGCACATTTTGCAGGAAGCAGCCAATGTCAGTGCCTCGCTGCCTGCACACACAGCCAGTGGGACCGGCAGCAGCATGTGCAGGTCCCGTCCCTCACACAAGTACACAATGCAGTGTGCTGAGAGCGGGCACACTCAGTGAAATTCACTTAATCTGAGCAGAAGTCAGCAAGTTTCCGAGCAAAAAGCAATCCGAGGAAAGGACCTCCTCGACCATTCCGCAAATTAAAACACAAAGAGATGGGAAAAAGAAATTGAACAGCTTCGCAGGCAATCCCATTTCTGTAACCTGCGCTCTGAACAGACCCTGCACGTGTGTCCATAAGCGTGCGGTGGGGAAGGATAAGAGAGTGAAGAAGTGCCGATCGCTCTACCAAAAGAGTTTAGTGGTTAAAGAAACAACTTCCAGAGGAGCCAGGGAAGCTGGAACACGCAGACCTGGTTGTGTCCCCAGTGAAGGCAGCACAAATTGGCTCACGAGCCGATTGGAGTCACAACTTGTTTTTAAGATTGCAGTGGGGGAAGTCACCAAGATGTGGAAATGTCAGGGAGTTTTGTGCAGCAAAGGGATCGGTGTGTATTATGCAATTCTGGAAAGCAGCCCTTATACTCACACTCGGGATGAACTGCCTGCCTAGCCCGGGGAGAGCAGTTCCCCAGAAGCGCTATGCAGACACTTTTCTCGTAAAATCACACTTCGGGAAAAAAAAAAAATTTAAAAGAAAAAAAAGGATAAAAGAAAATCTGCACTGCCACAGCAGAGAAGAAGGCAGGTTGCGCCTTTGGAGAGACGGAGGAGAAGCCTGCTCTCCCGCCCAGGAAATCTACGGGCTCCGGTTTACAAAGAGCCGCCCCGCAGTCCCGGCTCCAGCCCCGGGCACTGCCGCAGGGAGGACTCATCCCTCCCAGCCCTCAACCTGGTGCCGGCGGCGATGCCCTCCCGGCCGGGCAGGGGACGGGGGGTCCCGCCGGGCAGGGGACGGGAGTCCCGCCGCCGCGCCCCGATGCGGACCCGCTGCCCCGGAGGGTGCGGGGACGCTCCGGCCCCTTGCCCCCCATCTCTCCCTCCGGGAACACGCGCACGGCGGGGCAGGAAAGTAAGTTGCCCAAATTGTTTCCTCACGGGGGGGTGCACGCGCGGCCCACGTCGGGGCGCGGACACGCGCGGGCGCTGGAAAGGTGCGCGGCTGCGGGGCTGGAGGAACACCAGACCGGGGGCGAATGCAGGGGAAGAGAGCGTTCCCCCCCGCCCTCCTTTCCGCCTCCCTCGGCGGCGGGCACCGCGGCTCGCCTCCGCTGNCCCGCGCGCCCCACCGACCCCCGTGCAAACGCACACTCGTGGAAGCACCACAGAGCTCCCCTCGTCCCCCCATCACGAGCAGCAGTCCCTGCAAGTCCCCCCACCTCCCCAGAGATGCAGCCCCGAGCGTGGTCGCCCCGGTGCGCACAC
>VWZW01004137.1:349304-386838 GCA_013397115.1 Edolisoma coerulescens
ACAGAAGCGCCACAGGAAGGTGCCCACTGTGGTGAAAGCACCTCATTCGCCCCTCTCACACTCGCTGCACAACCAAACACCCAACACACACATGGGCTGTGCTCCCTATCGCACCGCCATTGCCGCCACACCTGCGCCCGCCTTCCCCACTTCAACAAAACCTGCTGGTGTGTGCTGAACAAGCCCACTCTGCCCATCCATCACAACCCCTGTAGCATGTGGGATCATCACATTTCCCATCGCACGTAGACAGAGAGCTGTCACACGTGTGGGTGGGGTCTGCAGGGCAAAGAGGACAGATGTCCCCGTGTGCTGTGCTCAGTTACTCCTGATGACGGAGAAGCCCCAGGGGTGGCCATACAGCCGGGCCAGGTTGCCCACTCCAGCCACGACACAACAGAATTGGGAGTGCCAGGCTGAAATGTGCCAAGGGGGCACGGGAGCCGAGTGTGAGGCTTTGGTGTGCAAAACGCTGGGACAGGCAGGCCTGGCCGGGCAGGTGCAGGCGTGTGCTGCTGGGGCACGCCAGCAACACGTGTGAGAAGGCAGAGCTGGCAGGCAGAGGGCTCCGCTGAGAGCTGAGTTATGGAAAATGACTCTTTCCAAGGAATTGCTAAAATTAAAGCAGCAGTGAGGCCAAGCAAGCAGGAGCCAATGGGGAGGGTGAGCAAGGACCGCCAAGCGGCCTCAGGGCAAGGAAGGGCAGGGTGGGCAGGAGGCCGAGGGGAAGGCACCCTTGCAGGGCATTCACCCCAGCCCCCAGCTCCTGCCAACTGCCCAGGCAATTGCAAACACTTTGCAGGCAGGATTTCGGGAAAGGCTGACTGGCACCCTGGTGGCACCGGCTGGGGGATGCCATGGAGCAGGGGGCCTGGAGGGAATAGCCTTTTCCAGCCACATCCCCCACTTGGCTGCCAGTGTGCAGAAAAATACCTCTGTTTTCCCAGCCTGGAAGAGACAAATGCCCATGAAGAAACAGCCTGCTCCCTGCCAGGGGCTAGTTGCCAACAAGGGGCAGGGACCAGTGCCCACAGGGGATTTTTGGGAGCCCTGCAGAGCCCTGTAACTCATTATGCACATCCTCGGCCCTTATCTCCAGCCTGGTGACTGTGGCAGGGCTGGGGTGCTGCTCCCTGGACATCAGCATTCAGGTCGGCAGAAAAGGCGGTTCCAGCTTCCAGACATCTGAGTGTTCCCAGCTCAAATCCCCGTGACTCAGGAAACAACACATGCGAGAAAACTCTGCAGAGAGACTTGGGAGAAATACTCCCATTGGCAGGTTCCCACTTTCCCTGGCATCCCAGGACTTCTCCTGGTCTGAAGAAAACAACAGTAGTAACAAAACAACAGAACTTTCTTCCTGATCTTCTTGTTAAAGAAAAAAACAAAAAGGTAATCTTTGGGCAAGCCTATGAAAGTCATTCTCTTTTGTTTTGACTAGATAAGTGTTGATCAAATCAAAGCTACCACCTCTGCCTGCAGCTGGGGAGACAATGTCACACAGGCAGAGGAAGGGGGCTGGGTGGGAGCCAGGTTTTGTCTAGTTTTTCGTTGATGCTGCTAAAAGACACTACTAATTGGATGGAAATAATGATGTTTTGTCTCAGATGAAAGTGCACAATAAATTATCTGTTTATTGTTACTAGTTTTATCCATTAAGAATAAACAGCATGTTGGGACTCTGGGGGAATTCGTGATAGCAGGTCCTAGAAAAAGAACAGAAAAAAAAAAAACAGGAGGGAAAGCTCAAAGTCAAAAGGAGATGTCTCCAAGGCTGTTCAGCAGGTTGCAGCAGAGCTGGGGAGTGACCCTGCTGCCCAGAAAGTCAGGACTAGATTGAAGTAGTCACAAAATGGAAGAAAAGGAAAAAAAATTCCAACCCCTTATTCTCCCTCTCCATCCCTCCCTGCTGTCAGCCAGTAGCAGAGCTGAAAAAGGAGTGAAAGCTGTGCAAGAAGCAGCAGCTCTCCGATGCCATTGGAACGTGTGTCAGGAGAGCAGGTGGTTTGGTGGGGACAGGAATGGAAAGATGCCGGAGCATTAATAGGTCCAGGAAGAGCGCAGGACCTGGGGAAATGATTCTCCCGTAGCTTATGAGCCAGCATCGGTCCGTCACCCTGGGCTGCTTTCCCCATCCACAGCACCCCAGGGGGAGCCACTCAGAGAGAGCAAGGGGCTCATCACAAGCCCGTACACTGATGTTCAACCAGGACACTTGTCCCCAAAAATATCACTGTACTGCATTACACGCTGCCCACCGGCCTCCAGCAGCAGTGGTACCCCAAGCAGGAGCGCAGATGCTCCACAGCTGCATGGCAAAAATATAGAACAGCTGAGCCATGGTCAGATCCTGAACTGGCCAGTTTGAGGCTGGTCCTGGCCAGTTGTAAAGCAGCACAGATCTCTTGGACACCTGAGGCCAAAGCTCAGGGGACAGCATTGGCCTGGTTTACCCCAAAGCTGCACAAATAGGAGGTGAGAGTCTGAGCCAGTGTCTTTCCAAATCATTTATTTGATACTCTGTGGCAAACATCTGACTAAATTACTCACAGATTATTCAAACATTGGGAGAGCTGATTAAATGATTACTGGTGAATCATTTGTTCAAAGCAAAATGCCCAAATTCCTACACTGAACTACTGGCAAGCAACAGCAGATGAGTTTCAGTCCTCCAAAATCCCTGAGCTCACATCAGCCCCTGAGTCTGCACTCCTTGCTCACGGCTTCCCCAAAATATCCGCCCCCTGCCCGACCCCTTGCCACTGGCAGAAGCAAGGTGAATAGGAGACGTGGGGAACCATTCCTTGAATTCCTGCTGGACTTCAGGCGAACAACAACACAGCAGGCTGAGCTAGGAGCCTTGTCTCTCGCCTTTGCACAAAAGAGATTCTCTGGAGGGGGAAAAACCCCACAACAATGGTGAGGAAACGTACAAGAAAACTGCAAAGAAAGCAGCTGACCTTGCATGCCGCAGGCCAGAAAAAAGTACAAATGTTCTTGCAAAGAAGCAGGAAAAGATGGAAGCTGTGGAGCCGACGAGCTTTTTACCAGCCCAATTTAATCATCTTCTCAGCAAATGCTCCCCACGAGGAACAAGAGGGGAAAGCAAGATCATGAAAAGATTGCAGGCAAAGGAATTCTGCTGGTACTCCTGGACTGATTAAAATTCCTCAGGACTCATAGCAGGAGAGAATATTTTATGTAAAACTTCACCTTGTCTTTATTACATTTGCCAAACTTCTTCCTGTGTAGATAGTGGGAGGTGTGTGCAAAAGACAAAGGTGGAGATAATAAGCACAGGACCTCGCTGTGGCTTTCCAGCCTAGTACTCATTTGTCTGGGAAGAGTCCTGGTGACGGTGGTGAGCATCTGCATGCACACAACAAGGTGTGGGCAAGGAGAGGGCATGGGGACCTCCAGAGCCTGGACAGAGTGTGATGCTGTCACGTGTGTGCGCAGATTTGTGCAGGAGCAAATCCTGTCCTTGGATGTAGCCCTGATCATGGGCATCAAGTGGCTCGGAGGTGAGTGACTGGCATGATTTGGGATGCAGAGTGGTACAGAGAGAACCAGGTCTTGCCAGCCAGCTGAAATAAGTGAGTGAAGTTTCCATGTGCAGCAAGGATGTCAGGTTCGGTGCATGCTGTTACCAAACCCACTCCTGGAAAAGAGAGATTGGCATACGGAGAGACCCCTCATTGCTGCTGCTGCCGGGTAGGATATCGATGACAAAGTATCGCTTGACACCTGTTATAAATAACGTCTGTCCCATCACCCACTCACCACATGACCCACGGCTGCCAGCTCCTCACTCGGAAGAGGCTCAGCGTGGAATGAAAGCCATATTTAAAATACATTTTTGCATATGTCTTCCTGAGCAAGGAACAACAGTATAGGGGTCTGGAAAAGGTTTCCTCCAGCACTTTCTTTCCTGTGGTGCCAGAAGAACAACCCCATGAAATCTCAGGCAAGAACTGAGACCTTAAAGCGATCATGTTTTGCACCACTGTGCACTGAATTACAGGATTAGTGTTGCAATGCTCCTGGAATGGGGAAATCAGCACCATAATCCTGTGTGTTTGCCAGGTCGGGTGTTTTTTCCCCACGGATCAGGACATCTTACAGGGGCTCACCACGGCCAGTGTCGGGGGCTGTGGAGGTGTCCAGAGGGAATGTGGCTGGCATGAGGCACATCCAGGTCAGCGCTGCTCCCAGCCTTCAGCCTCCAGCCCCTTCAGCAGCAGAACTGCCCCCAAACGTGCAGGGTCTGCATGCAGGAGTGCTCTCATTGCCCTGGAGAGAGCAAGGATGTCCTGATGGTTGTGGCTTTTGCCTGGATTGAGAGCCCCTGCCACAAAACCCCACCATTCTGCGGCCACGTGCAAGCCCTTCCCAAGCCCTGGCCGATGCCAGCGGGGCTGGTTCATCCCCACGATCCGCCCGTGGATTAACACCTCGAGGCAAGCCAGCATCTGCTGCAGCGTGGCTCCTTGCTCTGGTTGAGGGACTGGCTTCTATCACAAATCATCTTCCTCACACAAGAAAGCAGAAGCCAGGGATTAGAGCGGTTTGAAGTTTTTAGCATGAAAAGGTCGGGTTTGAAAGAAAAAAAGTGAAAGAGCAGCTTTTTGAATGTCTTTTGGTGAGGAATTTGAAAACCCCTGCCCCCATGACTTTCAAAAGGGTTGGGGGTTTTTGGTGGGGCTTTTTTTTTGATTGGCTTTCTTTTTTNGGTGTTGATGGGGAAAGATTAATTTTGTTTCACTTTCTCTCTTTATTGCCTTTAGCTGAAAAGTACTGGATTTCCCCAGAAATCCACATTTGGGATAAATACAATATTGCAGTTAAAAAAATTCTGGGAAATGTCAGGAGAAATCAAAGGTGACTCAGCTTCAAACTCTGCAAGTCAGGAACACCTGGGAAACATCAGTGCCGGGTGTGGGGAGCAGGGGATGAAAACATCTCTACAGCAGATCCCATGAGCTGCCTTCAGAGGAGAGAACTACAGTGGGAAATCACCATCCCAAATATGATGCCTGTGAAGAGATGCCACCGCCACCACCATTCCTGTGCCCCCCTGCACTATTTGGCTCTCAGTGAGTATGAACCTTTCAAAAATGCATTTTTTAATAGTGATTTGCTGTGTTTCTTCTCCTTAAACTTGAGGATAAATTCCTGTAAGTCCAGAAGCTCAATCAAGCAAGTGAAACCCTCTTGGGGTAAGCCCCTTCTTCACCCCATAGATCCTTGGTGCCTCTGTGTGGGGTACATCTATACCATGAGATGGATGGCTTCTGTGGCCACCAACAGAATGAGAATGGACACTGCTGTGCACCACACAGCCCTTTTATAAAAGTGGAGAAATACCCCCTCTTCTTTCTGCTCCTGCTTCCTCTGCCATCTTCCTCCTTCTCTCTCTCTTCTCCATTAGCCACGTTCCAGCCATCCCTTCCTTCAGCTTGACCACTGCCAAGCCCAAAAGTGGACGAACAGTCACTTTTCTCTCACACACCTGGCACAGTCACAGGATGTTCAGCCCACTTGCCTGTTCACCCTGTGTTGAAACATTCCACTTGTGACCCTTCAACACTGATCTTTTTTTTCAGATTTATTTGGCTCCTTCTTAAAAACAGAGCAAACCATTTCTCTGCAAAAATGCCAGAATAGGGCATTAAGTCAAATTGCATAATTGCTTTTTATCATCTCCTCAGAGCAGGTAGGGCACCTACATGTTCCTGTTCTCAAAACTTCAGATTTGAGAATTTCCAGCTAAAAAGTATCTCCTCTAACGCCCTACACGGCTTCCTCCCCACCCCCCACAAAAAAAAGGACAAACAAAACCAACCAACCAAAAAAAATTAAACCACCCGACCATCAGGAAAAAAAAACAACCCTCAGACAGCATCAGCTTGGAGCCTTTTATCTGAGCCCAAACAAATCTGTTTTCACAAGAGAATTATGAGTGTCTTCTCACTGGGTTTTTGCATTATGTCCTGTTTTGGGAATACCTTGCTGCTTGGGACATTGCACCACTGGGGAGCACAAACACCCATCCTGGGAGTATTCAACAACTATTTGCCAAGAAGACCTAATGGTCCAAATATTCTCCCTGAAGTGCAAAACTATCCTGACCAAAACTGCTCAGCTGTGACTTCCTGAAAGGTGTTGAAAAATCTGGCAGGGTGAGGAAAAGCCCATGAAATTTCCTTGGGAAATTGGGCCAGCATTGCAAAAGGCTGCCGAAATTTCTCAGTTTCGTCCAGGTGGAGATTCAAGCTCTCATGAGAAACAAGAAAATCTGCATCTCCCCTGATACGGCGATGTGAAACAGGGAGTTAGCAAAACTTCAGGTGCTGTAAATTTTGATTTCCTGACAGCCACTTTAGCAAAGCTTCCCACCTAGAGACGGGAAAATTAATTATGCTTGCACAGCTTCTTTGTTTGAACTCAAAAAAAAAAGCTCCCATGGAAGTTTCGGGTGATTATGGATCCAGAGGAGGCTGCAGTTGAAATATTCATGCTCTGGAGGGTTCCAGGCAGAGTCTGAGACTGCAACCCCCATGCTTGGGAAGGGGTGTCTTCATCGCTTAAGGGCAGGGCCCAGCCTTTTTTCTGCCTCCATCCCTCTTTGCCCGGACGCTGACAGGGATGTGCCGGCTGTTCCCAACCAGCCCTCGCGCACCCGCTGCCTCCTTCGCAGCGAGTTCTGCGCGGCGTGAAAGAAATGCTGCAAAGCGGCGAGGATGCGGCGATCACAGGGGACAAGAGGAATATTCTTCCAGCGGGGTCTCGGGGGAAGGAGGGGGAAAGACAAATAAAAGGTCTTTCTTGTCTCCGGCGGCTGCTGACAGCGGCGCAGCGCGGCGGGATGGTTCTCCGTGCCTGCAGTGCCATCTCCCGGCAGGGCCCGCTCGGGGACCGCGGGAGGATGCTCGGCGCTCTCGGAGCGGCCGCGGGGGGTCTCCTCTCGAGGNCCTCTCGAGGGTGGGCACATGTTTCGGGAGGGCAGTGCTCCGCCTGGGATGCTGCCCCTCGGGGACTGGGCTGAGCGCCGAGGAGCTGAGCTTGCAGGGGAAAGAGGTAACACAGTGGTCTCACATTTTCCACCGGGTTAATATTAGTGATGCCTCGTGTGGAGGGTGTCTAAATGAGATAGGTGTTCTCTGACAAATAGGATGACAGAGACCCTTGCTAAACCTGATGTCTGGGCAGAAGGGGAAGAGTTGTGCTGGACATTACAGCATGGTAAAAATGAAAATATCCCTGAGAAGCTCTCACAGTGTCCATGTGCTGTCCTTACATCTTTCCTCTGGCTTTTGCCTACTCCTGCAGCAGTGTGGGGAAGCAAGGGCTCATCCTCCTGTGTCTTCAAATTATCAAGCAGTGGGTCCTGGGCTCCTCAGGTATTCCTGGAAGAGCAGCAGTGATATGGAGAAGAAGAAGGGTGGAGTAGGACCAGTTTCCACACCTTCAAGTGGCTCTTGCTCTGTCAGATATTCTGAGCAGCAGTTTTGCTTCTGGGAAGGTGTACTTGGGTCGAGGAGTGTGGGGGCTCACATCTGAGATCTGCACTGGCTGGTGAAGCAGGGGTGTATTGAGGGCAGGACAGAAGAGGGGGTAGCAGGCATCTCAACCACCTGGTGAGGTGAGTGTTCCCCCAGGGATGTGCAACCCACCAGATAAGGCAGGCCGAGGCAAGAGGAGAGATCAGTGAACAGAGAAACAACCAAATTACCCCACGGGGCTGGGACAGCCCAGATCTCAGTGTGCTAGATCCCAGCTTGTTCCCACCAGCAGTGCCACTCCGCTCTGGCTGTGCCCAGGTCAGCAGTGCCCCATATATGCCTCTCCTGGGCTGAATTCTTCCCACAGGCTCCTCCGAGCTGGCCAGGGAGCAAACCCCAGTTTCGGAGTTCACCTTTCTCTGCCTCTCAGCACCTCCCAAGCACCTGAATTGTCTGGGCCAGGGGAAAATGCCCCCCTCCAGCAGCCATTTCAAGCCCATGCTAGGAAAGTGCTGTAATGCTGGTACACGGGGTGTAACAGCTCCTACCACATCACTCACTGCTGTAACCAGTGATAAATAACTGCAGTGACCCTGCTGTAGATCACAACTGTACTTAGAGACCTCTCTGTGGAGGTCAGGGTTCTGGATGAGGCGTGCTGGGTACTAATGGCTGTCCCCACCGTGCTAATTGAAGTAGGGATGGAAACAAAAGCACACCATCTCTTATTTTCAGACAATGGGCTCAGAGGAAAGTGGCGACAACATTTTGTCAAGCAGCACAGATGCTTTTAGATTCCTTCCCCTTCTCTTCTGGCTCAGTGTTTTGGCTTTTCCTCCTGGTATATCCTTCGTGCTGTGGGAACCCTGTGCCCAGAAGTGGGCACAGAAGCAGGTTGTCACTATCTCTGGGGTAAGCATGAGATATCTTTTTATTCAAAGAATTGATAAATCAGATTAACCTGCACTTATGGATTCCTGAAGAGTGTGAGATGCTCGCCATTCTCTTGATCCCTCTATCAATACAAACTGTTTTTCTAAAAGAGTTACGAAAGTCCTGTGCTTGGTGCAGGAGTGCTCAGGCTGGTAGGAGGGATCAGGATCATACCAAGGAAGAAGTCAGACCAGATGATCAAAATGGTCCTCACTGTCCTTGAAGTTTATGAATGCAGTTTAAAAGCCTTGGAAGCTCTACTTCAGTCAGTTGGTTTAAGAAAAAAAAAAAACAACCCAAACCAAAAACAACAAAACCTTTTGAATTTTGATTGCTTTCCCATTCAGCTAAATTCCAATTCAATTTCTTCTAGACAAGTTCATAATCTTGCTTCTGCCAGCCAGGCGCTTTAATCTCTACTATTGTCTTTTGTTGCCAGGAGCAGGCAGGAGTTGTGGGGTGAGGGGCTGTTTGGCACCATGCTCGCAACCATGGTCAATACCTTGTGTCTCGAGCATCCTTAAAACTAAAAGCAGGGAGGGAAGGAACTGCCAGGGATAGATTAGTGTTGGCTGCTGACAAAGAATCAGCCAGGCAAGAAAAAGAACTGGGAAAAGGAGCAAGATGAGATGTGAATGCACTCAGCTGCAGGGGAACAATATTTCTTGTACCAGCAATGAATACGGTAACAGGGGAAGACTTGTAAGCATCTTGATTTTTTAAAGTATGTTCCTGCTGCCACTGTAACAGCGTGTACTCGAACATAAAGGGTGTTTAAGAGGAATGTGAGAAGCAGGAGCACAGTTCCCCAAGTAATTTCGTTTTTTCCACAGAGAACTGTAGCATGGAAGCAACAGGCACAAGCTGCACCGTGATCTTGCAAGGGATGTAGTGTGCACCAAAATCTGGGCCTTCACTTAGGGAGCGTTGTGAAAGAAGGAATGAATGAATCAATGAATGAATGAATGAATGAATGAATGAATGAATGAATGAATGAAGAGCCTGTAGTTGTTTCCTCATGGACCAGAGCTTTCTCCTCTTGCAAAGGCTGCTGAGGGCACCTGCCAGCCATGGGCTTGCAGAGCAGACGTGAGGCAGGGAACGTGGATGGAAACAGACAGCAAAATGATCAGATGGGATCTGGAGGCAGCCGCACCTGTGTCGAGCTGTTGGAAATTAGAGTTAATTAGAGGAGTTGGCACTTCCAGGAAAACTTCAGCGCCTGGAGTCTTGGATGTGTTGGCGCTCTGTGGAGTGCTCCTGGGGGATCTTTCAGCAGCACAGCTCTTGTGTTCTGCACCTTGTCTCTGTTATACACATTCAGGGTTATTCTGTGTCTACACCTGGGGGAGGCCCTGGTTTCACAGTGATCCCCACAAGCCCTTCTGCAGTATTGCCAGGCTGCCTTGGATGCAGGACAGGGACCACGTTTCCCATGACATGGACGAGGCAGTTCTCCATGCCAGGCAAAGCACAGGTCAGGCAGAGGATGTGGGAAGTGATACATTAAATCCCTGCTTATTGTCTATCCACCACCCAGACAACATGGGTGGGAAGAGCACAGATGCCACAAGCATTAAACATTTCTCTGCTGGGAAAAGCCTTTCTCTGCTCGAGCTCCTCTCAGCAAGAAGCAACTCTCGATAAAACTCTTTCAGCAGCGTTGATGGCAGACTGAAGTGAAGCAGCAAACACAACCCCAGCAGGAGACCGTTTAGGTTATTATTTTAATTAATTGCACATGTAGTTAAACTGAAAGAAAAATAGAGATGTGACACCCAATTATTCAAATCAGTTTCTGCCAGTCACACACCGCTGCTGCTACCAAGTCCCAGCACAAAGCTCTGCCCTCTGCTATCTCCAGAAATGCCAGATATTTGCATCTCAAGGTTGGTAAGCTATTGTCATGCAAGTTTTCTTGCTGTGCAAAAGGGACGAGGAATTGTAAATCTACCAGCGTGGTCCCACAGAGAATTGCATTTCCTAGAGCCGGTGAATCGTTCCCTCCAGTGGTAGTTTCCCCCTAAAATGTCTCGTTCTTCACCATGCAGCACAGACTGCTCCAGACAAGCTTCCCAGTTATCAAGGAAGACACTGGAAGATGCAGCTCCAAAGCCAGGAGAAGGACTCAGTGAGAGCAACAGGCATTGGGCTCCTGAAGGGAAACATCCTCAAAAGTAATGTCCATCTCCAAGGAGATGCTAACCCAGCTCCAATCACTTGGAATGATTTCAGGAAGTTAAGACAGAGTGCTTCAGGCTGGGAAAACTTTCAGTTTTCTTCTGTAGTGACCAAAAGTATGAAAATGAGACTGCCAGGCTTTTCAGGACTGGGGCTCTTGAATATGATTCCCCCTCGGGAGCAGGCATTGCTGGTATTTGCAGCTCCCAGTTCCTGTTCTCCCACCATGAGGGCAGACATGCCTGTTTCTGTCTGCAATGCCAGGCACAAATCCCTCTTCAGCCCCAAGAAGCAGCCCTGAGGCTGTGATCCCCAAATGGGCTCTCAGCGTGCAGAAATAGGGTGGTTTCCTGATTTCCTGACACACACTTCCCCCGAAGCAAAGGCTCAGTGAGATCCCTCATGATGTCTCTGCTGGAGAAATATCAGAGATTTCAGTAGAAAGGAAAACTCCCATCTCTTGTCACCTCTGACACATCTGTGAATCCCAGCCAGGCCATCCATGAGGGTGCGCATCCCAGCCCAGCTCAGCCCTGCAGCTTCTCGGGGCCCCCTGTGCCATGACCCCTGATACCCAGTGGGGATGAGAGCTGCACCAGCAGAATCAGGCAGACCCGGTCCCCAGGGCACCTGTTGCCTCAGCAGGGAAGGCGAGTGGGTAATTTACCAGATTTTATTCTCTTTTTAAAAATCAAACTGTGGCAATGTGGTGACCCGCCTGTGCTTCTGCTCAGTGGGACAGAGGCCAGGCTCTCCCCTATGCTCGTGCACCAGCTATTTCTTCACTCCTCCAGTCTAGCTGATAAACAAGTCCAATTAAACTTCGAGCCACGCTTCTCCATTTGCATTTCCCTTTGAAGTTTGCTCTTTCTATTTGAGACCTGGGAAAGGTTTGATGTGTCCCAAAAAGATTTGGGTTTTTTTTTCCAACTGTGTCAGTTAGTTTAATGGAAGATGTTAAATTTCCCTAGAATTCTGGTCCTGCCTAGATGCTTGAATTGTCACACCACCCTACTCGTAAGGATGCAGGTACTTTTCTTGTTGCCTGAATTTGAAAGCTGTCCCTGCCCATGGTAGGGTGGTTGGAACTAGATGATCTTTAAGGCCTCTTCCATCCCAAACTACTCTGTGATTCCATTCACAGTTATTTCCTCTGCCTCCAGCCCCTGTCTCACCCCCTGGTTTCACTGTAAGCCCTTCAGAGCAGATGCTCTCCCTGGGCTGAGCTGTGCAGAGACAGTAGAACAATTTTCACCACTCCTACTTTAGAAACGGATGGAGTTAATTACCATCATCCACCTTCTCCTGCAAGGCAGCTGCAGCAGGGCCGACTGGGGATCTCCTGCAGCCTTTCAGGGCACCTTCTTCGCGGCCAGGTCTGCCCAGGCACATCGGGAGGGAGAGCTGATGGAGAGGCACAGCTCCTGCCTCCACGCTGTGGACACCAGCCCGTGGGTGGAGCAGCCTCTTGCCCCTCACAGTTTGCCCAGCAAGAACAATGCTGTTGCAGGGCTGGGGGTGATGCCGGCTCTGGGGGGGCCCTGCCAGCTGCTGAACAGGTAACACATCATCAAAGCATCATTTCACAGCAAGCAGCTTCTAGGAGAGGCTTTGATCACAGACTGTTTGTTCTCAGGCCCCACACTCCTCCTCTACTGTTACAGAGACATTTTTTAAAGATTGTGATGTTTTGATTTTCAATCAGTGCCATCCTGGAGTGGTGCTAACACCTGTTCTTCCCACAAAGCTGGGACTCAGGTCTTGCCCCACCCTATTCCAGCTTTGTAGGGACATTTGCCCCCAGTCCTGGATTTAACCTGCCAGTCTGGTGACTTTCTTTAGGGAGAAAAACAGGCTAAGGACAGAATGTCTCCTGCAGCCTTCACTAGAGTGATTATCATTAAAAAATACAGCTCCCCAAACCATCCCATAACTACAGACACAGGTAACCCTGCTTTCCTCAGTGCCTTATTGAATTAAAAAAGACATCAGAAACTCTTGTAGCCCTCATACACCATCTCTGTCACCAGTGGAGTGTTGGACAGGAGAGGGAGGTTTTTGGAAGCTGAAGGGCTTCTTGCTGCCTTGAGGCAACTCTTGAAGTCTACAGCTGCCCCATAGCAGCCAGGCTTGGCTCCACACTGCAGCCTGCACAGCAAGGACCTTCCCCAAGGAATCATGATCCCCAGACTCACCAAGCTGTAGGGACAAGCACAGCACCAGCCTGGGATGCTCAGGTTTGTGTACCCCCTGAGCCTGAGGCAGGTCTGCAGCAGTTGTGTGCAATGTGAATCCAAAGTCAGCCGTGCCTTCAAAAGATGCTTTTTTCCTTCTTAGAGTGCTGGGGGTAGTGCTCAGGTCTGAAAACTTCAGAAGCACCTCCATACCTGCTTTCTTTTAAGCTTCTGATTTTTTTTAGAGCAAAACAACCCTACCCTGTCTCCTGTTGAGGTTTCACATGTACCAGGGATATTTCCAGACCCCTGGACATCACTATGGGGCAGCCCATTGCTGAGGTAAGGCTGAGCAGTGACCTCCAGCCCAGGCTTACCTGCCTTCCTCATCTTCCTCAGCACCCAGAACACACTTTAGTACATGTATTGAAGCAGCATTTCTACTTGTGAGGGCTTGGAAAAGTTTGCTTGCATCATTGCTCAAATCAACAACAGCACCAAAAGAAAAGGAAAAAAACCCAAACCAACAAACAACCCAACAAACAAACCCCAGCTTTAATTGCAGACTTACTACAGGGAAAAAAAAAAAAAAAAAGAGAAGCTCTTCTAGGTCGGGCCAGTTTTCTCCTGCCTTTTCCAGAAAGTAGGTGACTGGTATCAAGGAGCCCAGCAAAACTGGTAAAATTCCAGCCCCTGCCACAAGGAAGCTCTTCCAAAATCTGAGCAGGGAGCAGCAGAAGGAGCCCATTCCTCACAGAGGAGATGGTCCTGATGGAAAGATGCCCCGAGGAAGGGCAGGCTTGGCTTGGGACGATGCCTGCGGACGGCTCAGATTTGTTTGCAACAGGCAAATTTTCCAAAACAAAAGAAGCTGTTTCAGTAGAATCCAAACCTTTTGCCAGAAAGGTATCATTTTGGTAACATATTTAGGGGAAGCCATTCAACTTAATGGTTTAGATTTATACTTTATATTCTATTGCGATTTGCTCACAGTATGTTATGTAATCTATATCACACACCCAATTTGCATGCTGAATTTTAATATAACAAAAACGCTGAGAAAGTGTCGCTTCAATTTTCCAGAACAGCCCTGAGGAATGTTTGCTTGACCAGAAATTTACATTTTTCATTCCTGTTTGGAACAACAACAACAAAGAGGTCGATATTTCCCATGAAACAGGACTCTGGGGCTCCGACCTGCTCTCCTAGACAGCCTGGGGAGAGCAACTTTAAAGGCTGGGCAGGCGAAATACTTTTGATGCTTTCTGTTCTCTGTCCCGTCCTGCACCGTAACAACCGACGTCTTCAAACGAAGCAGCTCCTCGAAGTCGCAGGAAGAGCAAAAACCCTGAACCAGACCCGCCGTGCCCCGAAACCATTCCTCTTCAGAGAGCACTCCCTCTGGGCAAATGAACTTCAAATAATNGGCAAATGAACTTCAAATAATTCCTCCCTCTCTCCCCCTCCAAAGAAGCCCTAATGACACCTTGTCCGTGAACTTAATGTGTTTTAAACTATCTCCATGCCTGGCCACATACTTGGAATGTCCCCTAAGGACTGCTAAAAAGTCACAAGCAGGAAAAAAAAAAAAAAAGACAAAAGCTTCGGTCTGGGTCCCTGGGCTCCCATCCCCGTGGAGGGGAGGGTTTGCCTGTGCTCAGCATTACCTTTTGCACACCCAGATGAAGCCCCTGGTAGATGGAGCCGGGCATGAAAGCAGCTCCGGGACATCAGGCTGTGCTTGAACTTTTCCCCATTTTCTCCCCCCCCTCCCCTCCACCACCATCTTGAGGGGGAATTTTTTTCTTTTCGGTTTCAAAAAGCCCTTCAGGAAATGATTTAGGAGCAGAGAGCATGGTCAGCTAATGGGCTGCAGCTGAGGCAACGTGGGGTTGTGCTCCTGTCCCGTCCCTGCGACGGCTCTGCCCGCACAGGGACTCTGCCCCTGCCCATGCACGTGCCCTGCACGCCTGTCACATCCCAGATCCTTGGACAGGCAGACCTGGAAACCCTTTGGAAAAGAAACAAAACCCCAAACCCTCCACAGCAGCTGCCCTCCACGTGAGCTGTTGACAAACAGGGACTGAACAACTTGTGCTCTTCCCCCCCAGCACTTGCCGTGTGTCCCTGTGTACATCGCCTGCTCAGTGTGCTCCCGAGTGCCCCCACAACAACAAACCACCACTTGCTGCCCAGAATGCTGTATGTTTCCCACATCCCCAAGCTCTAGGCAGAGCTGTGGGTTGATAACAGGGAGATTTTGGGGCTGGGAGTATTTACGACTTCCCCTCCGTGGGTTGTCTTCCCCCAGAAAAGCAAGCCAGGCTTCAAACATGAGCAGCACGACAGCAGCCTCTGCCAAGTGCCATCTGTCTGGGAAGTGCAGAGGCTCTCGGAGTCACAGATTGCCCTGAGTTTCTCCCTGCCCCTCCACAACTCGTGCCTGGAATTATTATCCTAATTTCCCCACTGATTTTAGAGAGGCAAACTCCATTTTGCATCAGAGTGGTGCAGGTCTCTCTTTTGACTTCTGTGGGGGATAATGGTTAAGATATCCCCTCCCAGGATAACACATTTTTCTTGCAGAGCACCACCCTCCCTGCCTGTTAGTTGCCAAGATGACTGAGGCACAGGTGGTGGGCAGGACGTGTTGCTGCTGGGAGGACAAGAGGACAGGAGATACCTGAACAGGTCCCCGTGTTTTCCACCATGCTCAGTAGATGAAGGTGTCTCCTCCCAGGAAGAGAACATTCCCTGAGGTTTCCAAAGTGCCACTCAGATGACAGTGCACATACGGACTCCTAAATACATAGGAAAACCAGTTGTACCTCGCATGTTACTCCTAGAAATTATTTGGTTTGAGCCTACCTAGTAAAGAAAGGAAGCCAAAGCTATGCCTGGCCATTGAATAAATCCTGGCACTTCCCTCCTGGATCTCCCTAGCTTTAAGTTTGCCTTGGGTGGAGAGGATGGGTGACTGCCCTTAGTCTTGGCAGCAGCCCAGAAGTGGTGAGCCTGCTGGTGTCACCAGCATGGGCAAAACTGGAAGTGAGTGATCCATGGGGTAAAGGACAGCCTGGACAATGCAGAGACCTTGGCCAGCATCCTGCAGCACTCAGCACTGTTACAGAGCATCCCAGACCTCCCTGGTGGCCCTGTTCCCTTGGGCTTTCCATATTTACTGCAGACAGCCTGACAGACAAGGATTTCAGCTTCATTCACAATCTTTCAAGTTTCCAATTAATAACTGAAAAATTCTCAGGATTAAGGCAGGCAACCACGCAAGCCCTTGGGTAATTTTACCACCAGCTAAAAAAAAAAAAAAAAACAAAAACCCCCAAAAATCTAGAAAATATTAATGAGAAAAACTGCAAACAATCCCGTTGCCCTTTAGAAAAGCCTTGCCATTTCCCAGCCATCTCATCCCAGATGCTGCAGGAATCAAACTGATCCCCAGAAGAGCTCTGGGGTTGTCTCTGGAGCAGGTCACCCTCTACCCCCAAAGTGTGGGGCTTCTGCCAGCAGGCAGCAAGGGCTATAGGGCAGGGGAGAGGAGGGCAAGGGCACATCGGTATGTGGGGGAGATGAATGAGGCTTAGGCAAGTGTTTGGCTTCTGTTTCCTGTTTTCCAGAGCTCTGGGGGCTGGAGGCTGTACATGGTACCTCTGAGACAGGGGTGCTGCTGGATGGTGGCCAAGGACCAGGCTGTGGGATGGGGAGTTGGAGGGACAGACCAGAGGGGAGCACCGTGGGGCTGAACTGGGGTCATGGGGGCCATGACCACCCGGGTAGGGCACGCACCACCTGCATGCCTGCCCCCTTTTTGGTGTCAGCTGCTTTCTTCTCTCCTTTCCCTGGTTCTTTTTCACCAAATTAATTAATATTGTCTCCCACTGGCTTGCCACGGGCAACCTTTTATTTATTTTCTTCCAATATGCCAGCAGGGAAGACTTCTTAAAGTTGCCCAATTTTCTTACCCTGGTCTGGTCTCCACCCAGACTCGTCCTAATTAACAAAACATTGCTGTTAATGCATGTGACACTCTCAGTGGGTTGAAGGGCAGCGGCAGCACTGGACTCAGACCTTATTCCTGCTCAGCTGCCCCTCCTTTTTGGAGAAAGAAGCCAGGTCTCGATGTGGAGGGGTAGGATTGCCACCCTTACCCTCCTGCACACCCGCTCCCTCCCCATGCTCAGCTCCTTGGCAGGAGCTCACAGAGCTTCTCCAGGCTGCATAGGCAGCAATGGGGAAAAAAAAAGAAAGTTGGGCTGGTTTTATTTTTTTTTATATAATTTTAAAATTATGCTTTTAATTTTTTTTTTTCAAACTAAAAATACCCTCTTGTTTTAAAGTTTCCAAGCACGATGCCCTGAAGAAGCAAGAATGACAGATGCTGCCGAGTACAGATGTTTTGCTTTCCTTTTTTAATTTTAATTAGTAATATTTTCCACACCAAAACTCACAGATGGCTATTCGTGTCACTGCGACTGGATCAGGTCAGGACCAGAATGACCTGCTGGGGACATGGCCTAGCCACCCTGCAGCACGGTGGTTATATTTAGGCAGGACTTTGTCTCTGCCTTATTAACCTATTAGCTGCCGTTGCCTCTGTGGGCACAACTGCCCTCACCCTCATCCCCGAGGCATCCTCTTTCCTTTCACTGCAGGTCTTCTGGACAGCCATCTCCCCCAGCGCTTCAGCCATCAAATGCCTGAGCTCACCCCACCATACGGCTCCTCCCACAGCCCTGCTTCCACCCTCCCATGCACTTCCATTCGTGCTATCAAGGTTAGGGGTTTTTTTGAGGATTCATAATTTTAAATCAGTCCGTTTGCCTTCAGGTGTCACATGCGGAGTTGTGCTTCTCTAAGACAACATTTCAAGGCACGGCAAGGGTGCAGAGATGGGCTCTGGGTAGCAGGGAGTGAGATGTTACCACAAGGGTGGCTGGGGACAGCACTGGGGAGGGGAAATTACCCCCTCGTTCTTCCCTGGGCTCCTGTCTGCCTTGCAGAGCAGTGGTGACTTCTCAGCATGTCTCTTGCTTCCCTGTGGGACTGTTTGCTCCAAGAAGCCCTGATGGAGAGCCACCTTCCTGCGGGGAGCACCACAATCCCTGTGTCAGTGCCTCCCGGCGCACCCACACGCGGGCGCTGACCCGTGCAGAGGACTCGCTGCTTCCCAGGGAGGGAAAAAACACAGGAGCAACATCGACTGATTTCCAGCTCTGTCCTGCTGGGAAGGTTTGTGCAGGCAGGCTGGAGCAGTGATGGGTGAAACGCAGCTGTGGGGAATGCAGGCATGGCAGGAAGAGAGGGCAGGCTCTGCAGCACGTACTTATGTATATTATACAGCAGGTGTTTGTCAGGAGCCATTCACGCTGCTCCATCAGCCTATGGAAGAAAGCCTGTGTTAAAAGGCTTCCTTAGGTTTTCCTCTGCTCTGAACAAAGCATTGCTGCACAGTAAAAAATCATGGAGAAGCAGACACCTGTGTGTGAAATGTCAGCTTGGTGAACTGTGGCGATGGAAATTGCAAAGCAAGAGGCAGGAATTGTTAGGAAGGATCTGCCATGCCTGGCACACACCTTATGGTGTGGAACAGAGCCACTACACCTTTGCCTGGGGCACAGGGTGTGACTCTGTTCCTTGTCTCTCATCAAGATGAAGCTGGAAAAGGTCTCGAGGGTCCTGGCAAAGATGAACAGGAGAATGGTTTCCGGGCTGGAGCAGTTACCCAGGCTGGGGCCCTTCTGGAGCACAAGGGGTGACTGGAGGAGGGATGAAGCAGCACGAGATGGATTACCTGGGGGTAATCAGAGCGCCCCATCTGCACTGCTTGTGGAGCCATGGACAGGTCTCTGTTGTGAAACAAACCCAAATTCCCCAGCACAGGTCATCTCTGCTGTGGCACCTGGGCACTCACCTTCTCCTGCCTCTGGATGGTACAGGATGCTGATGGAGATGTCAAGGACCATCAGCAACTGAGCACAGCCCAGAAACCAGCATCAGAGAGGGAATGGTCAGAGGCAGGGAAAGGCTCACATGAGGCTGGGAATAGAAACAAGGAAAAGGTTTTGCCCATGGGGATGCTGAATAGCACAGTCTGAAAGAGCCTAAGGCTTCTGCGGCTCAGGAACAATATATGCCTAATGAATGCTAAGAAATCAGCCCTAATTGCAGAGTTCTGAATCTTCCTCTCTAAGGTGTGACATGCATTACAAGACATCAAAGCAGAGGATGGAAAACAACCCAGTTTCTTGGTTCTGGGCAGGTATTTTAGCCCCTACTCCTCTCCTAGAGCCACTTGCTGATTAACAAGGCTCATTCATCTTCTAAAGAGGCTGGTGAGAAGTCAAAGCAAGCACAGCCATCAGCCACAGCCCCACAAGAGCACAAGGGCTGGGGCTGTATCAGCCATGCGGGGAGCCTTGAGCTGCTGGGGCTGGACTATAATTTGAGACTTGAAAAAGAAGAAGCAGGGACAAGAGGAAAGCCATGCTCAAAAAACCTCAACAGGCAGCCAGACTGGGTAGGACTGGGTTTAACTCTTGTGGCATCTGCAGGAGCATCCAGCCCTCCTGTGTGGATATCCTGAGTTAACTCCAGGGATTCCTCAGGGAGAGACAACTTGCAGGACAGCCTGCCAGGTGGCTGTAATGGGGTGAACCTACGCTGGCAGCAGCCCTGCTTAATGTCAGTAAAAGGAGCAGAAATCCTCTGCCTTCCCCAGGCCATGGAGTTTCGTGTAATAGACCCCAAGTGCTCCAAAGCCTAGCCAGGTTTATGTTGCGGGGATATGGCTGTCTGCCTTTTATTGTGTTTTGCTGTGCTATCCTATTATACCGCACAATAAAACACCAGTTTCCTCCACTCCTTAGCCATTTGCTTGTGCTTGAAGTGCACTGAGCGTTCTCACGTGCCTGTGAAGGGAGGTGTAATCTGCTCCTTGGGAGTCCCTCACTTCCCCACAGACCTGCAGCCTGCATCAGAAGTGTGGCCACAGCCTCTGTGTGCGTGTGTGTGTGCCCAGCTGCTCCTACGGCCACAGCAGTGTCACACAAACACTGCTCTGGGAGTTACATCCCTCAGGTCAAGCTGGCAAAAGCTGGCAAAAAGGAAATCTGTGGTTGTCTGGGTTGACTTTAATTTATCCCCTTTGTGCACCTACGTCCTAGATTAAATGAGATATGGGGACCTATGGAAAATGGTAAGCTTGAGTGTCAGTACAGACAGCACCAGGTGGGAAGAGGCAGAAATAAAGTACTCTGGCAACAGCAAAAATGGTGGTTTTTTACTTCACTGCCTTGGATACTGCTTTTCCCTTATAGATTTTGGGGTTTACTTGGTTGATTTTTGCTTCCAGCACTTTTATGATGCCTCTTAAATAAAAATAAGGCTATATTATAGGTGCAGCAGTCCGGCAGCTTATGATGCCCCTTGGGTATTGTGAGGTAAACAGAGTTAACATGGGATTTGGGCACTGGATGGCAAATCCAGGCAGGGTTTGTACAGACAGGGGCTGTGGTAGGGGAGAGATAGAGCATCCATTTTCCCTTACTTTTCTAAAGGAATGTGAGCGCAGGGGGAAGAACAGAACCATCTTGGTGCAGGAAGTGACTAAGCGAGGCAGCAGGAGCTACCATAACCCTGCCCAGGACCAGGCTGGGCTTGGCCTTTGCTGCCTGGACTGTGATTCAGAGGATGGAGCAGCCCTGGGAGCTTGCAAACATCTCTGGCCACCTCAGCACATGGAGCAGCAGCAGCCTGTGGCCCCCGGTGCAGACTGCAGCCACCCCTGCACGCCTGTTCTGAAGCTCTGCAAAACCTCCCAGCTTCCAAGTGACCTGCCTCCAGCAAGGACCGATAGTTCCCTCTGCTGGGAGGACTGTGAAGAAGTGTCTTTCAGCTCCTTTTCCCAATTGAGGAGAACACAAAAATCAGATGTCCCATTCCTGGGGCACCCTCACCACAAGCATCTCCAAGAAAGTCCTTCCTCGGGTGTTACTTCCTGGGGTGTTACTTCCCTCTCTCCTTGTTATCCTGATAACTGTAGAGATGAAAAGACAATCCACAGTTCACATTTCATGATTTTATTTGGTGGTGTTAATTTTTTTATGCCCTTCCCTGTGGCGGAAATGGGCTATTTCCAGGGAATTTCAGCTTGGGTTTTTTTCAGTTTCTGGAGCATAGTCTTTGCTGTCATAGTTGCGGAGAAAAGCTGGGCGATGCATTCCTAATATAGCAAAGAGCAAATGCTTCCCATTTTTTAGATCTTGCAATTCTTTTTTAAGCTGATCTGCAAAATCTGATAGCTAAGGAGTTTTTAAAGTTGGATGATATTAACAACCAAACAGAGCATCCGGCAGCTACTCTCCTTTATTTCTGGCTCTCAACAGGTAATTCTCCATTAGTCTGAGGCATGTGGTTATGTTTCTCAGTCAGATAAAATAGTCTTTTCTGAGTCCTGTCAGCCTGAAATCCCATTAGTTTTATCTGGATGGATTGGTAAGAACATAGGGGATGTTCCTCTTTCCTTGATCCAATAAATGAGGGACCAAATTAAGAGCAGTGGGTGGAAGAAGAAGAAGAAAGGGTGTGCTGAGGAAGCAGAGGCTTTGTGTCTTCCGGGAGAGACAGCAGCAGGGCTGAGGAGAGTGTCTTCAGACATCCTTAAAAACCAGGTCAGGAACCAGCAGACACATTAATATTTTAACAGCCTAAAGCAAGCCCTGCCCCACCTTGCCCTGCCTGATTTGGGGTGCAGGAACCCTGAGCTGAATGAGTTTGTTGCTTACACCGTGACTCGAATCAGTTATGGTGGCTGCAGTGAGTAGCCTGTAGCTCTGCCGGCGCCGTGTGGCTCCTGCAAATGCAAAGTGATGCACCTGGGGGGAAAAAACCAAAGAACCTCCCACAGCTGTATCCAACAGAGAACAAGCTATTATCCTCTTGAAAGGGGGTTTGGTGTGGACAGCTTTACAGAAGTCTCAGCCTCCTGTTCATTAGCAGACAAAGAAGCAAGCAGAAAGTTGTGCCTTGTTGGGGGAGGAATGGAGAAGGCACCTGCATGACCACATAGACCACCGTGAAGCTGTATCTTGGATGCGGCCTTGACCTCTGTCTCAGACAAGAAACAGAGCTGGAAACAGCAGAGGAAAGGAAAGGTGACAGGTCTGATCAGAGGCACACAACAGCTCTGGACACAAAGTGACTAAATCACTTAGGATTTTGCAGCTCAGAGGAGAAGCTGAATGGAGATGCTGGGAGTAACCTGACAGGTTAAAAGAAGGTGACAAATGAAATATTCCTTTTTGCTGTTGCTTGCAACACAAGGGTGAAGAAGCAGCCAGGGAATTCACCAGGCAATGGGCTTAAAATGAACACAAAAGGATGCTTTCCTGCCACCCATCCTCACACCAACCACCCCGCCCCCCAATTTGTGTTCGAATTGTGGAGCTTGTTGCCAGCAGATCTTGTAGATGACAAGAGTTTCATCTGTTTCCAAAAGCGACTGAGCAACATGAGTAAAAGAGAAAAAAATCCCATCAAGAGCTATTAAGGGCAAAGATACCATCTTGAGAGGTGTGGGAGTGGGGAGGCTATGGCCATATGTGCCTTGTCTCTTGTGTTTCTCTCCAAAATTTTCACTAGTGGCAAACGGCAGAGGGCAGATTTGGGAGGAGGAGGGTGGTTCTGCCCCTCGCTGCCTGTCCTTTCAACCTTGGGTATAAATTTGGGGTGGGGTGGGCACGGGCAGAAGCAGAGCTAAGCACCCTTCAGACTCCAGGATGAGAAGAATGGCAGGCAGTAAAAGAAACTTAGGTCCAGCCTTACCCCATCTACATTTCAGCGTGGCTCCTTAACAAGACGTGCCATTGCTTTCGGCCCTCTCTGCAGCCAGGAGAGACAGAGGCACTGTCACAGGGCGGGAGATAAAGATGACCCTAGTGAGGCTCACCAGAAGTCCCTGACAGCAGCCAGGAGCGTCCACCTCAAACAAACACAGCAGGACAAGCCTGTAGTAGTGCTTCCCCAGCAAATCATCCCTTCTGGCAGCAATCTGCTGCTCTGGGACTTCCCCAGCAGTAAGCAGTTCTCTGTTCACAAACTCCACCACCAATTTTGTGACTGCAAAAGGCTGCAATGCCTTTAGTCAGAGACAGGCAGATGCCTGGCAAATCCCGGCATGCCGTGGGTCTCAGCCGATCCGTTCCAGCTGAAGATCTGACTGGGCATGGAGTTAGCAGCAGCATGTTGTCTCATCTCCCATCGCTCCGTGTGAGCACGTTGAGGTCCAGGTGAGCCAGTCCAGGTTACTGCTGGAGTTCCACCCCACGGTGCTGAGGGCAAAGATCAATGCCCAGTGAGGCTCACAGAGCAGCACAAGACCCATACTGCAAGCTCAAGGTCATGAAATCACTTCTGTCTTCTATCTGCTGGAAAGCGAAAGCCTGGGAGCTCAGGAGAAAACTCCATCCTGCCAGGCAGCCAGGGAACAGGCAGCTCTTGCCCAGAGGAGCTTCCTGACCAGGAAGCTTCATCCATTTGCAGTCTGGGAGACTAAAGAAAGACTTGGACAGTCCTTGTGCCAAATCCACACACAGTGGCTGTGTCACAGCCAGGACACAACCCGTCCTGCATGGTCCCAGCCCACACAACAGTATTTGTGCGAAATTCCTGGGACCCTTCACCAGAGACAGCATTTGTATCTAGGTGCATTCAACCTGTTTCTAAACAGAGGCCCAGGCCAAGCCAAACCCCGAGCAGCAAGCCCACCTCACACTGTGAAAGGACAAGGGATAATGGTTTTAATGGCTTTAAACTGAAGAAGGGTTGATTTAGATTAGGTATAGGAAAGAAGTTTTTTTACTGTGACGGTGGTAGAACAGGGTCCCAGGTTTCCCAGAGAGGTGGTGGATGCCCCATCCCTGGAAACTTTCAAGGTCAGGCTGGACAGGGCCCTGAGCAACATGCCCACTGCTGGGCAGTTGGGCTGGTGGCCTTTGAAAGGTTCTTTCTAACCAAAACTCTTCTACAATTCTGTGATTCTGTGGCTTTGAGATAGCAGAGGACTCTGAAGCCCTACCATCTCAGATCAAACACAGCTGGGTCTTGATAACCCAAGGACACAAATCCTGACTTCTAGCAGCCTTGATTTTTTTGGACGTTTCTTAGAAACCAGGAGCTTTGCACCCTGTTTCCTCAGCCTTCACTGAGCTCACCAGTCAGGCTGCACTTTGCAGGCACAGGTCTCTCACTGCAAACATGGTCTAAGATCAGCTGAAAGAGAAAGAAAGACAGAGATGTGATCCCACAGCTCTGGAGACCCCAGCAGTGGGCTGGCTGCCCACCACCCCTCAGGAACACAGGGGCAGAGCCAGCAGCAATAACTCCAGCAGGAGGGAAAGCAAGACCTGTACTTCCCCCTCCCTGGCCACATCCGCTGCAATGAGATCTGTGATGGGACTCCCTCTCTGAGACATCCCAAGGTGGGAGCTGGGGAAGCAGAGAGCACCCTGGGACACCTGTGTTTGTACCAAGCAGTGCCTGCCCTGTGAAAGGTGATTATGAGGTTGTTCTCAGCTGTGATGACTGCATCACCTCTCTGGTCTCACTTCTGCCTTTCCTGTATTTTCAAGAGATAATGATCTCATCTCCTAACTGTTGAAGATCACTCCTTGTCTGCACTTCCCCTCGCTGTTCTCCTCCTCTGTTCATTATGGGATAGAAATGTTATCGACCAACAATCACTAGATGTCAAAAAATCTTATCGCAGAATCCAGCTGCCAACATAGCCTAAACGTGCTTAGGAAATGTCAGTAAATTACAGCAGAGAGAGAAAGTGAGCAAGGGAGGAAACATTAGGATGAGCAGTGAACTGCAATTAACTGCTCCACATTTGGAAGGAGCAGGAAATGTATGGAGGAAAGCAGAGTTAAGGGGTCATTGATCTCTGTAATTGAGGGGAAACTGAGAAATTGATGGTTTAATGGGGTTCAGCTGAAAGGAACCTGTGCTTTGTGGGCCATACTGGGGCAGAGAGACCACTGCTGTTGGGCATAGGACCCATCCTAGTTAGGTCACAATACTCAAGGTACTCCTCAGCCTTCCTTGGAAGCAGCTTGTCTGTGTTGTTCAGCTTGATATCTCCCTGGAAAGGCCTTCTTGTCCCATGCCCATGCCTAGACTGTGTTCTTGCTTTGGCACAGACCTGCGATCGCCTTCTTTCCAAACTGACTGGTGACCAGGTCTTGGGCATTGGATCGTCATCAAGGCAGATTGGGATCCATCATCTCTAAGGCTGTGTCCAAGAGTGGCCTGGAGAGGAGCCAGGCCAAGGCTGTTCAGTCTGAGTTTGCCTCCATTTATCCCACAATTCCTTCAGAAAATATCATGTGGAAGATACTGCACAATCATCCCTGGCCCTGCCTTCTGCCACTGCCCCGGGATTCACTGGGTGAATAGCAGTCCTGGGGGTCGGGTGTGAATAACTTGGGGCTCCAAACACACTCAAGGGTTGCCCTTGCAGGTCCAACTGTCTGTGCCAAGAGCACACAAGGGTCAGCCCTGCAAAGCTCTGGCACAGCTGGGCCATGGGTGGAAGCCAGCCGCTTACAGGCTCTGCCTTGCCACACCACGGTCAAGAAATCCAGTCTCTCCCTCCCTCTGAGGGAGGATCAAACATCACCAGAGAAGAACTGTCTTCTTCTCTATTTCCCATCACCACTGCCTGACTGTTCCCCACACATATGTCTCCAAATATTTTGACTCACAGGAGCAGGCCTTAGGCAAAGTTAACTGCCATAAAGATCTTGAGGCTATCCTACAGACCCCTTCAGCCCCTCTCTCCTTCCCCCTCTCTCTCTCTCTCTCCATCATCTCCATCTCCATCTCTCCTTCAAAACTCTTATTCTTAAATCAAGCTTTCAGTCCCAGGGCTGTTTCCATCCCCCAGTCTCCTAATCCCTGCTCCACCTATCCTGGACATTGCTTTCCACCCTATCTCTGCTGTCCATCTCACACTCCCCATCCTCCTGATTTTCCATCCTGCACACATCCTCCCTGAGCTGTGAAAGATGCTGCAGTGAACAGAGCAGAGCTGGAATGGAAAACACAAAACACTGCACAAACATGTCTCCATGACCTGGCTGTTCCATGGGAACAGTCTGACCTTGGCTTTAATCCCACGGCAGAGGGAAGATGTTTTAAGGCTCTTTGTACCACTGAGGAAGAAAAGCTGACTAGTACAGTTCCCAAGGACAACCACAGGTCATCTTCTCTGACTTCCTTTTCATGCCACGGATGCCAGGTCCCAATGTGGGAACCACAGCCCTAACGTCCTGCAAGTGTGGGTACCACTTACTGCACCAGGAAGTTGTCGAGGTCAGACCGCTCATCGCCTGCCAGATTAAATGGTCACTTGCAAAATTCACAGGCCCTTTGGAGATGTCAGCCTCTGGTAGTACAAGCTCATTGCTTGTCACTGCAGCTCTGCTCAGATCATGCTTTGCACAGCTGAGGCAGGCACCAAGAGGCACAGACCCGTGTTCCTCCATATGCTCTCTGCCCTGCCTGCAGCTGCTGCACAGCCGGGGGCTGCAGAGCCTGGAGAAGCTATGCCTACAACTCTCCCCATGGCTGTAAAACCACAGCCAGGTCCAGGATCCCCTTTACAGCATGCACAATCTAGGTAAGGATAGGCCAGGTTAATAATTTTCCTTAAATGGACTGGAGGATGAGCAGAGGTTTGTTCTTTTTCCACAGGGTCATTTCCCCACTCTTTGCAATGAGACGTTGCCATTTAAAAAATAGCAGATCACATTTATTTGGCCAGTGAGTGCATCCAACAAAGATGCTCAGGGTTTGGAAAAAAGATGCTCACCCTCCTCCAGGAGATGATGACATTTCAGTCTTTCTAATTAAGTTTGTGTCCCAGACCAGCAGAATCTGGAAGATAGAAATCTCATTTTTCCCCCTTTGTATTAAATTGAATTTAATGTTTGTGTAAGATAAAGAGCTTATAGCCCTGGATATCTTTGTTCTAACTCCCTGTGGACACTGCTTAGGACAGCAGGGTCTTCTCCTTCATGGCCCCCGGTCCTAGGAGTCTCAGCTGCATCTGCTGATAGCCCAGCTAGCTTACAGTGCAACCACCTCCCATTGGGGAATCGTGGAGAGACTTAGAATTCTCAACAGGTTTCGGACAGTGACCTGCAGCAGAGGAAAGGGAAAGCATGGTTAGCACCACAGAAACTTGTCCTACTTAGGCAAAATGGCCCTTGTGGCTGCAGCACCTCTGTTGTTGTGTAGGATTTAGAGAAGTGACAGAAGAAAAGCTGAACCTCTAGAAATCAAAATCAGCCTCTCCTGAGACAGTTTATATCTGTAAGTGGCCTGAAGTATGGCAGGTATCCAGACACCCAAAGCCTGGACACAAAGCCTGGACACAAAGCCTGCACGCTGTCCCACCACAAGTGAAGGTGAATCTTTGAAAAAAACCATAATGACATTGTTTTTAGAAAATTTCTGACCATCCACTGAAAAGCTGCACATGAAACTTCTCCTTAATGCTGGTAAATGCCATCACCACCAAGTCCCAATTTGCTGATGATTAGATCACCAAGGACCTGCAAACTTGTGCTGTTTTTTTCTCTGTCTGTTCTACTGAGCACAGCTGGAGCTATAGACCTGCCCTTCTTTCTTTGCTGTGAGTGTTAAGGAGCTAGAGGTGATGCTGAAGCATGTTTGCCACAGAGCTGCAAAAACCAGTGAGAGAATCCTCTGTGGCATCACCCCAGCAGTGGAAGCTGGCCTTGCTTCCCACGGAGACCTGCCCTTGGGTTGTGTTTGCTGTGCGGCACTGAACGTGTGGGGTTTTCAAGTGTAGACAATTTGGTCCTCTCCTTTGGCCCTGAGGAGAAGAAATATTCAACACCCCAAATCTGTACAGCTTCATCCTTTCCTTCGCTGTATCCCGGGGACTGGTGACTGAGAAGCTGCCTGCACCCAGCTGGGGCCCTTCTGTTAACTCTGCCCCACAGAAGGAACAGCCTGTCTTCCCACCCACGCGGAGCAGCTCCCTGACCACAACAGCCTTGGAACCCCATGAAGCACCTGGTGTGTAAAAGCTGAGCTCAAAACCCTGCTTGGAAACTGCCCCTCTCCTTCCCCAGTGCTGCTGTTTCTCCCTGCTCCCTGTGCTTCTGCTGCGACACTGGAAGGACGAGGTCGTGGAGCCCTGGGAATCTGCCTTCCTCTTCCCCCTCTGCTCTCACCAAGCTTTCCTTGCCCGGTGCAATTACGAAGGTGTCAATGTTCATTTGGCTGGGGCTGCTGTGCAACAAACTCATGTGGCCCTCGAGGGACTCAAAAGTCAAGACAATTTCAAAAGGAAAGTAGAAGCTTCCGCTTGCAATTTTCTCACTCCTTCCTGTCTGCTCCACTGCAGCAATGGGAGGGTAGAAGGAAAAGGGACACACGATGTGGCTGAAATATGTCAAACCCAGAAGTTTCATTAACCATGCTCAAGAGTTATTATTCAGACCTTCCTAGTGCTCCAAGACTGCTTTTAGTTGGCTGAAAGCTTTTAAGCCCAGAGCTACTGGATATAGGCCAAATTGTGTGACTGTGATGCTGTCCATGACCTCCTTCAGGCTCCCTGGACTTTTTACCTCCCAGGTGTTCCAGCTGACCTGTAAAATCAATATGCTGGGAGTGTATATTTAACTGAGTGCTTGTCTTGGGCTAAAGCCTCAAAAATGTAGATCACAGGTAGGTATTTCTGGCATGAGACTAATGGGAGATGACAATGAAAGGGTGTAAATATCGGTGCAAGAAGGGAATAAAATAGCATGGTGATAGAATCACAGAATCACAGAATGGTTTGGACTGGCAGGGACATGAAAGATCATGTTGTTCCAGCCCCTGCCTTGGGCAGGGACATCTTCCACTAATTCAGGTTTCTCAAAGCCCCATCCAGCCTGGCTTTTAACATTTCCAGGGATGGGGCATCCACGACTTTCTCAGGGGAACTTGTGCCAGTGTCTCACCATCTCACAGTAAAGAATTTCTTCCTAATATACAATTTAAACCTGTCCTTGGTCATTTTAAAGCCATTCCCCCTTGTCCTATCACCACATGCCCTTGTGAAAAATCCCTCTCCAGCTCTCTTGTAGCCTGTTTAGTTATTGGAAGGTGCTCTAAGGTCTCCCTGGAGCCTTCTCGTCTCCAGGCTGAAGTCCCCCTTTTTGCCCCAGGAGCTACCACAGAGTATCGATGCACAGCATGGATGATCCAAAGCACTGCAGACTTTTTCATATGTTTTCCAGTCATCCTGATGTTTGGGCACTCTACTGAGAGTGGCAAGCCCTAGTTCTGTCTTTCCTCTGATTCATTTGTGTCCCGTGCAGATACACACGAGGCAAGGTTTTCAGCTGGTGTCCACTACCATTTCAATTCTGGTGGCTGTCCTACTTCGGAGGAAGTATTCAGTATTCACCAATATCCATCCTTCCTCCAAAACTCTCTGCTCTTGGCTAGTACAGTGCTTGTTTGGCTAGCAGGAGCCTGGTGCTCAAACCTCTGACTGGAAGAAAAAAAAGGTATATATATTTTCAATTTGCAGCCCTGTAGTGACAGAGGGTGGATGGGGGAGAAGGCAGATTTTCCCATGTCTTGTCCCTAGGATCTGCAAGGCCTTCAGTGACCATTTGCTCTCTAAACCCTTAAAGCTGCTGTGATCCCAGCTGAGCACAAGCTGAGATTGCTGCAGCCATGGGTGCTGCTGGCAAGCAGCTGGGGTTGTAATAGATAGCATCTCTGCAAAGACAACTTCAGGCAGAACAAGGGTAGTGCCTGTTGTAATTTCGTGTTAATTACTGCTGTAAAAGCAGTACCCAGATGAGATCGAGCCCTCTGAAAAACAAGGGGCGGTGCTTGCTCCATTTGAGTGTCCAGACTTACAGTCTGCCTTGAGACAAAAGGTAATGAGGAGTAATAAGCCCGTAAGAGTTATAAAAGTGAGAGGGGCAGATCAGCATGGCCCCATGTGCCTTTGCTGAAGACATTCAGGGGAGTGAACCCTTTCAAAAGCCAGCCTACAAGTTTGTGCGTTCGCCCTGGCCCTTCCCCAGTGGAGAAAATCTCATTTCCCACCACTAATTGATGCACAGAACCACTCAGCTCACTGAAATTACGGAGAAGAAAGGGTTTGGGTTTTTTTTTTTATTGGCCATCTATTAGCATTTTTAATTTGCTACATGAGGTAAGTTTCAAAAGTGCCAGAGGGCAGCTTAAGAAATTAGCTGTTCTTAGCATTTTCTCTTCTTTCTGACTGATTTGGGTCCTCAAAGCCTTAATTAAAACTAGGGAGTGCTTCCAACGCACGACACAGCAGACAGTGCATGACAAGAGAAGCTGGAGCCCCCCAGAGAGCATCATGCTGCTCTAGGACTTCTGATGGGAGGCAGGGAGCATGAGAGAGCAGAGGGGAGGTGGTCATCTCGATGTTCCACAGGTGTGGGAGGCACAGGGGCTGTGGAGTGGGACTGCAAGTTCAGGAGATGCTGCAGGAAGCAGAGCTGGATCCGGGGCTGGGTGAGAGGGACAGACAGGCAACATCACACCCTTGATGGGAGGCTCTTGGTGTCTCTCTCTCCTAGTCCCTGATGCCAGCTAGAAGGTGAGTAGACTCATTTACAGGAGGAATTTCCCTACTCATCACTCGTCACTGGGAGACATTTCTCCTCCTCCTGATTCCCCATCATATCCCTTGCTGTCAAGCAGCAAAATCACCAGTCAGTTCAGGATGCCTGGGGGAGCAAAAGGATTTTGCACAGCTTTTCACGACGCTGTGTAGTAATGTGGGAGCGAACCGTGCTGCAGGCTGGGTCACTTAAGGCCGAGAGCTAGGTTAAAGCAAGACTCAATACCATCTTTCAGTGATGAATAAGTTGCCAAAAAAATTAAAGCAGGGCAGACTGTCAAGATTGTCCTCAGCTTCTTCTTAGCTTCCTTTCTCCCTTTAGGTCAAGTTGGACACTTTCTCCACTGACTCAGAACAGAATTTCTTTGCCTCAGCTAACCAATGCCACCTTCTTCCCGCTGTCTGTCCATGTTAGGCATCCAAATTCAGAGATCCAGGAAGAGGCCACACTGCTGCCAACACATGTCACAGCCACAGCCTTGCCCTTAACCTCTGCCATGTGATTAAAGACAGCAGGCACACCTCTGACTGCTCACCCTGGGCCCCAGCCCAGCACCACCATCTGTACCAAGGCAGGAAAAGGGTAGGAGGCTGGAGAAGCGAAGGACATGTGCTCCTTCCAGCAGCAGGGAAGTGGCCCAGGGAGAAGCTCCAGGGAGCTGTAGCCCAGCCACAGAGCACAGCAACAGATTTGCTTGATGCTTGTCTCAGGATTTATCTTAGAGAACAAAAATGTGTTTTGGAAGAAGGTTGAGCGTGGAAGTAAATGTCAGCTAAGCCAGGGACAGAAGAGGGACCACCTGCCTTCTGCAGCATGAACCAGCCATGAACAGATGGGATGCTTTCCTTTGAAGAGAGAGTGGTCACCATGACCTTGCAGGAATGGAAAACTTGGATCACTTTGCTCCACATGACTCCACCTGTTGAAATCCAAGGACAGAATGTGGCTGGAGCAGCTCGGGCTGTGGATTTATAGGCTCTGGATGGAAGCTGTCCCCAGCTGTCTGTTTGGCAATTGCTGTCTCAGCAAGCAATGTGAGCTGAGGCAGGGCCATCCCGGGCCATCACCCTGTGGTACTGGCTTTATTAACCGTAGCTGAAACAGCATCTACAAATTGTCTGCAGTGAAAGCCTCCCGGGTTAAGCCCTCCAGTTTGTCTCCTGTCTCAGTTCCTGCCCCTTGACTGCACCTACAATGCAGGGACTCGACTAATCCATACAGGGGACATCCTCACGCCCTTCCCTCACCCTTTGGCTGGCAGCAGTCAGCAAGAGACCACAGTAGGTGAGACTGAAATCCAGGCGCTCCATCAACAAAGAGACCAGAATATTTTGGAGTGACTGGTACCTCTTCCAGTATGGAACAGAAGTTGTGCCTCCAGGTGTCACAGCTTAAAACAGTCCCCAGATGGAGACTCTCCTTCTGTCTTTTCCTGCCAGGCTTTCACGCAGCCTTGCACCTGGGTGTTGAATATCTGCACAGAGCTGCCACTCTTGCATCAGGTCTGCACAGGAACTCCCCTAAAACTTGCCGTCAGAGAGGGGTCAGTAATTTCTGGCTGAGTCCATGCTAGCAGCATGCAAGGGCTGGAGCAGGAGAGGTCCCCTCTGGGCTGTCTCCATGCTGCATGTGCAGGAAGAGGTCAGGATGGTTCTGCAGAGGCTGTGGCTGGTGCTGTCATTAGGCACAAGGCAGCCTGTGCAGTGAGCAGGAGCTTTTGCATATCCTGCAGACCCCGGGAACCATGCTGCACATAGCTGGGTACCATCTGTTCCTGCCTTCCCCACCGACTGTTCATCCCACTCACATCCATAGGGCTCTTGTTAACACAGCTCTCCACTGATCAAACCCTGCCGTCGTGCTGGGCTCAGTTTTCCTCTTCCTCCTCTGAGGAGTCTTCTGTGGGTTACTCCACCCCAGCTTTAATTAACACAGGGAGAGAAAGTGAAAACAGCTCTTAGTTGATCATGGCAGGGGACGAGACCTAATAAACCCCAGGAGAGGAAGACTGCAGAAATCAGGGTAGTAAAACCAGAAACCTCTGGAGCAAGGCTGGGCTTGGGCTCCGCAGCCGGTTAGTATTCAGCTGGAATGCCACGCTGTTATAGACAATGCATTAACATCAAAGCCACTGGGTAAGAGATTTTAGTTAAATGATGTATTTGGTGTTATATTTTTATTGTATGTTTTTTACACCGTGTTTTTATTTTTATGTTTTCATGTTCGAGTTTTTTGCAAGAATTTAGTGCTGCTGGAAAGCGTTCTATCGACAGCCCCGGAGATTGAAGCTCTTTGTCCGTATCCAGAGCAGGCAGCATGCTAGCAGCCTGCTGGCACCACGCTGGCTCTTTGCCTCAATCCCACTCTCAGGGATCACCTTCAGAGACAAGAGAGCAGTACTGTTGGCACTGCCAGCAGAGAAGGACAAGGGGATGTATTTGTGGAGTCCCAACCTTAGAGAAGACACTCTGAAGTCCACTTTGAAGCCCAGTTTGCCAAAAGCCCACATGGTCCTATGCCCCACTGTGCCAGGGGGAGTCAGGCGTGTCACAATTGGATTTCAGGTTGCTGGGCATCATGGATGCTTTTGACCTGCAAGCTGAAAGTCTCCTCTAACAGCAGGATTCAGGAAATCTCATCTGCTGAAGAGAAGTGAAGACATCAGTCCCCTTCCTGTCAGACCAAGATATGTGAAAGAAAAAGTTGAGATCAAACTTGGTTGAGTGAAGGGTCAGTGAGAGAGTGAAGTCCCCAGTCTCCCCTGGCCCTGCTAAAGGACACAGGGTGACATGGGTCACTGCTGCTGCTCCCCTTCCTCGCTCCTTTCCTTGCCGACACATCAATGGGCTTTCCCCTCGCCCATGAAAAGCTGAATTGACAGGAGAGGAGAGGATTAACCTTTGCCACCCGTGCAGGCTGCTGCGTACAAATATTTCTCTCCAAAGCATCAAGTAATAAATGAGTCTTCATCTTTGTCAAACACCTTGGAGTCCATTTTCCATGTCTCCCCCAAAGGCAGCACAGCGGGGCAAGGCAGTGTGTGAAATACAGGAGGACTATAAATCTCTCCAACACTGTATGGGCATTTTACAGCTTGCAGTTTTCACTGAGAAGTGGCTGTAAATAATGGAGGGAGATATCTGCCACCTGTCTCCAGGGGAGGATTTATTTGGGTGTAAGTGCTATAGATCTTCATATGTATGCTGCAGCGGTAAATAAGCAAAGTTTAAGCAGTGACTGGGGTCTGTCTTGCTCTCTCTCTCCCCCCATACTCCTTTTCTCTCTATTGTTTCACCTGTTTGTTTCCCTGCTGTTTTAGGCTACATCTCACTCCTGAGGTGAGCACACGTCTGGAGAGTCACTTGAGGAGGAAGTGGGTTGCTGTGATTGAGTACACTTTTCGCTTTCACATTCAGCCCATACAAAGGATTCAAGGGGAAGAGAAGCTGATAGTTAGGATTCAGGACCCGCTGCTATGTACTCTTCAAATGCTCCTTTGAGTTCTTGGTTCAGGATTTTAATGATGCTGTTATTCTTGTGCAGAAGCATATGGTTTGCTCCAGTCTGCTCTGTGTTGCCGTGTGCTGGCCCCTGTTTCAAGTCACTTCACTCAGGGAAGAGTATCTGGAGGGAAGTTAACTCTTTGAAGGCATCGAAGCTGCCAGTCCACAGAGCCCAGGGCACGCATTGGGATGTGGCACACATTGGGATGTGGCACGCAGAGCCAAAAGGCTTTGCAGGCAGCTGGCACTGTCAGGACATGCTAGGCTGGTTAAGAGGTCAGATGTATTCCTCAGGCATCTGGGACAACTTGCAAGGCAAGTCTGGGTATGTGCAGCTTCACCTGCAGGGGTGATGGAGGGTCCGAAGAGGTCACTGCTGATGGACGTAGCAAAGCAGCCCTCAAAGGCACTGCTGATTTCAGCCAGCAACCCACAGCCCAGCTGGTTGCTGTCCCTGGCAGCCAGGGCCCAAGCAGAAGGGGACATGGCTCTTAGGCTGTGTTTGAGAGCACAGAGGCAGATCTTGGACATATCTACAGACTGCAAACAGCTGCCCTTGGGCTGCACTGGAGGAGAAAATGTCCCCTGGGTTTTGCCATTAGGAGGTGGGGTTTGCTGCTGGCTGTGTTGCAAAAAACACTGTCCTGAAGCTACCAGTCACTGTCAATCCCATCCAGAAGCATCTTCCTTCCACACCTGGCTCCACGTGTTCCTCCAGAGACTCCTCGAGCTCTGCTCAGACTCCAGAAGAAATGCATGTGTATGGACAGTGATCCATTTTCAGCTCCTGGTGAGCCAGAAAGGAACCAAAAATCACAGCAGGAAAAAAAGTAGTCACCCCACTGATGAGGGGTGAGGGCAGACCCCTGTCCCTGTCAGCTAGGCACTGCACACGTGGAATAAAAAGGCAGACCCAATTCGAAACAGCTTGTAGGAGTCTCTGCGATGCAATATTAAGTAATGCCCTTCCCTTGCCCTTCAGTATCTTTATAAATTCTCCCCTCTCTTCCTGCTCACACAACGTGTTACAGAAATCAGACAGGAAACAAAGAGCCGAGGACAAGGAGACCCGGCATCCCGCAACAAAGAGCTCTGCGAATTCTTCAGGAGATCCCCATAGTGCGATTAGCATCTCTTTACAGCAACATCATCTCTCCTTCTTTTGTTTCCCCAGAGGAAGATAAAATTGTCACCAAGCACCAGAGAATGAAGCTTGATGAATACTGAAAAGACATTCACCTGCAAGCTAGGATGGACTGGCCCCAGACGCTTTTAATTAATGTTTTCAGAGGCTGGGACAGGAAGGAATAACTGGTTTCAGAGCTGCGAGGGGGGTGCAAGGAAACAGGGCTGCCTTAATGAGAAAGGACTGAGGTACTGGCTGAGGTGTGAGCTCACGTCCTACTCCCAGGCACACATCCTACTCCCCTCTGCTCACACAGACTCAAAGCAAAAGCATTCTGAGGGTGGAGGGCATGGGTGGTGAGACAAAGCCCTGCTCCAAAGTCACCCCTCTGGGGTCCCACGTGGGCTGCTCTGACCATAAGTCTAGGTGAGGAGCCGTGACTTCACCCTGTGCTTTGCTGTAGGCAAGGAGCTCCTACTCGTCTTTGACATCCTTTCCCATGTCTCAATTCCCAACCAGAAAACACTCTGCAAGTTAGAGAACAGGATTTCTATTGTTTATTTTCTTGTGTGTGTCCCCACCTTTTTTTTTCTTAAAAGGGAAAAAAAAAAACAAACCAGCAACTGTAAAAAAATATTGTAGAGGAGGTTGATTTTCTGAAATGCTGCTGCTGAACTGAAATTTGCAGGAAGTTCGTGGGCAGTTTGAACTCAGTCCTGTTCCTTCCCAGTGACTTCTCATATTGATGTTTCCTATAGTGACTCATTGTCCTCATTCAGCATCTCTGACTGACTGAAGCAAAAAGGCTCAATTAGGGAAGGGTTCCTCTATGGGTCTCCTGAAATTACTGTAGTTTAAACTGCTGCCCAGCAACCCAGAGCTAAATTGCAGTGCTTCAGCACCTCTGGCAATTGCTGTTTCTCCATTCATATGCCAGAAAATGATGGGTCCAAACAAAGAGAGCTTCACTTATTGAAGGAGAGTAGGAGATGTGTAGGCAAGCCATGGAAAACCTCAGTAACAGATTCTACCCCTCTCACTTCAAGGAGAGGGATGACTTTTGAACCCAAACTATATCATGTTCAGAGTCCTTTAGGGGTGAATTTGGACAGGTTCCACTCTGACCCCAGAGGGACCGGCAGTTTAATGGGGTTTGGCCATATTGCATAGGCGAGCAGATACAGCTTTAGGACTAGTTTAGGTGGTCCATCTGGAGCTCTTTCATGAGAGTGATCCTCCTGGTGCAAACAAGTAGACACAGCATCCCAAAGCTGTCTGTTCAGCCATCACCTTAGCAGTCCATACTGCTCCTGTCTGGTTGCCAAGACCTCAATTTCGTCTTCTGCATGTGACCGAGGCCTATAAATCCATTGTATGCGTCTCCTGCAGTTTGTGACCTGGGACTTTCCAGTGTCACGATGCTCCCCAGAGCGAGCTGTTTTGGGAAAGGTTTGGAAAAAGGCAAAAATAGCAAGCGAAGCAATAGAACTGCAGCTGTGTGAGGAGGAACCAAATAAGCTGAGGCTAAGATTTGACAAACTGATAACCGAAGCATGAGAAAGGTCTGCAAGATTGTGAGGGGGAAGGAAGGGATGGAGACAAGCCAGTTGTTTTCTGTTCCTTACAATGGAGTTAGGAGGCTTCAAATGAAAACTATAGATGGCAGATGGCAGATAAAATAGATCCTTTGAAACAGAACATCATTTGCCTGTGGAACTCATAGAATCAGAGGCTGGCTAAGACTAACAGGGACCTCTGGAGTTCATTTTGTCCAGGCCCTCTGTCCAAGCAGGACCACATAGAGCAGACTGCCTGTGTGCAGATGTCTTTTGAATATCTCATAGGGTGGGGACTCAACCTGTTGCAGTACTTGGTCACCCTCACAGTAACAGTGTTCCCTGATGTTCAGGAGGAGCCTTTCGTGTCCCAGTTTGTGCTGCTTGCCTCTGTTCCTGTCGCTGGGTACCACTGGAAAGAGCCTGGCTCTGTTCTCTTTCACTCTCCCTTCAGGTATTTCTGTACAGTGATGAGATCCCCTCTCAGTGCTCTCCAGGCTGAACTATCCCAGCTCTCCCAGCCTTTCCTCGTAAGAAATGCTCCAGTCCCTTCATCATCCTTGTAGTCCTTCACTGGCCTCTCCCCAGTGTGTCCACTTCCCACAGTGGAGAGCCGAGCACTGGACACGATCCTGCAGCTGTGGCCTCACCAGGGCTGAGCAGAGGGCAGGGATCAGTTCCCTTGACTGCTGGCAATGCCGCGCCTGGTGCAGCTCAGGATCCTGTCGTTCTTTTTTGCTGCAAGGGCACATTGGTGGCTCATGGTCAACTTGTGCCCACCAGGCCCCCCAGGCCCTTTCCCGCTGAGCTGCTTTCCAGCAGGTGGTCCCTGACATATTTTGGTGCAC
>VWZW01004137.1:386886-486118 GCA_013397115.1 Edolisoma coerulescens
TCCTTGTAGTCCTTCACTGGCCTCTCCCCAGTGTGTCCACTTCCCACAGTGGAGAGCCGAGCACTGGACACGATCCTGCAGCTGTGGCCTCACCAGGGCTGAGCAGAGGGCAGGGATCAGTTCCCTTGACTGCTGGCAATGCCGCGCCTGGTGCAGCTCAGGATCCTGTCGTTCTTTTTTGCTGCAAGGGCACATTGGTGGCTCATGGCCAACTTGTGCCCACCAGGCCCCCCAGGCCCTTTCCCGCTGAGCTGCTTTCCAGCAGGTGGTCCCTGACATATTTTGGTGCACAGGGCTGTTCATCCACAAACTGCATGATATTGACACGTCTTAGTGGGAGCTAGCAAATAAAAGCATGGGCTTGAGCAGGACAGAAAATACACTGCTGGTTTGGGACATGAACCAGGGGCCTCTCAAGGCACTGATGAGGAGGAACTTGTTTCAGAAACTCAACTCGATCCTTTCCATCATTGAGCAAAGCCTGGTGGGACACTTTTCCTGCATAAGACTGGGGGACCCCTCTGGAAATTGGTGGTCACCATCTCCAGGATACCCCATCCCCATGCCCACTTTGAGTCCACAGGTCAGTGACATTTCCACACACCTTCATTTTTCAGCTTTCCTATCTGGAAAGGACACCCCAGGCTGTCATAAGTCTGATAGGGAGGTGAGAGCTGGCTTTTCAACTTTTGTTTTCAACTTTTGTTTTCAACTCCTTTTGCCTTAAAATACCTTGAAAAATGTTCAAATAAATTTTTCCACCAGCAGTTTATTTGCTTTTGCTCACAAAGCCATATTTATCTACAAAAAAAAAGAAGTCAAACCTCCCAAACACTTGAAACACAAGAACGTGGGGCTGGCAGGGACTCCCAGACTTGCCAAATCCAATCCCTGCTGTTGCAGCAACACATCACAACGCCCTTTCAGAGCTGGAGTGTGCTCTCTCTTAAAAGCTATTTGGATTTCTGCCTCCATGGCTCCTACTGGGTGGCTGCCCCAAGCCCAATTGCTCTAATGGTTCTAAACCCTCGACTAATTTCCAGCCTGGTTTATTCATGGCCAGTTTATATACATTTGTTCTCGTGCCAGCACTATCCTTTGGCTGAAATAGCTCTCCTACCCCCGTGTGCTTACTCCCCAGAGGTATTTATAGAAAACCATCCCCAGGCTTTATTAATACAGCACAATTATTTGTTTTGCCTGCAGTTCTGCAGAGGATAAAGGCTCCTGACCTGTCCCTACACTTTTAACTCCTCTGGTCCTCACTCCATTGCAAGTCCTCCTTCAGCTTCCTCCCACCCTATGTGAAGCATAGCATGGAATCCTAAAAGGATTGTGTTCTCACTGGGAAATGGGATTTTGGTGTGTGTCCTAAGAGAAATCCCATCCTGTCCCCAGGCCTTTCCCCCTCCTGGTGTGTTCCTGGAAGGAGCAACAGTGTCTCAGTGAGCACCTCATACAAAACCTTACAGAAAAAGAGCTCCATGATTAGCAACAGCTTCTGTCAAAAGAAACAGAATGAGAAGCAATGGCAGGATAAACTGCAATTCATTTGAAAATATGCAAATCCGCTCATTAAATAATTCACATGAATTTTCACACATGAAGGTGAAAAAAAACCCCTTGGCAGCTGTGTGTATCCCCTCTCCATCAAAGCCACACTACTGGCAGCTGCTGTTCTCTTTCGTCCTCAGACTTTTCCCTTTCTGTTCTCCGCATTTCAACCTCCTCTTTCTACTCCATCGCCTGACACTGGGATTTCCAGAGTCTTCATACCATCAGGCAACATCTTCCCCTCATTTCCCTCTTTTTAATCTGGAGCCTGCCTAAAATTGTTTCCATCCTTGGTGCACCCTCTCTCAGGATCACCAGGAAATGAGATTCCGATATAACTTGGGCTTTTTTACATCAGCAAGGAAAAGATAAAGACCCCATGTCCTGAGGGCTGTTTCTGAGGCACTCTGCTCTTACTGGGTGAGGTGTGTGATCCTTATGCCTGGACAGGCTTCTTTTCTGGGGAGGCTCCCATCAGCTGCAGCTAAGGCTCACCCTGAATCCCACCCTGCAGTGTTCCCAGCATTGTCAGGACCATATCCTAGTGGAGAGCACTAGCAAGAGCTGCACACTTTCCTTGAGAAAAATAATTGTTCCACTGAAATGAGGATGCAGGTCCTGAATCCCAACCGATGGGAGGAGGCGCTCAGGGAAAATTCAAAGCAAAACAAAAGACCAGCAGGTATTAATTTTGTAAGCAAAGTGCTTAAGGGAAATGGGGGTATGAGAAGTCACTGAGCTCTCCTTGCTGGGTGATGGGTATCTGAGAAGGATTCCCCTCCGAAACTCCACACAACTGGTTCATTGCAACCTTCAAGTCATTAAGGTTCAGCCCAGAGCTGGACAACTCAGAGGAAACACTCAATTTAATGCATAGATTAATTTTCCGTCTTCCCTGCTTCAGTAAGGAGTTTTCCAAGTTTCGTGCAGTTCGGGCATGGGGAACTGCACTCTGACAAGAGCGCTCTCTGTATCTCTGTCCTTTGTTCCCAAGAGTTTCGTACTGGTACCATATCCATGCAGTCCCCACACAGATGATAGGATTCTGGCAGAACAGGAGCCTGGCCCAGAGCTGTTTTCCCATGCTGTGAACATTTTTAAGATTTAAAAAAAAAAAAAAACCAAAAAAAATCCGGAAAACAAACAAAATGTCTATTCCAGATTGGGCTAGAACTGGAATAATAATCCTTCAAGACTGGGTTGGCACAGTCAAATTATTTCACTACTGTCATTGTCGACTGCTCTGCTCTCGCCTCAAACATTTCTGTTACCCTGGGGTTGCATTTCTAAGTAAGCACTGAAAGAAGTCAGAGGCCCTTAGTTTTACAATTCCAAAAGGTATTGGGAACAATTACTTTTAGAGTTGGGAAATCCATCAATCCCAACCATTCCCTAAGGCAAGTTTTAGTATTGAGAAATCAGATTTTTTTTTTTTTTTTGATGGAGGGAAAAATCATAAGATTTCCCAAACATCTCCAAACCTATCCCCTAGAGCCAGAGGATTTCACGGTGCTGTTTCCGTGTCTTCTGGCAGTGAAAGGCAACCATGGGTAATGAAATGGATAAGCAAAATAAGAGACAGTTCTGGGATCAGATATCGCTTGGCTGGGCCACTCCAAACATCCCAGATTTGTTTCTTTACGAGGCCCTTTGTAGCTGGGCTATTCCTCTGCTGGCACCTGGCTCTGACAATATGTTATTTTCATACTCAAATCACCACAGCATTGATAACCTCATGGAGAGCAGAGATAGATCTCTGCTTAGTAGGTCTTCCTTCATTCTCAGCAGGTATTTTCCCATCTGCCCTTTTACCTGTCAGTTCTGATGGTGGAGCATGAAGTAAAGAGGCTCAGCCATTTTTCTTCTTTCTTTCTTTTTTCCTTTTCTTTTTTTTCTTTCCTTTTTTTTTTGTTTTTTTTCTTTTTTTTTTTTTTTTTTTTTTTTTTTTTTTTTTTTTTTTTTTTTTTTTTTTTGTATCATTTATAAATTTTACTGAGTAAAGCAAGGCATGCTACATAAATCAGACTGCAAGTTAGAGAGTCACACTGCAGAGTATGCAGCGGGATGAGGCACCAGCTGTTCTCTGCAGATGATAAAGCTGTAAATACAACACTGCTTTAAGGAGGCAGACCCCAGCTCGTGGCACCCTGTGCCTTTGCACACCCTGTATTTCACAAGAGGTTCTCCAAACTATTTGAAAGAGCCCCAGCAGGATGGGCTGCCAGGTCTGTGCCAGTCACCTGCGTGGGCGTGCGAGGGCTGGAAAGAGGTTCAGACCTTCCTGAAGGTCACAGCAATCAAATATCATGCCTGCATTCATTCAGTATGCAGCAGGGAGCAGGAGCAGACTCCACTCCTCTTTTATAGGACCTTGAGTTGTTTGATGTAAGGCCGCATGCAAATCACTGCCCAAGGATGTGTTTGTCATATAATTAATATTAGCTCCCACCCTGGAGCACACTTCTGTCAACACAGAAAAAATATTCCCCATTAGGAGGAGGGTTGGCTGGGGAGATCAGGACTTGAAGCACTTGGATAGCTCTGTGTTAGCCATCAAGGATCACCTCCCTGGTGCTGCAAGGCAACCAGTGAGCTAGAAGGTTGCTCATTTTTATTTCCAAGAGTTTTTGACTTGGTTTGGTTTTCTGGTTTGTTTGTGTCGGTTTGGGGTTTCTTGGGTCTTCTGGGTTTTTTAAAATGATTTAACTCAATTTTCCCTTTGGAAGTGGCATCTCCCTTCCCCAAGACATGATTGGAAGCCCATCATCTAGAGATTTCTAGCACAGTTATGGACATGTGGGAGAATGAAGAGGCTCATAGCAAGTCTGGCTCTGAACACACACATGAGCCCTGCAGTCTGGTGTTACAGCTAGAGACGGATATTTATATATATTTTAAATAGGGCGGAGATAAATAGTGCATTCATTGGAAAACGTATGCGGAGAGAGGGTGTAATGAATTTTCAGATTAAACTTGGCAAGTGTTTTCAAGCTGAAGAGGAGATGTTTAATCACATTTTCTTGCAGAGAAAGCTGAACGCTGGGTTTCAGCACAATTTTTAAATGAAATGTCTCCGTTTTTTTCAGCAATGCTTGTGTTTGTCAGCCTGATGATGTGCTGAAGGGGCTTAGCAAGGGATCTCAATAACCAGCTGAAACACTCTGGCAGAGCCTCCGCCGAGTTTCTGAGCTTTAGTACTTTCTGATCAAGAGAAATGCTGAATAGGCCATGGTGCAGCAAGGTTTGGCTCTGCTCAGCAACACCTCCACCCACGCCACACTGGGCACCATCCCCTGCCTGAACCCACAGCCGTGGGCTGAAAAGCCAAAGGGACACACCGTGGCCCTGCAGGGATGAGACAGGCTGTGGATACACACAGGCTGATGGACTGGGTGCAGAAATTTTGCTCTGTGGGGATGGTGGCACCAGCCAGGTTGGTGACGTCCCTGTCCCCAGCTTCTCCCTTTTTCCAAGGCTTTGGTTGCAATTGCATTGTGAGGCTCCCAAGAGCTGGCATCTTCTGATGGCAGTAAACACAGAATAATTTGCTGGTGCTCAAACAGAGGCTGCCAAGGTAGCACAGACAACGAAAAAAAAATCGCAAGCAAAAAAAAAAACAAACCAAAAAATCCTGCATGCACAAAAAAAAAAAAAGAAGAAAAAGATTATGCAAATGCTCTAGAGAAGATGAAAAATTAGGCATGCCAAACTAGCAAATAATTCAGTCTTCTCAGTCTCTGTTTTTTCTCTTTTCTTGCCTGCATGGGATCTGAAATTACATTTTACCACCTGCCTTTCTGAATTGTCCTTGTACCTTGCCTGCCAAGTTTCACCCCCGCAGAGGACACTGGCTCCTGGGGGATGAGGCACGGCATGCTCTCCTTGCCCAGTGTCCTCAGGGACAGGCATCTGCTCCAGCACTGCCTCTGTGCAGATGTGCAGGGGGGGCTGCTGTGCCTCCCCTCTCCACTTTGGAGCACGCAGACCAGCTTCAACCCACTCAGCAGGAGAGAGGGCATGTGAAGAGCAAGAAGCTTCTGGGACATTGCAGTGGGCACCAGGTGGAGGAGAGGAAATCCTTCTAACGTTCTTGTTGGCAGAAAAGTCCTGTGGTGTGGTGGGGATAGTCACACCTTACTAGGCAAAGGAAAACCCACCCAGCTGCCTCCAGCCCGATGTGAGTAGCAGGAAATTCACCCCTGCAAAAAGCAGGACCCCTGGTTATCTATGCACCACACAGAGAGCACTGAGCTTCCAAAGGCCGGGGAGAAAGAAGTTCAACTGCAAACTCCCATTTTGCAGCAGGGAGATGGAGCCTCGGGTGAAAGTAAAATGCCAAGCAGGGGCGGGCACAGCTCGCAGTGTACTGACCCAGCTTTGCTCTCCCCCTACAGCAGTGGTGCTTCAGTCATGTAGTGGCTTTGACCGGGTGGTCTGTCAGTGCCAGCAGGTAGGAGAAAGCAGCTCTGTTGCTCTTGGCTGAGGTTTTTAACTCTCTCACTTGCTGCTGAACAGCTTCTTTCGATTCAGTGCCCTTAACTCCGTCTGCAGCACCCCGAGTTACCCGGCTCAGCTGGCACATGGTGCCTTGGCGAGCCAGGGCAGTCTGCCCTGGGAGCTCAGCCTGATGGAATGAATGCACACAAGGGACCAGGGAGCAGCAGGAACAAGAGCATGACACCCCAGGATCCTCAGAAATAACGTTCACTCACACCTGTCCCTTAGTAACACTTTGGGCCATAGAGAAGGAAGCTTAAATGACCTTCGGCACCCCTTGGTGGTCCCCCACTTCCTGGCATGAAACTCTGTTCCTTGCCATTGTCATCGCTGCTCAGCCCTGCCACAGCTGTGTCTCCGTGCACCCAGTCATCTTGACTGTTCACATGAATCCCTGGGTTGCCAGGTCACTCCCACACCATGCAGAGCCTTCTCCCTCAGCTCAGCAGCCCCCTGGGAAGCCCACCCCACGTTCCCCCTCTTCAGCCTCTGCCCCTGCAATGAGCGGATTTTGCACAGCAACTGCTGTATTTGACTCCAGGAGGGTTTGCCTGGAGGATCTGCTGTGCTTACACACATGGTTTAGTGGTGGACACAGCAGTGCTGGGTTAACAGTTGAACTTGATGACCTTGAAGGTCTTTTCCAACCTAAACAATCCTGTGACTGATGATCCTGAAAAAAATAAAACATTCATTGTAGCACTGCTCTTTTGCACAAAGCAGAGGGAAAAGGAAATTTATGCTGAAGACTAGAGAGGAGTGCTCTCAGAAGAGCTGATTTTGGCTATCAAACTCTCTCCATAGGAAGATGGCAGAGGACTTGCTGCTAAAATTATTTTAGGGCAGGCTAGACAGCTCACAGTGGTTGTTCATGGCAAATGGTGGAAATGATGGGAAAGCATCCCCTTTTTCTGAAGCCACACCAGACAAACCCAGTCAGTGAACTGACAGAAAGTAAGCTGTCTGTATAGATATATGTATTAGACATGGAAATATGTACACACACCTATGTTTAAGCCAGATCACCTAGAGTTCATCAGCTGCTTACAGAAGTGGTGCAGAGAGGAGAGAAAGAGCTGCTGGGGGCGGAGGAGGTGGTGAGAGAGGTGTTCACCCCTATGGCTGGTAAGAGAAGTGTTCATGGACTACAGCCTGACAGCTTTGGTTGTACATCCTGAGGACTTCTGTACTACCTGGTACTTTGTCTTCTAGAAGTTGCTAGTGACTGGAGCCTTGTGAAAAATCTCAGCCTGTTTGTTTTATTTATAGTCCTTGTTATTTCGTGGCTGAACTCGGAGATGTGACCCCCAGCAATTGAAAGGCCAGCAGACAAATCAATAGATCCAGCACCTGCTCAAAATCTCTTCATTTTGTGAGCTTTATCTCATCGTTTCCAAATGTACAGGCCAGGTTTGCCAAAGGACAGAGAGGAGGAAGGTGGTGAGCAGTGCCACAGAGAGGTGGAGCAGGGGCTGCTGTGGGGCCACACTGGTGCCAACCCAGAGGTGCCAGTGCACCAGACTGGTGCAGCAGCAATTAACACCCAGCAGAATTGCCAGGCTCTAATGGATCTGTGCCTGGGTTACAGTTTGGACCTTTGTCTGCTGCTGGTCCTGTCCCAGGCTTTATGTGGTGTTTTGCTGCTCCTCCCTGTGCTGCAGGTCTTGCCATGTCCTCAACAATGACGAGTTTCAGGGAAGAGTAAGAATAGGAAAGAGGGAAGGCTGGAGAAATCTGCTTGTTGCAACTCCCTTTTATCCTAAGAGGTAACCTTCTAAATGCATCATTGGTATCATATTTAGCTGTAGATGCTCAGTTTGACACCATTAAAAGCTTCATTGGCTTTGCCATTTTCCTCTGGTTTTCAGTCCTCTCTGCTGGTGTTCCTGGGAGACCAGCCTTCTGGAAGTGTGTGTGAAAACCCAGCAGCAGATCTGCCCAGATAATAAGCAGGGAAAAGTTTACAGCTTGCAAGTTCTTCAGGTACAGTAAGCTTCTGTATCTGTTCTACGTCAGCCCACACATCCCACAGAAAGTGCTGCACCGCTGTGCTTCAGAGGCAGCCTGTGAGACAGAGGGTACAGTGCAGCAGCTGGGGGATGAATTAAATAAAACACTAAAAAAAAGGCGTTCTGGGGCAGTTCTGTTGCAGGGTGCCTTGGGGATGAAGCATGCCTTGCACACAGGAGGTCCCAAGGATCATGTGGCAGGGCTCATTCCAAAACTTGGGACTGCATCCTTGAAGGAGAGGCAACATGGGTCTCCTGCTCCCAGCTTCGCAGCAGACCCTCCTGCACACATAAAACTTTGTTTTATGCCCTTCAATGCACACAGACATGCCCTTAATTGCTTACATTGCTGGATAATCTACCCGTCATCACTCTGCAGCAGCATGCAAAAGTATTTGTGATGCAGCTGTGATAGCAGCTCAGGGTTTTCAAGCCGGGGTCCTGGGCTGTGTTACTGCTGGAGAGAAGAAGTGCAGCATCTCTACAAGCCGTAAGTGTTATACAGTGGCCTCCCATCCACTGATTCCTGGCCTACAGACAGATCCAGCATCCTTCCCGATGGAGCAGAGGGCTGTTAGCTCACGGAGCTGCCTGGCAGGGCCGGCTCCTGCAGAAAGCTCGGTGGCACTGACACAGAGCAGGCTCCTCGATGCGGCACACACACCGTGGGAGCAACACACAACGGCGCTGTCTGCCAAGCTGCCTGCTCCCATTTGAAGATGCAAATCTTCAGCCTTGTTCTCCCAGTCTGGGAAAGATAAAATGTGGTGCTGGCTTCGTCTGTGGTGACGAACAGGAGAGAAACACCAGCGTCCTGAATGAAAGGGGTGGGGATGTTACAGGAGGCTTTGCCAGGTAATCAAAACCAGAGCAGCAAAGACCAGAAGTTGTGATGCTGCCTTCCTGTCCTCAGCTTCTTCTGTTCTCCCCCATTTCACAGCTTTAATTTTAACTAGCCTCCCATTCCTGTCCCTTGCTCCTCTGCTCTGCAAACCCACTGCTGATTTATCTTTCTGTCTGTATCCTGGGTCACATCCAGCCTTGATCACTTTCTCTCAAAGTCCCGCAGGACCTCTGCCATGCAGGTTTTCAAACCCCAACAGTGCAATGGAGGACCATAGAGAACCTGAAGGAGGGAGGATGATGCTAGCCTCGGTGTTGGCATCTTGGGGAGAAAGCAGAGCTGTGCCAGGGACTCAGAGCGGCTGTGCAAGGCAAGTCTTCTTGTTCCATGCATGGTGGAGGCCCAAAGGAAATGCTGGGAGTGGCATCCTGGAGCACACAGCTTTTCTCCAGAGCCCTGCTGCAGCTGATCTCCATGCTGCCCATGTGTGCTCTTAGCCCCTTCCAAAGCTATGTCTGGGACTTGCATCACCATATGCCCATCAAGCCAGCTCTGGAGGCCAAGTTAGTGGATACAGCTGAAGAGGTTATTTGACCCAAGAAACTACAGAAAGCCCCTGTCAAGGCAAAGAATAAACTCACATCCCTCCCTGTGGTCCTTCCCTTATGAAAACTGAGGATGCTGGTGGGATTTCTAGCTTCCACCACTAAATAGTTCCTTGTAGAGGGTTCTTGAACTCTTAGGCTCTGTGTCACGCTCTAGGACAAGAACATGTTTTCTGCCATCTTTCCCCAGAGACTCTCAGTCTCCTGGACCACTGGGGAACTATCTCATTTCACCCTACATAGATAGCTTTCCTTAAGATGTTTCCCACTGTGAGCTCCTTGTGGAACCAGTGCCCACAAGGTGCCTCGTCCCACTCTGCCAGCTTTGCTCCCAGAATACAGCACAGGAGCAGTGATCCCTGAGTCACTTTGCCAGCCTGTTCCTGGAAAGCAAACAGGAAAGACAAAGAGACAATTCATTAGAAACTCAAGCCCCTGGGAAGGGTCGTTTGGGGTTGTTATTTTTTCACCAAGGAATCCACCTAGATCTTTGATTTTCAGCTTATTATGCAATGCTGCACAGATATAAAAATACAAATACTTCTTTACGTACAGGGATCAGAAGAACTCAAGACTATCAGAACAATTTTATTAAGTCAGATTAAAGCCCAGGTATCTCAGCATCCTCATAAAAGTGTATGTGTAAGGAAGGCATAATATCATGCCACGCAGGTATGATCCTCCCCTCCTGCATCCTTCCCATGCTACAAATATTAGGGAATTACAGGCTTGATCCTTATTGGATTTCTCTTTTGTGAATTCATTCAGTCTCACCTTGGACCCAGATAAACTTTTAGCAGCCACAGCACCCTCTGGCAAAGAGCTGCCCAGGTAAATGAAGACCCTGATTTGGTTTGGATCTGTTCTGTGCAGCTTCCTTTGATGCACTGCAGCTTTTGAGCTGTAAGAGATGTGCAGACAGAGCCCAGGTCCGAAGGTTTTGCTCTTATAGCCTCGCGCAGGGTTTGTTGTTTCTGCTGTGCGCAGAGCCCAGCACATTAGAGACCTGAGGCCATTCCCGTAATACAACCAGAGCAAAATGCTCTGCCTTTGTTCCTGCTCACTGCAATAGACCCCATCTCTGCTGCTCATTGTTTTAAGACTTTTCTATTAATAGCAGAAACAGACATGCCATTTCAATAATTCTATTCAAATTAATGCCTTTCATTATACTCCAAACACAACATCAAAGGCTTAGATTGCACCCTGGCCCTTTGTGAGACAGAAGGAGTTCTGGTATAAAGATTTCCATCAGAATAGACGTTTGATGGGAGAACGCTTTTTTGTCCATCAGGAAAGATAAGTTTCTTAATGGGATTAGAGGCTTTGGTTCTTGTGGATGAGTGACTGCCGCAGCCTAGGAGGTCCTTTCCGCTGGCAAATTTTGTCCCGCAATTCACTGCAAGGGAGACATTTCACACTGGGGATATTTTATTTTCACTCTGTTTTTTGTCTGTGAGAGAAAGGTCTGTTTTCTCAGGACTGCCAGGTCCTGGTGTTGGCTGGCAAGACATAGGGACCATGGTGTGTCTTGTAGCAGACACAGCCAGTAAAGAAAGAGGGTCAAGAGCAAGCACAGTAGAGGGGTTCCTCTCCTGGGGTGTTGGAGATGGAGGTTGTAGGGCTGTGTTTGCCCGTGACTCTGTCCATGGCCCTTTGCCTTCCAGCAAGAGAAGCGCAGGGGGATTTGGGATCATTCACATGGTCCCTCCACCCCTTGGATTAGGCACATAGAGGGAGAAGTGGCTTGGTAGTTGTGTGTGCATTTCCTCCTGGATCACCTACAACTGCGGAGCCATCCACCTCAGGCTAGTCCTGCAGAGAGTGCAAAATATAAGAAATTGTGTCCTCAGGGCTGGATCTTGTCCTGTTCTGGCACTACACTGAGGTTTCTTTTACCCTCTCAGACTCCATCCTCCAGGTGCACCATCACTGACCCAGACCCTCACACCTACAGCCCTGTACTCTGCAAAACAGGCTGGATGTCCTCCACCCCAGCCAGGACTGATCCCTGAGAATGCTGACACCTCCATGGGCTTATGCTTCTCTGTGCACATGTTTCCATATGCAAATCAGCACTCAATGTCCATGTAAGTCAAGGAAGAAACTACATCTCTGTTCACTGCAGGGAATGGGTTCACACATTCCTGGTGTGTAGTAAATTCTGGTTTTCCTATTTTGCTGTTTTCTCTTCATCGGGAATCTTTGATTGGGTTACTTTTTGTCTTTTGGTCTATAAAGGCTCTTAGTGAAGCCCTATTAGTGAACTAAACAGAAACATTTCCTCCTTAAAGGAGATCATTATGCAATTGTAGCTGAGCAGAGCCTGCTGAAATGTCTCTGCATGTTCCTAGTTAAGAAGTCCAGTCTGTGTCTGAAACTGCAAATGGGCCACATGGTCATCCCCTCTGGCCAGTGATAACTTGGAGGGAAGAGCTTCACCTGACCACCACCATCAAGAGATGTTCCCTCACTTCACGCAGCCCAGTTTCACCCCATTTTGGATCCACCTGTGTCTCCATATGGCATGTCAGCCCAATCTATGGGCAGGGCTGGAAACCGCTGCTTCCTTCATTGTTTGTTTCAGTGGTTAATCGGTCTCACAGTGAAAAACCTGCGCTTTCCTTCTGAATTGAATTTCGTCTCCCTCAATTGAATTCTAGCTGCTGGTTCTGACTGGTACCATCCTTTCCTGGATTAAAGAAATGGTACTTATTCCTCATTGTCATGGTTTAACCCCAGACAGTGTCTAGACCCCATGCAGCCACTTGCTCACTCCCCCTGTGTAGGGATGGGGTGGAGAATCAGAGGAGTTAAAGTGAGAAAACTCATGGGTTGAGATAAAAACAGCCTCATAGGTAAACCAAACAAGGAATTCAACCACCATTTCCAGGGGCAGGCATATGTTCAGCCTTCCCCAGGAAAGCAGGGCTCTATCACGCCTCGTGGTTACTTGGGAAGACAACTTCCACTGCTCCAAATGTTTCCCCTTCCCCTAGATTCTTCCCCCAGATTTATATCCTGAGCACTTTGCCATATGGTACAGGATGTCCTTGTGGTCGTTTGGGGTCAGCTGCCCCATCTGCGTCCCCTCCCAGCCTCCAGCCCCTTCACTGGTGGGGTGGCATGAGAAGCAGAAAAAACCTTGCCTCTGTGCAAGATCTGCTCAGCAATAAATAAAACATTCCTGTGTTATCAACACTGTTTTCAGCACAAATCCAGAACACAGCCCCATAGTAGCTACTGTGGAAAATGTTGACTCTATCCCAGTCAAACACAGCACACTCATGAAGTTGTTTGCACAATTTATTTGTCCCACGTCTCCATCGCTTTTTTGATCAGTTACCTTGGGCAAATTGCCTTCATGTAACAAACCTCCAGTCTTGCTGTTCCAAAGCCTTTTAAAAATGTGGAAGAAGAGTCAGGGTCCAGCTTTGCATTGGACCCAGCCCAGGAACCCCACTCACAGCCCTGGCTTTCAGCCTGCAGCTTCCTGCAGCTCTGCCATCAACCAAGGAAAAATCATCTTTACTTTCCTTTTTTTTTTTTCCCCAGCTAGAGAACTATGAAACACCATCACTAAAGCAGAGCTCACTAAAAGAGTACTGAAATAATAGAAACCTTCCCCAGTTTACACAGCATTAAACGTGGCCTTTGCTGGTGGATCCTGCAGAATCTGACCTTTTATTTTCTCATTTTCTTAATTTGAAGAAGACAAATTCAAAGCAAGATGTTTCATGTCTGGCTTCTGGTCCATTTATTTTATTTTTTCTCTGGATATCTTCCCATGGATCAGCAAGAAACATTCAGGCAAACATGTAAGTGAAATTGAATAGTGTCTTTTAAAGAACAGACATTGTCCCTGATGCCTAAAATGGCAGACTATTTGCTACACTCCTAACTCATACTGCTGTGTGTGAGAAAGACTTTTTATCTGTTATCAGTGAGAAAATGCAGCCGTTTATAGCCCTGGGAATTAGGGAATCCAAAACACCAAACAGAAGTAAGGAGAGCAAAGTTCCACCCCACCAATTTCTGCATCATTCACACAATACTTGTGTGCACCATGGCACATCTCCAACCTTGACTTTGAGATGAGTAGGGGACACCCTGCTAAGCCTTGTTATCCACTCACTCCTTGCACTTTTTTCCCAGTGTGACTGCATTTCTGCTGCCTGCCACTGGATTTTCAGCTGTCTTTTCCCAGCAAATCAATGTCCCATTTATTTCCCTAGACCATTTTTCAATGCCCAGACCCACAGGCCATGATCCAATCGCCTCTTAATTTTCCCTTGGATAAATAACATAAGTGAATTCCTCACTAGAAGACAACCTTCCCCAACATCAAGTCATTATGGCAGCAGTTTTCTTATCCTCTTCTAATTAACTAAAGGTCTTTTTGGAAGGCAGAAGCACAGAATTGGACATGATATCAATAAGAAGACAGCAGCAATCTCCTGGTTCCTGCCTACTGTCTTGCTTCTGAAAGATTCAAAGATATCATTCAGTCCCTTTCTTGCAGCAGTGAACTGAATATCTATTATGAACATTCCAAGAATGACTGCCTCCTGAGGTACAGCTCCCTGCCTTCATTTCAGGTTTGCTGGCCTGGGTGTGGAATTTCTCAGGCTTTACAGTAGAAGAACGCTTATTATGAGGAGCAGCAGTGATGCCCAAGGAAGGAGCACCTCGTGTGAGGTTAATATTACATTCTGAATATGGTGTAAGCCAGCTCTGAGATGACACAAAAAAATTACTAAATACTTCTCAATGGACCTGTCCAACCTACGCCAATTCTAGGTCTCAGATCTGTCACTTAGGAAGGTGACCTGTATATTCTGTATTCATTTTTGTGAAAACAGTGTGTTATTAGTGTCACTCGATAACTGGTTGATGAGAGGAAACTGCCACTGGCTTTGTGCTTCCTATGTTTATCTGGAACTGGTGGTCCCTAAAGCTCTGGATTGATGGATTCCTCTCACGTGTCAAGGTCTCTGATCAAACCTACAATTAAGAACGTGAAAGATAGGGTTCTTCTCCCACTTTAGGTACGTGTGTGGTCTAAACAAACACTTTGAGCTTCACTAAAACCAGTGGGGGAAAAGAGGTGTCTGCAGAGGGTGAGGTGATGCACTGGTCGGAGGTGCTCCTACGAGGACGGGATGAACTGCTCCTTGGCATGTCCAGGCTCTCTTGGTGGGTTGCTAGACAGCTGCCATAGCTGAGAGGCACAGCCTTCAGCTGCCTAAATCTGAATAACCCACCCCCCTTAATCTGACAACATCCTGGCTCTCAACCCTTATAGCTCAGTTTAGTGTACTCCTATTCCAGCCTTCAATGCCCAGACTAACGCCATGCCTGGTCTGCAGCATAAAGATCACACTACACACTCAGCTGCTTTGATGGGCTCTCTCTGAGCCCATCAAAGAGACCCAGGCCTGCACTTTACCAGGCACCTGCCTCCGTGGTGTTTCATGAGTTAAACCAGATTCTGATCAGCAGCAGATGCTGCACCTCGCTCTTGCTGTGATCAGCATCTGGCAGAGAGAAAATGGCTTGAACTAGACTCTGGAAAAATTAATTGCTGAAATTTAAGTGACAGAATAATAATTATTATAATTGCAATAATTGCAATAATTGATAGTAACAGTTCCTCTTAGCATGCCCCTGGGGAACTTGCATCACAGGCCGGCTCTGCGAGGTGCTCTATAAACACACAACAAGGAGAATTTCCTGGAAGCAGGAGCACAAAAGCATGCATGGTTCCTGTTCTCACTCTTGGTATCAGCTCTTCATGCTGCCAGAGATGGGCAGCAAGAGTAAGAGAACCTCCAGGCTGCCTGGTTTTGGGTTCACATGATAACCTCACTTTCCTAATGCAAGGTGTGAAACAATAGGAAGTGGCAGAAATTTAGGATAAATGCATGAAAACAATGAGACCAGTTTCAGGCAGTGATCTTAGGGAACAGCCAGATGTGGTTTGCCTGTACTGGGGCAAACACCACCACAAAACAAACGCCGTGAAGGGAATTCACAAACACAAGCCCAAGTGGGGAAACACACAAGGTGGCTGGTTTGGGAATAGCTTGGTTGGGGGACGCCAGGATTGAGAGACAATAGCAGGTGGGAATCCACTGCCCAGCTCTGGAAGGGGATTGACAGGGAGGGACCAGCCTCAGGCAGCCTTTCCACATGTGGACCATCAAGACATAAGTGGTGGGGAAAGGTGTTACGGTGTTCAGTGCTGCCTCTGTGTTCCCAAAGGCCATCTAGAGAGGGGAAAGGAAAGGACATCATGGCAATTTCTCCTTTAGATATATTTTCAACCTAAACAGAGGTTTCTGATGTGCAGCTCTTAGTAGTCATGTCTTAGAAACGTGGTGGAGAAAGGGCCATGGATATTCAGGGAATTTAAAGCCGGCAGTGCAATTATGGTAATTGGTTTTGACCTCCTGAAAGACCTGATCCACGGAGTTACAGCAGTCCCGCATGGCACTCATGACTGGGCACTGACATGGGATGTGCATTTCAGAAAGACATCCAGTCTTGACTTCAGAACCTCGAGTGATGGATAATTTTTCCATTCTTGGAAATTGCTCCAGTGGTTAATTGCTCGGCCTATTAAAAAAAAAAAAAAAAAAAAAAGCTGCACCTTATATCCACCTTTAATTTTTCCATCTTCAGCTTCCAGCCATTGGATCTCATTTTGCTTTCTCTGCTCAATTAAAGAGGACTGTAATATCAAATACCATCTTCCTGTGTAGATGCCTATAGGTCAAATTACTTCTTACCCTTCTCTCTGGTAGGCTAAATAGAATAAATTTCTTCACACTCATTTCCAAGTTTTCATTTTTCCTAGGCCTCCCATAATTTTCACAGCTCCTTTTTTCAATCACTCATTTTTCAACATCTTTCCAAAAGATGAACACCAAACGTACAGATAATGTTCAAAGATCTTGGCCATGTCTTATACACCAAGGAAATTGTGGACCTGCCCCAAAAGCTCCACGTCTCCCCCATCCTGAGGAGCTGAGAACTGGACACAGTGCTCCATGTGATACCTCAACAGGGCTCAGCAAAGGGTCAGGATCACCTCCCTGACCTGCTGGCAATGCTCTTCCTAATGCAACCCAGGGCACCATTGGCCTTCCTGGCCCGCTGGGAACACTGCTGGCTCAGGAGCATAGGGGCAGGTTCTTGTCCACCAGGACCCCCAGCTCCCTCTCCACAGCTCTGCTTCTCAGCCTGGCGACCCCCAGACTGCACGGGTTTGTTGCTCTCCATGTGCAGGACCCGCGCTGAACTTCAGACAGTGCAACTTTGCTGAACTTCAGTCAGTTCTTCTCTACTCATCCCTCCAGCCTGTGGAGGTCCTTCTGAAGGTCTGCACAGCACTCAGGTGTAAAGGGTAGCACCCTTGTGGAGATGCCAGGGAATAAACCCAGGATGTCATGTTCAAAGGAGGATTTTTTTTCTACTTGAAAAAAAAAGAGGATTTTTTTTTTTTTAATCCAAAAAAGGCTTATGATTGCCTAAAAGATCCCAGGGTGAAAGCATGAACATTAACTAACATGTTTCTGAAAAACCAGAAACTTTAAAAGTAAACAAAACCAGTGAATGAAAGATACAGAAATCTAATCAAAATCTGAAAATACACAAAGGAGTAGTTTTTCTCTCCCCAGTACACATTAGCCCAGGGGAAGACTGGGCTAATTAAAGTGGGACTATTCATTTTGCCTCCACAGTTTTGCCCTTATTTGGAAATTCCTCCGTGTGTTAAGATAGCACCATATTCTGGAGTCCTGTGGATCTTTGGTTTGGTAGGATCCTGAGAAATCCAGTGCTGGGTGGGCAGCTGAGAGCATCCCAGCCCTGCAAAAATCCGGTCAGATTTTTGAACAGACAGCACGTGGGGAGGAGCAGGAATGCAGCAGACACAGAAATGTATGACTTCTGAGACTGCGAAAACCTGAGAAAGGGTTAATCCAGCAAATGGGATAAAGGGCACTTCTGGACATAATTTACTTGGATTTTTCTAAAGGCTTTTTGGTGGAGTTCCTCACAGGAGACTCTTAAGGAAAATAAATATCTGCGGGGTAAGGGGCAGCATCCTGTTGTGGGTCAAAAACTGCTCAAGCAACGGGATACAAAGGGTAGGAGTGAATAAATGATCCTTGAAGCAGGGGGAGGTTAAATGGGAAAGTCTCAAGGGACTAGCCTTGGGAGGGGCGTGACTGAAAATATTTATCAATGGTTTGGAGAAGCAAGAGGACGGAGCAAAAGGTGAGATCTATCCAGGTGGCATCGTGGTGTGTAGGGTTTTATTTGTTAATAGAAGAAGGAAAGAAATTGATGAAAGGACAGAATTTTGAAGGACTGTGAGAAGCCCTAAAACGATTTTATCAAACTGGGAAATTGAAAAGCTGGCAGATTATGAGATAAATGCAAAACTGGGCAGTCTTGGAAGCCTATCTGTGCTTCACAAGGGCTCTGCAGGGGTGGGCTGGAGTTTAGCAGAGTCCTTTTAGGGTAGAACAAGCCTACTGACATGGCATCAGGCAAAAGGAAGTAACCAGCAGCTGCTAGAGTTGAGAAAGGATGAGTTAAAAGAAATCCCCCAAAATGTAATTCCCAAGTTGGTAGGCAAAGATCTTAACCCAGTTCCAGGAATGAGTCTCTCATCATTGTGTCACCGGAGGTGGGAGGGAAAAGAGGAAGTGAAACATCTGGACGTGTAAAAAAATCCAGTCATAAAAGATATTCCTGCCATTCTGTATCCCTTGTAAGGCTGTGAGACGAGCAAGTGTGAGAAAAACATGGGTGTTGGGTCCCTTGTGTCACCACAGGCATGAGAGTTCAACAAGGCGTGTCAGGGTGAGCACAGTTCTGCCTCCAGCTTGCACAAATTGTTGGGAAATTGGTCTGAGACTGGACTCATGAAACCCTTAGACATCTCAGAGCATCTGCACTGGGGACAAAGGAGAACTGTGACACTCCTTTTGCTGGAATCACATAGATAGCCAGTGATTTCAGCAGTTAATTGTTCAAAGGGCTTTGATAGAGCTGGTGAGATGACCCTGGTGGCCTGAACACCATGGTAACGCTCAGAGCCTGAAACAGGAGTCTTGAAGCTGGTGAGGAAGAAGGTTGCAGAGTGAGAAAACAATCAGAGAACCTGCAGGATTTATCATCAGGTGGCTTTAAATGGTGTGCAGGCTGTTGTCTCCTGGCCCTGGTGGTTCCTGGCTATGGCTTGCTCCAGCAAGGAACAAGCGCTGGCATTGCTGGGCTGGCATGTTGCATGCCATGCTGCTGAGTGTTCTGTCCTCATGCCAGGGGGCCAGCCTGCCCTGTCAGCAAACTTGGTGACCCTTCTGCTAAGGGGAATAGTTCCCGTGTTGACCAGAGAATGCCTACAAAGCCCAAGTTCCTCTGGCTGGAAGGCACAGAGCAATAGCTTCGAAGCTTGCAGCAGTATGAAATCCAGGGCTTCACTGGTATTTTATCCACAAGTAAGGCAAATGAAATAAAAATATTCCTGAATTTCTTTCCTCTATTCAGCCTTCCTAAATTAAGTTTCTCATTTTTTCACACATTGGGTTCTGCACCACCTATGACAGTAGCTGCACTTTGTAGGCTGGAAGAAAAACAGTATTTGCTTGTGAGTGTCCAGGCTCTTGTGAACATGCACTGCCTTTTCCTGAACCTTCTGTCAGGCATGCTTTCTGCTGCCATTTGTCATCCTTCACATTTTGCAATTAGCTCAAGTGTGTGCTGAGAGGAACCAGCCAACAGGTTCCCTGTTGCTCTCTAGGCTGAAGATCTGAGGTGCCTGTGCTGTCTCAAGCCTGGAGCCTGATTTCCAGCCAGCGCATCACCAGCAACAAACAACAACCTCACCATGGCCTTCCATGCTGTTCTCCATCCACAGGCACGTCTATCAAGACTTGCTCCTTCAAAACTGCTTCAAAGCATGCTGTTAGAGAGCTCCCCAGAGCACGTCATCCTCCACCGCCAGACACACCGGGATGGCATTTGCTGTTGTGGCTGAGCTTTCTTTGAAATAAAACCTCTCAATTCAGTGAGTTTCCAGCTGGCAAATGGCTGCCTCTGGGCAACATGGAACCTTCTAATTCAAGTATATGTGTGGTTGCTGTAGCATCTCAGCATTTGGCACTACTTACCCACACAATGTCCTTGCAAGGTGGACAAGTGCAGCTGAACTCCTTTTAACAAGGGGGAGTTTAGCCCCCCTCAAACCCAAAACTGCTTTGCTCACAGGCATCAACAAAACCCCTGGTGGGGGAGACTTGAAAGCAAGCCTTACTCTTTCTTACTTCTTAAACTCTTCTTCACCTCAACTCTTCACAAGATTTAAAGTCTTTTAAATCTGCTGATAAAAAAACTATTCCATCTGCTGCACTGGAAAACATGTAAGTAACCCTTGAATTTTGCCTCTCACCTACTTTCCCCATGACAAAATCCTGCTTGGAGGATGAGGAGCATTTTCACCTGGCCACAGCATGAGCAGGTTGGCAATCAATTTTAGGCAGGTAGTTCATATTCTCAGTGATACACAGAGTTCTCCTTTCAACAGTTCTCCTGCTGTATTGCAGCTCCTTTAACAAGTTGCGCAAGTTTTATTCTTTATCCTCTGAAAGCCTTCAGAGTGTCCTCAGAAGAAACCATTTCTTCCATGACACGTTGCTGTCAGGAGTGGCTTTCCAGGTTTAGCTGCATGATGTGATAACTGAAAACAAGCAGAAACAAGATTATTTAAGCCATAGCCCCCACTCTTCAAGTGTGCTGTCAGGGACTGGGGCTTTCAGAACTGCTTTGTCTCCCCAGTCTCCTGATTTCAGGAGTCTGCACAAATTCTGATGGGTTTTTTGGACATGACCTTTAACACTCAGGCTCAGCCCTCACATCCTCTCACGCTGCACTGACCTTTTGGCCATGGTAGAGATGCTTTAAAACACTGACAGAAATTCAGAAATCTTAGGGCCAGATGGGAACTTTTGGATGTGTTCTTCAAACCGGCAGTATAACACGTACAACAGAGTTTCATCCAATTATGCCAGCACGGAGCCTAGGAACATGTGATCATTGCAGCTGGTTGAAAAAATACTAATTACTTTTCAGAGGATATACACATTATATATCAAATATATATGCTAACATATGCAAATTTTCTTGTGTGCAAAAAATAAAAGTCTAGGGGGGTTCAGGATGTTTTTGCTGTCAGTGTGCCTGTCAGTTTGGAGCATTAAGAAAATGTTCCTGAAATAAAAGACATCTTTTCCTTCCTGGTGAAATTCCTGAAAACAGTATCTAAGAAAAGGCTCATTTCGTTTAAAAAAAGAAAATGTGAACCAACTCCAGCTGCTTTTCTACTCTGTGACCTTGAGGGAGCAGTTCATGTGTCTGGTGGAGGTTTCCAGCCCTTGAGGAGACGTCCAGGAGATCCCAACCGGCCTTTCAAGGGTGCAAGAGGCTGTCCTCTATTGTATCCACCAGCCCCGTCCAGATGTTTTGGGTCCTTGGGGGTGTCCCCAAGGGCACCAGGGTCTGTGCCTTCCACTGCAATAAGACGTGTATACACATTGCAGCAGCAAATGCAGAGCAGTTGGGGAGCTGTACTCTACAGAGAGACTTGCTGATGAATGTCTCCATCCCGGGTTCACAAATAATCTGGAGACAGTCATTTTAATTCCTGTGGCACCTTCCATCCTCAGCCACGCCGCTCCCCACAAGTCATCTGGATGACAGTCTCTGCATGAGCCACATCAGCATTTAGCTGGTCTCAGCCCATCACAGCCTCCAAGGGAGCACATTTGCACAGAGCCTGCTTTTCCTCCCTGGGCAGCCAGGGGACAGGGCGCTGCAGGGTGCCACCCTCCCTCCTAAAACTGCTGCACAACAGGGCTGGCAGATGACTGCAGTTTCAAGTGCAGGGAGGGAAGCAGGCATCTCCAGCATTTCCCACCCCTCTTGGTGCAGGAGGCTTGTTCCACCCCTTTCCTGAATGTGAAGCACCCAACAGAGTCCTTGCCTGCCTTTGTCACCCTTTCGTCCCCAAACCTCTGGAAGATGTGGGAGCCTCCCACCCTATGCGGTCTCATCCCATGACCTTAATGCAAATTGTTTGAGACTAAGGACATAATAGGAAAGAAGCTGGGAATTGAGCCATGCCATAAGGATAAGTGACTTGTCAGGTTATTGCAGTTCTGTCTTGTCCTTTACACAGGGAACAGCCTCAGGATACTGAGACAGGGCTGCCAGCATGTGCATGGGAGGGACACTAGAGAGGTGCTGGGAACAGGGTGGCCTGCCAATACTCTGTCCAGAGGGCAAGAGAAGGAGTCATTCACTGTGGAGGACGTGATGGGAAGCGCAGGACAAATGTGACACATCTCCCTCAGAGCTGACATCCTTGGGAGGGGTTGTGTCCCACATGACTGACAACACCCCAGTGATGTGTGGCTCCGAGTCCTTGGCTCAGTCATCAGCATCCAGAAGGAGCATCACACTCACCATGCTAGGTCTCCTCTGCAGTATGAAACGGGGCAGGGGCGAGTTGGCAAATTTTGCTGGTGGTGCTGCATCAACTGTCTTTGTTATGCAAACCTAGAGCACCATCTCAGGGCAGCAGCAGGTCAATGTTCCCCATTGCAATGTTCCCTAAATCTGCAAACATCAGAGGCTGCAATGGTACAGTGGTGTGGCCAGGGATGGGAGTCTGGAGAGCACCCGGGATGCCTGAATGAGAAGCCAGTGTGGTGGCATTTTGGCCATAAACTGAGGGGCTCAGGGCCATGCTTGGCATTGTTTGTATCTCTCACCTCAAGCCGAAAGATTTAGTTCTTCCTTGCAAAGCACAAGGGGCACTCGTTTCTTTCTAACCTCCTCTCCTACTCAGACAAATATCTCCTGGACCCCTTCCTTGGCTGCACAGCTTTGTCGCTTCACTTCAAGCCACCAAGAGGACTGATTTCTGATTTACAGTCAGCTCTACCTGAAAGGGTCCTGGAGTAGGGGTAAGGTCCTGAAAAAGTGTCCTCTCCCAGCTGCACCCTGGCACAGTCTTTCCTCACCAGGCATCCAGCGAGATGCCTTCAGGGAGGGATGCACTGTCATGTTTGCAGAGGGCTCAAGGTCATGAACGGATGTAACCCCTCATAGGAGAGGTAATGAGGCACATGACACTACCTAATTTCTCTGAGCCTCCCCCTAGCACGTGGAACACCCTGTTACTTTCAGGATTGTAGAGATTTTTTGTACATTTGGGTTTTCTGGGCTCCATCCTGCACGTGCAATATCCTAGTGGTGAAGCAGACCACTGAGAGAGCTCCTTATTCCAGCTCATGTTTTCTGAGTTTTAAGCACGTGGAGATTGCCTTCAGTGTTACAGTGCTCACATCTCAGTTAGTCCCACAGCCCACATGCTCCCAAAAATGTGGGCTTCAATGTACCACACTGATTTCTTCCTGGAAAGTCTGGCCAGGAACACATATCATCATGGACATAGAGACACTTCTCATTTCAGATCCCCAGGAACATCTCTTCTACAGCAAATTATTTTTTTTTTCCTGGCTTGCAATGCTGCTGGATGACATTATTTTGATTAATAACGTATTCTACCATGCTGGAGCCCATGGGTCACAGACTTCTCCAGCAGAGAGAGGCTCAGGGATGATGGCAGGTGTCAGCAGACAGAGAACCAGTGTAAATGAAGTCATCAAAGATTAAGAAAGAGGAAAAGCAGGCTGCAAGAGAAGGAAATTTTTTTTAAAGCAGGCAGGTGGGAGGGGAGGGAAGAGGGAAGCAGGACAAACTCCATGCTGAAGCATTAGAGCCCCTTCCCTCAATACCCAGCTGCTGCTTGGCTTCAGCTTCAGCTGCTCTCAGCTGGACGATTACATCATGTTCTGCTCCCATTTGGATGTACTGGGGGTGGTTTTCCCTCATTCTCCTTTTCACGTCTCTGGTACCTCTTGTCCACCCACCCTTCACCACCCAATGCTGAGCTTTGCCAGTCAGCAAGAGCTCACAAGACCCAATTTTAAAATCTTGGTGGGTCCTCTCCACTCTGCCTTTGGCCACTTTACCTCTCAGTTTAGTATAGGGAGCTGTGGGAATTGAACGAAGCCATCCACTTCTCACCCCCCACCCGCCAAGCTGCTCCACTTTCCTCGTGCCTCAGCTTCCCTCAGAGCACCCTCTCAACAAGGCAGCAAGGCTGGCCCAACCCATCTTTGCAAACTGCTTTCCAATCCCCAGGGAGAATGGCAAAGTATGATTAATATGACTGTTTATTTTGCAGGCATGCAGGAGGTAAAGGTGGAAGTGCTGAGACATATTTGATTTGGCAAATTAACACATCATAAGACATAACCATAAAAAATGCACAGCCTCCTAACATTGCTTCACTTCTTCCCCCCTCCATCCTTGCTGGATGAGCTGTAATGAGAGAATAAGGTAAGAGAGCTGTCAAGATAATCTTTCCTGTTACACTCCATGTAGTTGCAGGGAGGGACGTTGCAAAAATAACACATTTTGCAGTCTTCAGGCTAGACCTCCCCATTAGTGAGAAAGGCTGCACAGCCCTGCTGCTTTTAGGCACTTGCTCCGTGTAATAAGTGCCACCCACTGAGGAGTGAACTGTTCTCCATCCCTCTGCTCTCCGTGGTGAGATCGCCCTGTCCAACAGAGATGTGCGGCAGGAGGAAGTCAGTGCAAGATCATCTACCTCCTAAGCAAGGCTTGTCCTCTGAGTTCCTCCCCTGGGCAAGCACACTGGGCTGGATCAGCTCTTTGTGGGAATCCTGGGGCAGATTTGGGAGAACTCTTCCTCACAGGAGTCTGATGCTCTTTTGCTTACCACTGTCATTTGGTGGGAAGGTGATGAGAGGTTTCAGTGCATCATTACAAGAGCACAGGGTGGCCTTGTAGCCAGGAGGTGCCAAGGGTCAGCAATGGTGGGGGGAGGTCCCACCTCCCCAGGGCTGGACACAAAATCTGGGGCACTTCAGCCAGACCCAACCACCTCCACCTCCCTTTCCTAGGCATGGAAGCTTTCCTTGAGCTCCCTGCTGTAGGGTGAGGTCGATCACAGCACATGAGAACTTCATTTCTCTCCATGGGTGAGAAGGTGAACTTGTTGATGACAGATTCCACGCTTACAAAGTGGAATTGCAGAGCTGGTGCCTAGAGCAGGGGGCATCACTGCCAAAACCAGGATGTGTCTCCAGCCTGGTGGGCCTATGTCTGGGACAGGTTGTCCTGAGGTCTTTTACAGCCAGGAGGAGAAAGCTGCGAGTGGCAGATCTGGCACCATGTCCTGGGCTTAAATTTTTTTGTCTCAGTCCCAAAAACAATGACTTATTCTCTGCACCACCAAGGCTGCCAGGGGGTCTCTAGGGAAGCTTCCCACCTTGAAGTGGTCATCAGCCAGCTGGGCCTGTCAGGGAGATGCTGGAGCAGGACAAAAGTGGGCAAGAGCCAAGGATGCATCAGGAAAAGGGGATGAGAATGTCCAAACCTGACCTGTGATTTCAGGCTGTGGTTATCACTGGTGACAACACTGCCTGGCTTCTCATGTGTTCCAAGGCAGGATGCAGGTGTGTCTGTGCATTCAGGAGCTCAGCTGGCTCTTGCAGGTAAAAGTCTGGCTTCTCACACTCACCTCGCTCAGGACCAGTGAGAACTGCCTTCTGCCATTCCCAGTTTTCCCGGCACTGGTCAGAGCTGCGTAAGCAGCTCTTTTCCTTAAAAACAACATGCTGTAGGTTGAAATAAAATGTCAGCTTAATTCTAAATCAAGGGGTTTGTCATTCACAGGCTGCTTCTTGCTAATTACCCTGACACATTTCAAGGCAGAGCTGGATGCTTTTCCCTGGGATACTCTGTGCCCAAGAATAGCCTCCTGATGCTGGCAAGTGGGAAGCAGCCACGTGTTACTCACAGACCTGGGAACACACAGGTGTCCAGAGGGCTGTGTGGCTTTGTCACCTACACAGGATTTTTCCATGAGATGATGGGAGGACGTCTCCTTACCTGAGCAGGACAATGGTGAACTTCTTGTTGGGAATGCTGAATTCCCAGCAAGAGACATCCACAAGAGCTTCCAGCCTGACTGATGGTACGGCCAGTGCTGCAGAGGGTGAGGCCAGCTGGGATCCTGAGAAAACACAATTTTATTTCCATCCAGCCACACCAGGCTCAGGCAACCCAAAACCAGGGAGAGCTCCCATCCCTGTGCAGGCTGGGGACTGACCCTGGAGCATGCAAAAGGGAAGCAGCATTAATAAGAGTGAAACCTAAAGACTGTCTGAAAACACATGTGCTGCTGCCAATAAGGAGGGGAAGTATTTTGAATTCAGTTGAGGCTCTCTCTGGCTCAGGGTGACCTTTAGAGAACCCACATCCCAGTTCGCAGTTTCCAGCGGAGCTGGCAATGCAGCCGGCTCTCCATTCTCATCATGACTTCTTTTTTGTTTTTTTTTCTTTTTCAGCTGAAATATTTATGCAGGTTTTTAGGGGTGTAGCTTTCATCACTCCAACCAAGAGGAAATGGTCATATCACAAAGCAGGTTACAGTATACGGCCCTAGGGATAGCAAGGCCGTTGGTAACACTTCTTCCCATGGCCTTTCTCCTAGGTAACCTAAGAGCAGGAAGGTTTATGAAGCTGATCCCATCAGACCCCATGGAGAGACTTAGCCTAAACATCTGAAGGATGAGAGTCACAGAGAAGAGGGAGCAGAGGGAGAGGGTTTGTAGCAACAGCTTGAAATAGGAGGGAATATTAGGACAAGAACATAAAGGAAGTCGGAGAAATAACACCATCTCATTTACCACTCAAGCACGCAGTGTTTGTCATATCGAAATAAAAACAGGGAGGAATGATTCCCCAAGGAGACCTCCTTATCTGACTGCATTAAGGCAAGATAGACCCTTGCGTTCGTGCAGGCAGTAACAGAGACACTCGAGCAGACACATACACACACAGAGGATTGGCTTGAGAATGGGAAGGGAGGAAGGCAAGAAATCTTTAATCTTCACTTGCAGAGCAATAAGCAAGTGCATCATCACCTTTGTGCTGCCCACAAAAACAGACATCATCCATTTCCCCGCTGCTCCACCTGAAAGGGAATGGCTTTGGCAGGGAAGTGTTGCCTCACTGCCTATCCATACAGCAGCTTGACACCAGCAGGGAAAGTTCCACGTAGGGTGGTGGCAAGAGACATCTAGTGCAGAGCTGGTCCTCAGTCTGCCTGATGTCCTGGGAGAGCCCACAGGGATGCCAGAGGCACCATGAGCCCCAGGACACCAGAGGCACTGTGCCCCCTGCTCAGCCAGCCCTGAAGCAGGACCCACAGCCTCCTGGAGAGGAGTTCAGCTGTGCCATGGGCTTAGCTCTGAGCATCTTTTCTGCATCCATTGAGGTTTTCCCTCCTTTACCACCTAGATACCCACTGATTTACACTAATCCTGTGAGCTTTGTCCAGCCTCCAGCTGGCTCAGCCTAAGGCTTTTCCAAGCTTCTGGAAATCCTGTCTCATCTCACTCTGAAAAGTGGGGAGAAGAACAAGGTGTTCCTCATAGCTTATAAAAATGTGATCCTAAAAAAAGCCTCTTTGCCAAGGTCATCTCCGTGGAGCACTTAGAGATCAATGCTGATCCCTGCTGCTGATTTCCTCCAGTGCAAACACATAACTACCAGCAACCTTGATGCTGCAGTGCTGGAAAGTGATGTTTCAAATACAATCTTTTAAGAAGCAACAGAGACCAAGCAAACAGGTGCCCTATGAGCTTGACAAAAACTCAAATCCTCTTCAGGGGGAAATTAGCAAGCCCTGCTGCTGGCTGGATCCAATTTATTAAGGTCCCAGAGAAAGCAATCATGAAGAAAAGAGATAAACAATCTTCAGAGAGAACAATTGCAGATCAGTTGTGACATAATCAGGAGACCAGTTTCTCAAGGATGGAGAAAGGGGATGCCAGGCTTTTCTCTCATTAATCAGAATTAAAAGCCAGAAATATGCTGTCTATCTCTGCTCTACAGCAGTGCTGCAATTGATTGCTAATTGTTCTCTTTGAAGATTATTTATCTCTTTCCCTCAGGATCGTTCCTTCCTCCCTTCTCTGTTTCTTCCCATAAAAAAGAATGACCCTAAAGTGACTTAAAAGGAGAATTTGCAGAATGAGAGATGCTTTGCAGTGCCATTACGAGCTCCCAAACAGCTGGGTGGGGAAAGAAGCTACCCATTATGGCCACAGTTTTGTCTGTTTAGTGAGAAAGGGCAGATTGTAGCTTTAAGAGAAGCATCAGAGAGTTGATAAATGAGAAACCAAGCCGAATTTCCTTCTCTCTGGCTCTCAGTGCTCTTGGGTTAGGCACCATGTGACGTATGGAGCAATGTTCGGGAGACCTAATCTGGTAATGCTGGTAACTGCAGGGTCCTTCAAAGACCTTTCAAACCCTCTTTCTGCTCAGCAAATTAAGCACAGTTGAGTCTAAGACGGAAACTGAAGTTATATATCTGTATTTGAGGGTCATCTGATTTTTTATTTAGAGCTTTATCATATCATGAAATTCTTATTTTGGCTGAAGTACATTACTAGAGCCAACCGAGCAACCCAGGAATGCCAGCCAGAAAGTTTTTAAACCTGCTTAAACCCTTTGCCCAGCAAGCACGGGGAATGGGAAGATGCCAGGAATGAGATCACAAATACTGCTTTTGGGAGGTGGTTTGTAGCTGGAAGGGCAAATACCTGCCCATCCGTGTGGTCTCCACATCCTTGGTGCTGCATGGAGAGTGCATGGGTGACCATGTGTCACAGCCTGGTCCCCTGTGAGCCCTGGAATTATGTCCACACCTGCCTGTCTGTATGAGACAGAGGAGAGGGACTGTGCTGGGAAAGAATGTGGCAAAACCCTCCCCGCCTGCCTGGCTGGAGGGAGGGGAGGGAGCCCTGAGGGGCAGCTGTTCTGCCCTGTCCTGGACAAGGAGGGCTTGGCTCCTTGGTTTCCCTGGCACAGCTCATTTCCAAACACAGGTCTGATGACTACCAAGCTGTTCCCAACTCGCTGTGCCTGTGATGTGCCCCAACATGCTGCACTAAACCTCTTCAGGTGCCCAGTGCACTCAGACACCATGTCTTGACTGTTTCTGTGTTTTCCTCTGTGTCCGGAGTGGGGCATTTGTGCCCTTCGCTTTGCCAGACTGTGCTTGCTTTTGCCACCCAGCCTGGCAGGAGCACTGGCTGCAAATGGGTCTGTGTGGCAGAGCATCATTTTGCTGCCCTGGCAAGCAGCAGCAGCAAGGGCACCCCTGGTCCTGATGCATAGCATAGCCAGTCCCAAGGAGAAGAGGAATATTTCGCTGTGGAAAGGCTCAGCCTGATGGTTGAAAATGTGCTATGAAACCCTGAAAGCAGCATAGCAGGGGGGAAATCAGCCTGGCATGCCACCCAAGTCTCACCTCCCCACCTAAGTCTCACCTCACCATGAGTCAGAGGGAGGGAAGAGCACCTATCCCCGAGGGACCCCAGTCTGTCATGGGAAGGGAAGAATGCAGTGAAGGGAAGAAATGCCCATTGTTTTCACCCAGGTTGGTTTGTTTTCCTCTGTCTGTCAAATGGAGATTATCAGCCCCAAAGGGCTGGCAAGACAAGATCTGTTACTGGATGGAAGCGTGGGAGCCTTGGACTGGAAGCAGCTAGGGGAGGGTAAAGGATGATAATTATTATTGCAGAAGAAATTCCCAGCTGTGGAATCAGCATGTCTCATTGGCCTTTAAAAATGAGCAGCCCAAAAAGGCAAACAGGACTGGAAAAAGCCAACTACAAGGAAGGACCTCCCCATCCCACTTGCTCCCAGTTTCACCTTTCCTGCTTTAACATCCACAGGCCAGGGAAGGTTTCCTGGGATTAAAAAAATGGCTCAGCTCTGTATAGACACACAACTTGTTGCCATCCCTTTGAAATATCTGTTCTCCTGTTGGGTTGCTAACTGGAGCCTGTAAAGTATCCATGCTCAGGTTCTCCCTCTCTGTGTAGCTACACACCAAAGTGCTGATTTGGAGGATGTGACACTAAAGGAAAGGACATTGATCCTTCACTCCAAGCTCAGAGCCCAGTTAGAAAAATATTTTAACTTGATTTCACCACTTGCTGTTTCCTACCAAGATTCAGAAGGGAAAACACACTTAAAATACCTCTTCCACTTCAGTTTCTCAACTTGAAATGGTCATTAATTTTCTTTTTACTTACAAAGGACATCGTCCTTCACTTCAGGGAAAAAAAAGAAAAGAAAAAAGATTTAAAACAAAATATGTAATGGTAATGAACCGATTTTGATTAAATTCTTGATGGAAAAATTCAACAGGTCCTTGATTAGACTTTTAATGAAAATCAGTGATGCAAAGTAGCCAACAGCACAGAAGTCAGAGCACTCAAGGTAGGCAAGGGGGAATCAGCCTGGCTGAGACTCATTTCATCTCTCCTGCACCAAGAAGTGGTCGTTGGCTGTTGGCCAGTCTTGAGCACTGCTCTTTTCATTTCTTTTCCCACAACCTATAAATACATTTAAAATAAAATTAAGAAACTTGGTTTCATTCCAGTTCAAGAGAAGGGGAAAAAAAAAAGATGAAAAAATAAGCAAAGAAAAAAAAAAGGCAGACTTTTAACAAATGTATTTTCCCTGTAAAATGAAACAATTGTTTTCCAACTTTTCTGATAGAGCAGGTGTCAGGGTACATGTAACTTGGTGAAAAGGCATGTCAGCTTTGTTGCATGTTTGAGGTGTGCAGAAATCTTCCCTATAACATCATCCAAAGTGTTTTGCACCAGCAAATATTTGTCTTCTGCATAGCAGTAAAAGGGCTTGTTCTGTAGTTCTCTACACTGGGGTCATTCGAGTCCTGGTACAACAAATACTGCTTCTAATGAGAGAGAACAGCTCTTGATCTCTGGCTAAAGGCAATCAAAATCCATTTGGCATGGTAAGTCCAGAGAGGGAGGAGGAGAACAAGAACTCAGTGAACAAAAGGAGCCCCAGCAGCACGAGGATCCTAGAGAACAAAAGCAGGTGAGAGCTATCCAAGGGTATTGTGAGGGAAGCACCAAAAACCACACAAAAGCTCCACAAAAGCTCCCTTAGCGTGCTCTGGCTTGGGCTGAGTGATCTCGTGGTGCCCACAAGGGAAGCAGAAGGGCAAGTTGTCCTCTGGTGTTTCATTCCCGAAGTGGAGAGCAGTCCCTTCCTCTTAAGTGTCCCCACGGAGGTGACTCTGCACAGAGATAAAAGCACTTGGACTGCACACAGACTTCATGCTGCAGGCTCCTACTGGGTCCCAGTGACTCTGGGCTCTCAAACTCTCCTGCTCCAGGGGGTCACGGGAGTGATCCCTTAAAATACAAGTGATCTCAGCTGGCAGGACCCTTGCAGGTCCAGGCATTGCATGCATCCATCAACAGCCCTGCAGCAGCTGGGGGTGTTTGAGAAGTGCCTGGTTGAGGAAGGTTAGTTGGGATCTCCCTGTAAACCTCACGGTGTTGAACAACCAAATGAGCAAGGACAAAAGGCCCCTGTGTGGCCGGGAAGACGCAGGAAAAGCAGAAGTCCTGATGGACACAGCCCACCTTTGAGGAGGGGTGAGGTGGGGAGGAAGCATGGGGAAAATGCTATTGAGCCTTTAACCACCACTCCTGGTGCGTGGGAGCACGGGTTGGTGCTGCCCGTTGCAGGACATGCGCACAAAGCTCAGGTTTGGGGAGCAGAGGCAGCTGCAGGGATAACCCTACCACAGACAGCACCACTCTGCTCCCTCCTCCTGGCTGCTGGCACTGCCAGGCTGCAAACCAGAGCCACAAACCCAGCGGCTCAAACCCAGTCACCCTCTCCCGTGACTACAGAGACAAGAGATGGGCTTTGTTTCTGTCCTGTAACACGAATGTGACACTTATGCTTTCACAATTGGCAGAAGGGGTGTTTTACACAACCTCCCCTATGCCTGCGAGGGAACAGGGCTGGGCACAGTGTCTGGCAGGCTTCAGATGCCAGGTCCCTTCAGTCACACAGGTCCTCCATCAGGCTCTTCCCTGTGGTACCGTGACTGTCTTCCTGGTGATGAATCACCCTGCACAGGGAGCTCAGGTGGAGAAAGGCGATAGAAGCTGCCAAAGGGCAGCACAGGGAGAAAAGAGCCATCCTCCATACAGATGTCCCTTGTACTACAGCTAAAGGGGAAACAACGTGCCACAACAAAGAGGGGAAATTTAAAATATAGCAAATACGTCCCTCCACTCTGCAGCTATCACCTGGGAGTTTGCATAAAGTTTATGACACTCTTTCACTGCTAGAAACCGGCAGTAAAGGAGCCAGACATTTATTTTGCAGCTTGGCTCTGCTCCTTGAGCAATAAATGCTGCTGGGTCTAATGCATGATGTGGAGCCAGGCCTGCAAACACACTGTGCCTCTGCAGGAGCAGGGCTGAGCACTGCAAGGTGGTCCGGGGGTGCTGGTGCTCCAAAGTACCTGGAAGTGCCCTGATGGATGACAGCAGGGAGAGAGAGACAAAATGAATGCATCAATGCAGGCCTGCAGTGATGATGAGGTGTCTGTACCACCGCGGTAGCTGCTTTCCATGGAGCAGAGAGGACAAAACAGAGCTGTGATGATTTCATACCTGAGGATCAGTGGATCACTGAGGTGTACAACTGCCTCATTTGTTTGTGGAGAAACTGGAGCATGACCAGGAGGTCTTCACATCCACCAAGCATCCCCCTTCAGTTCCCACAGCCATCCTGTCCCCCAGCTGGGAACAGTCCCTGTGGAGCAGAGTTGGGGGCAATGCAGACCCCCAGAACACAGGGACACAGCAGATACCATCAGGCTTTTGGCTTTGTTCTGCTCCTGGCATGTCATAACCCTTTGCAGCTGCTCCTTTGGTGAAGATGAAGAGACTCTCCTACCCGAGGAGACTTCAGAGTGAACAGCAAAACCAGACTGGTGGGACCTGTCCTTGTCCTCTGATGGCAGTGACACAGAAGGTCTTTGGAGGAGCTGGGGACCCTCAGTACTCTCTGTGTTTGCTCAGGGGTAACATGCCTCCAGCAGGGACATGGCTGAGCAGAGCCAGTCACAGGGCAGACCCCTGGCTGGCCTGAGCCAGGTATCAGGACTCTGAGTGACCACAGGTATCTGTTTATTCTCATTTCTCTTCCCATAATTACATGAGGGGCCCAGTGCAAATTTTCCAAGCTCTGAGTACAAAAAAACCACTATCTGTCTCAAAACACTTCACTTTGAGAGAGGCAGTACAGTTTGTCATGGGAATGCCAGCCAGGTCTGAAACCATCCAACAGGTCAGGACAAAGGTAAGAAGGCAGCAGACCCCTTGCAGGGAAGCCAGACCACCTCCTTCAGGAATGCCTTTGAGGAAGAAGAGCTCCACGGACAGCTGTGCTCACCTCTGGCACCAGGACCTAGATAACAGCTTGCTAAAAAGATACAGTGGTGTCCCACAGTACTGGGGAGCAGAGCTGCAGGGAGAGAGGGAAAAAATCCCCAACCAGCATGATCTCCAGCCCTCCCTCCACAAGTAAACTGCCCCAGAATAAACTTTGACACCAACCAGGTGAGACTGTAATGTCTTTGCACCCTGCAAGGGACAACTAGGATGAAATAAATTCCTCTTGCATTAAGTTGTGCAAGGCGTAGCAGGATCTCTTGGTTTTGAAATGCCTCAAAGTTGCATTTCACAGCCTGCCCACTAAATGCCTTCAGCCGGGGTTTATCGTACTTGCACAGATCTTCTGGTGTGACTCCAGCTGGATGCTGCACCCTGGGCACCTTCCAGGTCATTAGCTAACATCTGTCTGACATGCCGTTTGTTTTCTCACCCTCTTGCAACAGGGACAAGCCTGCTAAGGAAGGGTTTTGATCACTGGGTTGTTTTGGGTGCTGGGCCACTCTTTTGCTGTGAGTCGCTGGCGAAGGAGGCAGCCTCTCTCCAGCAGAGCTTTTACACACACAGGGATTGTTGGAACGCCCATGGTTCTACACACAGGGGCTAAGCCAGCAGTCCCTGGAGAACAGTGCCTGAGAACTGTGTCACTCACAGAGCTGCTCCATCAGCTCCAAGATGGAGCACCACAAGGCTGCATCCTCGTCCATCCTACGTAGGTAGGGACTGCTTCAGCCCCAAGGACCTTGATGCTCCTGCTGTTGTACTGGGAGTAATGCTTCTCCATACAGTTTGAGAAAGCCACTCTCATTCCTCTCACAGTCATCTGGGCATGATCTGAATCCTGCCCCAAACTCTCTCTGGGGGCTCAGATTTGCAGGAGTCTGACTGCAGGGTGCCAGCTTCCCACAGATGTTGGCACACATGCTTCCAGCCCTGGATGAACACATCACCAGGGCATCCCACGCATACCTCTGCCCACACAGCCCAAGCTAGGCTGCATGACAGTCACCACGGCTCATCTTGGAATGGGTGTGGCTCTGGAGCAGAGCTCCTTCTCCCTTCTCTGTGGCCAAAAGCAAGCATTTTGTCTGTGTGCTGCCTGCATGTTTACATTCTGACAGCATTCCCACCAGAGAGCTGCTTGCAACCAATACAGGTATTTTGGGTGCCTTGGCTGAGCTGTGCTGCCTGCTCCCTTCTCTTCCTGCTTGCTGCTGGAGCTGCCCTTGCCACACAGCCTCTTGTAGCCTGCTCCAGGGCTGTCTCCACAGCAGCACGAGGGTTGCACGTCAAGCAACACCAGCATTCTCCTCTTAATCTGACAGCAGGATAAGGGGGAAAACAGAAGTCCAGGTGGTAGATTGGCCTGTGGGTGCATGGGAGATAGTGGTGGAGATGATGCATTCCAGGCTGGTTTGATTTTGAACCAGACCACACAATCCCTACCCCAACCACAGAGGCATGTTCATCTCCTCCAGCTCCACACCCACCCTGGCTGCACACTCAGTGGTGCCCCAGGAAGCTACAGGAAAGCCACCTCAGTGACCCTTCATCTAACTACAATGGCCAGGGCAAGTGCTAGATCTTCTGGGGACCTCCAGGGACCTGGCATTCTCTGCAGCTCACCCTTGTCTGGTCCCCAGCTGGCACCTGTCCTGATTCACACGCCCAGAAATTCATGGTACACTGATAACCCAATGCAAACAGAGAAATCCCAGTATGAAAGGTGGCCCTGAGCACACCGGGCATCTCCTTGGTGTTGTTTGTAATTACAGAGGCAAACAGTCTCGGGAGCAGTGCTGCCAAGGGCTCCCTGGAAGAGCCCCAAGGTCCAGATAGCCAACTGGTCTCTTGATGGGGCACAGAAGAGCAGAGATGTGGCTTTTCCCTCCTGTTCTTCTGATTCAATTAACGTGCTTCTGATTTAGGAGGCAGCTGGGTTGGGAGCATTCGCAGCAGTCTCTTTGTGCCTGGGAAGCCCTCCCGCTGGCACGGGACAAGCCCAGGCATCTTCAGCTGCTTTCTGCTTTGAAAAAGAATTCATCCATGGTGGAAGCTGGGAGGCAGACCAAGTACAGACGTTTTGGCATTGAAGTAGCAGGTACTGCATTGTCCTGAGATGCCTTTTTCTCTTCTGACTTGCTGATGCCAAGCCAGGGGGTTAGAGGGGAACTCAGACCTGAGAATAATTTTTCATCAGCTTTCTATATCCCCTCAGTCTGCATATTCCTACACCACGTAAGTCCAACTCTGTCAGACCTTCTCACGGCATCAAAACATTTTTCTGCTGTCCAAATTTTCTGTCGTTCCTGATTTTGTTTGTTTGTTTGTTTAATTATCGTTCTGTGGAAAATTTCGAAATGGCAACTGTTCCATCCCTTTTGGGAAAAACAAGCAGACACTGAATGTTGGGATTCCCCTTGGAGCAAAAATCCCATGTCTTGGTGGTAGAGGTCAGTGCCTTGATTCAGCTGTAGTAGGAGGGTGTCAGGGAGGGAGGTCCTAAAACACAGCTGCACCCTTTGGTGAAGGCTGGGGTGAAGCTTTCAGTGGCCTGGGCATCTTCTGCCCTTATCCCTTAGGAAACAGCCTGCAACCTGCCAGCAGCTCCCACTTCGAGGCAGTTGGAATGCTGGATCCATGCAGGTCACTTGCAGAATGACTTTTTTCCAGGGTGCTTCTCCAGGGATCTGATGAATGATCACCCTGTTTCCGGTGAAGCTTTTCTAACATCTGCCCTTTTTGTGTCCTTTTACTCTTGACTACATCACCCCAAGTGCGATGACTTGCTCTAGCACAGAGGTTAGACTAGGTGATTTCCAGAGGTCCCTTCCAGCACCAGCATTCTCTGATTTTGTGTTTCTGTGACCTTCTCTGCCTCCTCAATCCCTTCTGGATTCTGATATCTCTTCTCTGCTTTCCCATCAGGATTTTCTGCTCTTTTCTTGCCCCAGAGCTTCCTTCACTGCCCTGAAGCTGCTCAAGGCTTTGGGGAGATGAGGCAGGTAGGGGAAGGTGTGACCTTTCCTGACAAAGCCTGAGATGTGGAAGCAGTGTGCCCTGAGTAGTGCACTGTGATGCTGCTCTGCTGTTCCACCTTGCTCTCCACTGTGCTCTGACCAGCAGCAGAAGAACCAGCAGTGTCCATTCCCACTTGGTGTCAGGATTGGTGCAGTGTAGGATGAGTGCCCAGCTGCTGCTTGCAAACCAGAAAATGAGGTCATGGTCAAGGCTCCTTACAGGAGATGGCACCACGACCCAGCATCTCCTCCAGGACAGCTCTGCTGCCTTTTTTTGCCTCCAGCTTCAGTGAGCTCCAGCACACTGTCTGGCTTGGATCCCTGCAGGGCTCTCTTTCTCCAAAACTTTTCCATCCCTGGACTGTAATTCCCCACCAAGCTCTTCCCCATCAGGGCTGTTTTTTCCCCCTCCTCTAATCAGTATCACTTAGGGCTGGCTCTGCTGCGGTCTCAGCACGCAGCTGCTGGCCTGCAGCACCACAACTGACTGAGTCCCAGGACTCAGCAGCAGCTCCTCTGAGAAGACAAATCGGTCATTATGCATCTGAACAAATAGATTTCATATTCCAAATGGAGAGATCTGTCAGCAGCTCCATTCCTCTGGGAAGCCATGAATGTCAAGCCATTTAAGAGCCCTTTCCTAATGATGCCCCTGGTGAGCAGCCGTGAAGACGTATAGCCCCAGAGCTCAGCGAGGGTTTGCTGGAGACTATCAGGGTAGAGGGGAAGATTAGGAGGCATTAGCACAGCAGAATGTCTCGTTCAGCACTTCCTCTGAAGTCCTGCACAGCAGAAAAGGAGCACGAGGCATGGGCTCAGATTAATGGCTTCTTCACAAGTCAGCTTTGTCTTCTGACAGAGGAGAAAAATGATTGCACACACACACACACAGGCACGCACACGAACGAGGGGAGATGGGCCGTTCTGCCTGACTTGTACATTTTGTAATGGAGAGCCTGGCTGGAAGGGGAAGGAAAAGATGAAGTAGGGCAATGGGAATGTGATCCCTCTCTGACCTGCTGTGATGCTTATCGACTGCAGACCCTGCAAGGTTTGTCCTGGCACTATTCCCTCTGCAATCCACAGCCCTGTAAAAAGGCAGCTCTCTGCTGGGCTGGGGGGAAATTCACCTAGGTTTGGAGACTCTCTCCCAGGTCAGCAGACTGCAAGAGCTGACTGTGACCCCCAGCAGCATCAACGGGGTTAGGGAGAGCCAAGAGCTAGCCCTTGCAGCCGGGACTGTCCCCATGGGCAGGGACCAGGGCTCCCTGCTTCCACAAAAAGGGCATGGAGGGACAGTGATGTCTCAAGACCATCCATATGGCAAGTCCATGGCTTTCTCTCACTGCCCACATAGGTGCTCCAATGTGCAAACCAAACAATTGGAATTCACGTTGAAAACATTCAGGTGGTAACAGTGACCTGGTCAGGTATCCCCTACTATGCCCTTCTCTGCTAGATTTGGTCCAAATTTGCCAGGAGTGCTAGTCCCCTCAAAGCAGAGTTTTTTTGGCAAATTGGGGTTTTCCAGGAAATACACCTGACTGAGTGTCATGGAGCACTTCGGAAACCTCTCACAGATCTGTTATGCGGAAACCTGTTAAAAAATAGCAGTTGTGTTTCGGACAGAACAAAACAAACACATTCACACTAAGTAGAGGTGACCAGAATCAAAACACCTGGCTTCAAAAAGCACGGGCAATTTCAATCAGCATTCCCCAACACCCCTAAACTTAAACACTCATGCTGATAACCACTGCCTACATATGAAAGGTGGCCCTACCTTCTTCCAAAGGTGTATACCAGCCTGCATGTTATCTCTTCAGATGGAGCCATTTGTGTTAAGGGAAGAAAAATGCAAGTATCTAGAGGCCACCTTTAATAAAGTATTTGATAGAGTGCCTTGCAAAACCGTACCTGGCAAATGAATTAGAATTGGAGTGGATACAAGCTGAGACACCTGACGGAAAATTGGCTAAGAGGTGTGTAAACACAGAGCCATGATAAACTACAGGGGTCTGCATGGGAGGAAAGTGTCCAGAAGGTGCCACAGGGATCGATGTAAGAGCTGGTCTAGTTTAACATCTTTATTAATGACAGGGAGGGAGAAGTAAACAACACATTAATAACATCCCGGTATGATACTGAACAGCACAGTTCCCTAGAGAGAGCCGAGAGAAGGAATTTGCAGAGCAAGGGCTGACCCTGCATAGCTTCTTGCTTTTTGTTATCAAGGTCAAGGGATATATTGGGCACAGGAGGTGGGAAAGGGGCCATTGGGCTGAAAGGAATCTAGAAAAGGAGCCCAGGCAGGAAGCATGAGATGAATACTCTGAGATAACTGAAGGAAAGCCAGTTTGGGTCAAATTCCATTCTCTAAACCCCCGAGATGCTCCTTTTTGACCTGAGAAGGGCACTACAGACAATGGGCCATACAAATTGGAAGCTATGTCTCCATATCTAGATGCTCCCTTCAAGATGCTGTGCCCCTCCAAGGAAGCTTCAGGCAAGTGCTTAAAATTAGAGGTGCTGTCGACCCCAACACCAGAGGTATTGCCCCGGTGCAAAGGAACGCTGTGTCAGTAATGGATGTGTCAGGATGGATAGCAAGCATGAGGTGATCAGTGAGATCCTTGCTTTTGGAAATTGCTTAATACCAGCAATTGTCATTTTATTTCATTTATGTCATCTTTTGGAGCATGGTCCTGGCTAGGGAAACACACACATGCACGGTCAATACTTCAGAAAGACTAATTTTCCACGTTTCAAGGGAATTATGAGCAAAACTCTTGGGGAGGAAGATGAGGGCAGGAAAATGAGATGATCAAAGTTGAGCAAGTGGGAGACAGCGCAGGAAAGAGCCACAAAAAATAAAACAAAATGTGGAGCTGGAAGAAAATCAGCCTTGCAACGAGAGACTGAAAATTCTTGATCTGTTTAGCTCATCAAAAAGAAGACTGAGATTTAACTGATTGCAATGTGTAAGTACCTTCCCAGGAAGAAAATACAAGGTGTGAAAGGCTCTTCAATCACATGGGGAAAGGAACAAAAGAGCAAACAGCTGGAAATTAAGGTCAGACAAATTCCAGTAAGACGTAAGGCCCAGATTTGCAGCAGAAAATGTGACCAGACATTCAGTCAAAATCCCGGGATGTGGTAACTTCTGGGACGTGGTAATTTCTTCTCATCTTAAAGCAAGGGATGATTTTCTGTAAGATGCTCCAGTCAAATACTGGACGCCTTTCAGCAGGAACCAGATGCAACTCCCTGCTCCCTCCCTCACACAAGAGGGCTGTGCTGCAAAGGGGTCATGACAGAGGACCTGTGGTTTTCTTCCAGAATTACTTGGCTGGAAGAGGATGTTTAAATACCTTATGCTGCGTTTCATTCCTTTCCATTCCACAACTGCTGGCATATCCTCTTTACACTCTTAATTACAGATCTGCATTCATCATCTTTTGTCCATTCTAGATATTGTGGAGCACTTGGTTTTGCCATGTTTGCTATACCAGTGTCTTCATTTATCCCACACAACTGTCTGTCATTTCAAAGCACAGCCCGTGTCTCCCCATGCATTTTCCACACCTGTGGTTAAGATCTCTATAGGACAGTTCCTGTTTTATTCCTAGAACTGCAGGAGCCTATTAAAGAAGGAAACTTATGCTGTGCTCTCTTTAAGGAAAGCTTTATTCTTCTCTGTGCTTGTAAATTTTTTTTCCCCAGCTGTGAAGCTCGCATCCTTTTCAACAGCACAGCCTCTTCTTCTCTTAAGTTGAGACAACCTGGTATCAGGTACCCCGAATTCACCTCCTGAGGGGTTCTTGCTGGCTCTACCTAATGCTAAATGCGCCTTGAATTAATACTCCAGGAGGAGCTCAGACGCTGCCGGAGGGAGAAGCAGTGGGCTCTGGGGCCTGGGGCCTGGGGCCTGGGGAGGAAGCCAAGGTGGAGGAGAGAGGCTGGAGGTTGTTTTTGCTGCTGTTATTTACCAGCAAAGGTAAGGCCAAGCGTGAGGGCAGGCCTGACCCTGCCCTTGCACTCCGTAAGGGAGCCGGCTGAATGCGCTGCTGCTCACACACAGGTCTTGTGCAAGGAGACATCTGGAGACAGGACCCATCTGGATCAGACCTCTCTCCCGGGGAACAGTGCTTGTGTGACTTCCTGGACACTGTAAAGTTGCCAGAAAGGCGAAGGCACGTCAGAAATAGGCAGAAGTGATGAAAAGTCTGTGGGGAAAGGCCCAGAGCAGGAGTAAAGAGGGGACTTCCTTGCTTGCAAGAACTTGGGAGGAGGAGGGAGGGTATTAAGGGTCCCCTGGTGGTTTCACTGGGAGGAAGGGAATTAAATCAGGCGAGAAAAATTGCATCTGAACATCAGGAAATGCTTTCTGTCACATAGATGTATTAGCTTGGGGAATTGCATCCTTAGGCACAGGGTGAGGACATGGTTGCTCAAGACATACTCGGTAACCCTCAGAGCTTGCAGGGAAATGTCCTGTTGAGGAGTCATTGTCTCAGAGCTGTGCCAAGCTGGGACAGTCCCAGCGCTGTCGTTACTCCCCCACTGTGTTGATGTCATTCAGAGGGTGCTGCTGGGTGCCCTCTGTAGCCCTGAGACCTTAGGATGTCTGGTTTCACAGGCTGGGAGGAGGGATGTGAATCCTCCTCATGGTGTCCAGCCCCAAGCTCCTGTGTCCTTCTCCCATGGGTGGATCCTTGGATGACTCTCATCTCACCTACTCAGGTGCCAGTGCTGAGGAGATGGGCAGGAGGAGAAGGGCTCCCCAGGGGTCCTGGACATCCTGATGTCCACACCAGTGCCCCTGCACTGTGATGGATGGGAAGTCACAGCTGGCTGTTGCACCTCCATGCCTGGGAGCCCACCTCCAGCAATGCTCTCCAAGCTCTGGCATGACCACCAGCCCACCAAGGTTTCCCCAATAATTTTATCCTGTGGGATGTCAGTTGCAGGGGCTTCCTGACTTTCTTTCACCTTCCCTTGCTCACTGACCCAGCCTCTTGGGCCTGCTTTGGCCAGGGGTGACCACGTCTCCAGGGCAGACCACCCTTACCAAACTGGTGGGCTCCTACAGAAGCTCTGAGTGCAGCAGCCAGCAGCACCACTTCTCCAGCAGACACATCTGTTTCCTAAGTAAGACCTATTGCCAGCCTGTCCCTTATCTACCTTTCCCTCCTTTCCAGCCCCTCCTCTCTTCCCGGCTTCTCCCGGAGTTATGTTGTTGCCATGGTTACCCGTTTATCTTTAAAAGATACGTTTCCCCCCACCCCACCCCAGTGCAAAGTAAAATTCCCGAGCTTCATCCTCCATAGAGAACTGCCTCCCTCTAAAGTGGCACTAATTGAGCATGAAATGCTATGCAACTAAATTACACCATAATTTATTCGGCGTTAAATGATTTTAAGCAGCGGCTCAGGAGTGCTGGGAACAAGAATCACTCCCCTCTTCCCACTCTCCTCACTCCCTCACTGTGCTGCCTGCGCCGCAGCCGGGAGCAAGCCGCAGCCCGAGGATTGCATCCTCCGAAGAAGGACCAGCCCTCAACAGGACAGCCGCCACCTCACTGATTTTTTTCGGGAGAGCTGACAGCTTGTCGAGCACTCATCAAAGAACATCCTGATCACTCCTAAGAGTCCTAATTTCCAACAGGGATCCTGTCAGTAAACTGCAGGGTACAGGATGTCACCAGCATCGTGCAGGATCTGGGTGGTTTTAGCCTGTCAGGCTCAGATCGGGGGCTGAGGGTTTTTCCGCTTTGAAGAGAGAGAACTTCAGTGCAGACAGTTTGGCTAGTTTGAAACCAGCTGCCAAATTATATCACATTGGCTATTTCTTCATTCCCAGACCACAGATCCTTTCCTCCCGCCTGACAATTGCCCTCCAGCGCTGTAGAATACCAGGTGTCTCACGCTGGTGTTTCTCTGCAGCAAGGAGATGCATGTTGTTCCTAAGGAAATAGGGAATCATTTGCTCCCCCTTCTAAACTCCAGCAAAATACCATTTTGAAGAAAAATGCAGAAGTTTCACGCTGAAAATGGAAAACCGAGCTGTTCCAACACTCTTCAGAAATATTTTTCACTGTCTTTTCAGACTGAAGGCATTTGACAAAATTGACAAAAATATCAGAACTACCCCCATCAGCACTAGGTGTATTTTTAGACATAAAAGAGGAAAAGTTTCATTCAGTGAGAAAAAATGTCCCTACTTCCACTCAGAATGGAGACAATTTCAGCATTGTGTAAGAGATTCCAGGAGAAATGCATTCCCCTAAATAAGGCAGGATGGGTAAAGTACCAGCAGGATCAGAGGTACAGAAATATAGAGCAGTTTACAACTTTCTTTTTTCTTTTTTTTTCCTTTTTTTTTCTTTCCTTTTTTTTTTCTTTCTTTTTTATTAAATATATAGGGACTAGGGTTAATTGGGACTCCTTCAAGTCAAAGAGTAACTGGGGACAAGAAGCAGCTAGCCTCACAGAAAAGGGAGCAGGGCTGCATGAACAAGCAGATTAGGACTCTTCAGTCTGTGTAAGGCCTGGGTGATGATTAAGGATGGGTAGATTAGGAGTTCAGCAAGTCTAAAATAGCATGGAAAAGATGACTGGGGATGGATGCTTTTCTGCCTTTTCTGAGACAGCAGTACATCAAACTAGAAGAAAGCAGGTTCAAAAGAAGCAAAGGGATTTTTCTCTCGTATATGGAGGTTAACCTGTGTAACTTCTTACCACAGGACATTGTGGGTGGTAAAAGTGTCATAAAAAAAATGTGGCACAAAAAACACCAGGATTATTTCACAGGGGGATAATTCATCAAAAATTGCTTAATCCTAGAGTGGTGTTTTGTTGCAAGCTCGAAGATGGTACTCAGGAAAAAAAACCATAGAATCACGTTGCATTGCTGCTGGTTTGAAACACACCCTCGAGGATGCTGAGGTGCTGGGACAGACTTACCTAGAGGGGTTTTTGTGGTCTCATGGGACTGTCTCAGGTGATTGCCATCCAGCAGGAAGGAGCTGTGCAGGTATCTGAGCCTTGCTTCAGCAGTGCGGGCACTGACAGCATGCCAGACCTCCTCCCAGACTGTGCAACCTCCTTCTGCTGAAACAATATTCCAGTGGGAAAGACCAATTTAGCCAAAGCAAAGTGTTTTACTTAGAAGTGTTGCCTTTGGGACAAAACTCATTTTAAAGTGGAAAAAAAAAAAAAAAGAGAGAGAGAGAAGCAAGAAAGGGGGGGAAAAATAGAGGATGAGTACTTTGATAAGGTTGAAGTGTTTCATTTGGGTCTTTCTTGAGTGCAGTGTTTCAAGATGACTTCTTCCCCTGTTTCAAAAAGGGAAATACATTGTAAAACCAAATGAAAAATGGGAAAAAAAAGGAAACTGAAGCAGAACTGTTTGAGTCATCCCCACATCTTTTTCCCCTGCTGTTTTCCTTCAAGAAGACGGTTAAATCTCCCTGGCTTTTGTTCCATCCTGGAACGGAAAACCTCTGAAAACCACTGAACTTCCCCCAGGTTCTCGCACAACCGCTTCCCTGCTCTTTGGGATGACCTCTGTGGTGGGAAGCCAAGATACTGAGCCCAGGCCACTCTCCAGCTGCCCCAGATAATCCTCCCAGCTCACACTGAGCTCTGCTAAAAGAGGCAGCTGGTACAAAACTTGCCCATCCTTTTCTAGGCCGAAAGGGAAAATGCCAGGCTTCACAGCTTCGACTCAAATGCCTTTCACTCCCGTGAATTTCCCTGAAGATGAGCTCTGAGTGCTGGCTCTGGAGATGCAGTGGACAACAGCAGCCAGCTCTGCATGCTCAGGAGCAGCCCCTCATGTGTTCACCCCACCAGGGAGCACATGTCTCATGTGTCCACCCCACCAGGACACCAGGACACCCACTGGGACCAGCTCTCCATCACCCCTGACATGGTCTCCAGGCTTGTTCCTCCACCAGGAGCCTGTGGAATGATGGAAAGGCTCTTTTCCAACCTCGAGTCAGACAGGTGGCCTCTGTGCTGGTGGCAGGCAGGTGAAGGGCCACGCTCTTTCCTGCCAGTCAGCTCTGAGAACAGAAGTTAGATGTTTGTTTGCTCTCCTCTGCCACCCAGCTTTGTGAACTCAAGGAAGATGTTTGTTTGCTCTCTTCATCTTTCCAACAGCATTTGAGAGCCCTTCGAGGCAATGTTTTTCACTCCATCCTGCCTGGTTCCTTGAGGTGATTCCCAGCACACAGAAGCCCTCTTGCACCTCAGCCAGCAAGGCCACGCTGTGGTTAACGCTCAAAATCCCTGCCAGCAAATAAATAATTACTTGAGAGAAGCTAGGCTCAGAACTGGTCTTGGACAAACAACATTTTTCTCGTTGTTTTTTTTTTTTAAGCTGGCTTCAACAAGAGAGTTGAAAAATATTTTTGTGCCAGAAGTAAAACTCTGGGTGAATTTGAAAGGTGAAAAGCATTATTCTGGCTCAAAGAAAGCCTCTTGTTTTCCCTTCAGAGCTTCCCAACGTTTCTTAATGGGATCTCCGCAAACTAAAAAAATACAGTTTTCATGTGAAAATGTAAAAAGGTGTAATCTAAGTACTGATAGAAGGGTTTGTTTCTCACTGAAGCAGTCTTTCTCATCCAAATTAACTGCTGAGTTGCTACAAAGTTTCAAAGTGCGCTCCTCACACCACAGTGCAGAAAATTTCACCCAAAGGGTGTCATTTCCTGGCATTCCCATGGCCGCAGAGGTGTCATGCCGGGGGTTGCAGTGCTCCCATGAAGCACCGAGAGCTGTGAGTTGCTGCGCTTTGGGGCTTTTTAAAGTAAAATAACAATCTTTTGAGAGTGAAAGTCCAGTCCTGGCAGAACAGATGTTGTAACTTATCACATTTATGGTGGAAACTTGAGGGCCAAGTGGGAATTCAAACAGCAAATAGTTAACAGCATAAACCCAAATAATGAGATATATAACGTGTATCAGAGGACCGAAGGGAGTTGATTGGTCTGAAGGAGCAGTGGGGGGTAGAACGGAGCAATTAACGAGAGAGAGGAGGAAGAGGAGGCAAAGGAGGGCATTGCTGAGTAGCCAGGGATTCCTTTAAATCCAGAGGGGTAAAAGTATACGCTTCTCATTAAAATCAGCTGCTGTCCTGGAGGACCCGAGTGTAACACACACTTTATCCATCTTCTGCCATCACACGATGAGCTGAGGGCAGGGTTACAGGGCATTGAGGTCTTCTCTAATTAACTGGCCCAAACTTCGTTAACTCAGCTCATGTGTCCCTGTGCCCTCCCGGGGTGCTGAAAAACAGCCACGAGTCAGAGCGCTGGAGTGACACAGGTTGCCAATCTGAGCTGAAACTGGGAAACAGAGGGTCCGATGTGGAAGATGGAGAGGAGAGGCACAGACCCTTGCGAATTCCCCATGTTGCCTCACTAACAGCTCGCAGCGGCTAACCTCTGGAGTTTCGGCTTGCTGATTACCTCCCTTTTGTCCCCCTTAAACGCTTTTTTTTGTTTTGTTTTTGTTGTTTTGTGATTAATTGTTTGCCACCGAAGCTATTACTTATCAGATTGTTTGCTAGCTCCTTTATCAGCTGAGCAGAACAGGGGCTTGTTTGTGTGATGCTAAAGCAGCGTGGGAGGCTGCAGAGCTGGATGGAGCCACAGGAGAGGTTGGCTGGAGGAGGCTGTTGGGATACAAAACCGCCTCTGGCAGCCAAAGCCCGGAGTTTCCTAACCACAGGAGGTGCTAGTTAAGCACCGGTACCATTCTGTCAACCCCAGTCAGTGGCTTGCTCAGATCTAGTGTTCATTAAATGCTATATTCTTCGATAAGTGGAGAAGGTATTGTAGAGCGTTAATAAAGGCTGTTGCTCATAACACTGCTTACTGAAGCCTTTCATCTTCACCCTAATTAATTCATGCTAATTTCCTTGCCAGTTGGATACATCAATTTGAAGTTTAAAATAGAATCTTTGTTTGTGGAGTTCAACATGTTGCAAAATATAGCTCTCCTGTCAGAAAAAAAAATTCCATCAAAGGAAGAATCCGAACGGGATCTTACAAACACGATGCGCTGTGCAGTGTGGGTTGGAGAAATGCAGCATTTCTCCAGGGCCCCACGTCTGCCCCCTCACTGTAGGATCAGTCCTAAGTGCTCAGAGACTCCACTGGGAGCCCTCTCTACCGACAGGATCTTTCCACTGTGGTGCTGCACCTTTGCTTTTATCAACACAAAGTCGGGAGACTACATACTCCTTCACCTGGACTCACTCCTGCATGTCACTATCAGAACAAGCCTTATCAGAAGATGCCATTTCTTTGGGCTGGAATGTGGGCTGTTTGAAAGGACTCTCTGAGGAACAGGTTTTTGCCTAATCCAGCACAGGCACCGGAGTGCTGGGGAAAGAGTACAGCGGGGATTGCATTCAGGCTGCTCTCAGAAGTTTTTCTTCCCACCAGCGCTACAACAGCTCAGTTCCTGCTGTAGCTTAAGGGATATAAAGTCACAGCTGAGAGAGCTGTAAAGGACGCAGAGAGCCATCAGTCATCTCCTTCCCCAAAACTAGTCCTTCTCCAGTCCTTCCTGGCAGACATGTTATTCTCAAAGATTCCCCAAAATAGCAAGCCTCCTTCTCTCCAGACAGTCAGCAAACACTTAATTCTTGTCACTGTGATTTACTTGTATCTTGCTTGAAATCCCCTTCCTGCAGTTTAAACCTGTTTCTTCTTTCCTGTCCAATGGCTGTGGATCATTCCCACCCTCTCTGCTGCCTCATGACTATTCCCCAGCCTTTTCCTCCTCACAAGCCCAGGCTTTCTGTTCCTCTGTGCAGGTCAGTTTGGAGTGACACAGGTAGACATTCAGACACTAACATGATGAGAGAAGCAGAGACCCAGGAGATGCGTGCACGTGGGCTTGCACACCCACACACGAGTGCTTCCAAGCGTGCACACCTTGCATCCACCCTTTTTCTCCCTAAGCATCCTTTGCTCACGGCGCCGGCAGCAGCACAGGTCCCTGAGCTGTCAGAGAAATAACCAGCTCTCCCAAAAGCCTTAGGTAACTGTGGGCTCTGCAACCCTGGTGAAAAATCCCCTTAGCATTCAAGAGGAGAAAAATTCGGTGTAAACAGTTGTAGAAGTCCCTCTGCTCCTTGCCTTAGTATGTGGCTGGCTGACCAGCAGAGAGACAGCAAAGAAGCTGTCCGTGCACCCTCAGGCGTGACAATGGGCAGGGTAGATTCCAGGGAATCGCAGGAAATTTTGTTAGAAATGTGGCGTGCAAAGAGGTACCGCAAGTTCCAGCTGGTTTGAATTTTCCCTGTATTTATAAAAAATAAATTGATATTTTATTACCTAATCAAAGTAGCTACTCATGCGTTTTCGCCTCCCCCTCCCTCCTCAAATGTAGCACGGGTGTTTCAGATGCTAATATAGAGCTCCCAGGAGAACAAGGGAGCCTTTCTGTGAGACTTTTTAAAGACATCTTAGAGGATGCTTAATAAAGAGGCAGCATGGGGTGGTGTCTGGGTCAAAGGCTCGACATTCAGGATACTTGGACTCCTTCCCGGCTCTGGCACAACTCCAGAACATATGCTCCGTTGCTCTGTGACTCAGTTTCCCCCACTACCAAGTGAGATCCTAAGCCTGCCCTTTCCCATGGTTTGGCAGAGAGCTAAAATCTGCCCCTGGTACCGTCACCAGCCCTGCATTCCCCATCCTAACAACCACTGTGACATGTTCCCTGTGGCACAGAGAACCCCAGCCCAAGGCTGAGCCCAGGCTCTGTGGGCAATTTGTGCCATAAAAAACCTGTGCTCAAGGACTTAGAACTATCTTGGCCCACAGAAGAGGACTCCCTGGATGCAGCTTGGGGCAGGGATGGAGATGCAGGATTAGCTACTCACAGAGGTGGGCTGACACTGCATGACCTATTTTCAAGGACAGTTTTACCACAGACTTTGGCTAACTAGGTGGCAAAAAAAGATTTTGGCTTTGTGGGAGTTGCCAAAGTGGAAGAAGAAAACAGTGAGGGTGCAGGATAAACTCTGCTTTCATTCACAGATGCCACTGGTGTTCGGGTGACACTGATGAGGGATGAGGAATCATGTTTTCTTCCCACACAAGCAAATATGGTGGAGAGCCAAACTTTTTTGCTTTTGGCAGAATTTTAAGGAGACAGTTACCCACGCTAAATATGTGTTACCCACACATTTTTGGGAAAAGAAACACCAAACAAAATAGGAAATAAACCTTTTTTTTCCTAGCAAAAATAATAATTTCGTAAAAAAATTTTCCCTAAAATTAAGGATAAACACTGTGTTCTGTCTTGCTTCCCACGTAAAACCAGCAGGAGAGGAGCCCCAGGACCAGGCATTTCTATTGCCAGTTTTGTTCTCAGCACCACTTTTACAGGAGCAGATGGTGGCATCAGCCTGGGACCAGCACCCTGGGTCACCTGCCCCACACACAGCCCCACACATGTCCCCAGCATGCACAGCTGCAGACACAGTGTAGGTCCAACAAGTGGCGTTCCCCAAGAGGCATTCCAGCAAATTTCAGCTTGGGTTTTAAAAGGAGAAAAAAGGGAATCGCCCCTGAGCAAGGGAAGATAACAACTCTGAAAGCATCTTTGGGAAGAGCCACTCCTGAGGGAAGGATCCTGTCCCTGCAGAGCCCTGCCAACAACTTGTGCCCACAGATTCCACAGCCCAGTGCGGGACTGCATGAGCTGTCACACAGAGTTGGGACAGAAACTCCAGGCCTCAGCTGGGCAGGAGGGAGTTGTCCCCCTTCACCCTGCTTGTCTGTATAAATTCTGGTTTTTTTCTCTTCTCATTGTGTGATTTATTTGATATGGGAAGACATGCTGGAAGATGAAAGAGAAGGGATTTCTCTGAAGCCTGTGCCCTCACATTGATATCAGGCTCCTGAACTGGAAGAGAACTCTGCATATTCTACACCCAGGACCCTGGAGGACTTGCTGGCCAGGTCCTAGTCAGGACAGGAGACCGTAGCATCTCTCCATCCCCTGCTATGGCAGAGTTCACTCTGCTGGACCCTGCCTTGCCTGCAGAGGTACCTGACTGTCACCCAGGAAATGCGATGGAAAAGAGCATTTCTCTGGCCATGTTTCAGGGGCAGCAAGGAGGTCAAGAAGATGAAGATATACCCCGATATCGTACAAGTTGTCCTCATGGGATTTAACAAGCTTCAGGGAAAGCTGGCTGTAGCATTTTTGAAACAATGGAGGTCCTCACATAGCCATGTATTCTCAGCCCTATTAAACACATGGGACTGCAGCACACTCTTTGTTATGCCATTATATAGAAAGGAACCTTATGAGAACCAAGCAATTTGATGAAGCTGTGCAAGAAACCTGTGCCTCAACTGGAAGTGTGTTCTGGATCTCATCTCCATCCCTGCCTTGAGTTTCCATGGCTTTGCCTAGCAGGTGGGAAGGAGAGACGGGGAACAGGCAGCAAGCACGGGCAGGCTGTCTTAAGAAGACAGGAAAATATCAGAGTCTGTATATTTAGCCAAACACACCTTAATAATTTCAGGTTTATTTCCCCATCCTGTCAGCTCATGAAGCAAGTTGAACAGTTTCAACACCCGGCTGAGCTTGGCATTTCATCTCACGTTGAATCCGCTGTCTGGAGACATTTGTTTTGCTTTCATTTATTCCAAAGTCCTGATCTGAGCCATGGAGGGGGATTTTTCCAGTAGGTGCCTGTGTGGCAGGGGGGAAGAGGAACTCGGTGAGTGACTCAGCTTCATACTAACAAGGAGAAATTAAAACCTAAAGCGACTTCATGCAACCAAATGCAGTGAAACAGGCCCTTGATCTAATCAGCACTTTCTAAAGGAATTAAATGCCAATCTATTTTAAAATGCATTTCACTGCAACTTAATGAGGGCAACAGGGAAAAATCAATTGGTTGTGTAATTTGGGATTTCAATAATAAAAACAATAAATGCTAATTAGGAACATTCTTATTAATGTCATAAAATTCTTGGACAGATTGTAGTCACGTAATTAAAGTTTGACAAAGCTGCTTGAAGAGTTTAAGGCCTGACAGCAATCGCTGGGACATGGACAGGGAGTGGGATGAAGGCAGGCTGTGCTCAGGGCTGCATGGTTCCAGGAAGCTGGAGAGTTCTGGGAAGGATGGAAAGCCTTGGGAAAAAGGACCTCCCCGAAGTCCCTCTGATCCTTCAGAGCCATGCAGAGACAAGGCCATGGAGCTGAGCATCCTTCATTTGTACCCACGGTGGTACCCAGAACTTAGTCCATATCCTTGATACTGTACAGCTGCCATTAACACAGGACAGGAGTCTTCTCTCCTGCCACGTATCTGAAAATTACTGGTGTGAATGTCAGCTGTCACTCAGATTTGGGGTGTGGCATTTCCCCCAAGTGCAGAGCCAAATCTGGCAAGGTTGGTGGGATGTCCACGCAGTTAATCTCTTTGCTCTTGCTGTGTAAGACACACAAGCTCTGAGAAATCCAGTTCCCTTTTAATGTCTAACAGGCAGTGAGACTATCTTGCACTGTTAGGGAATAACTCATTTCCTTCTGAGATGTCTCAGAAAAATAGAAATCCCTGCACCAAAAATGTGCATTCATCAGGCAAAGGCCCCTGTTGTAGCAGAAGAGGGATTGGGATGATTTTCTCAACAGATCCCAGTCTCTTGCCTGGAGGCACAGACATTTCTGCATGGAGCATCAGAGGGCATGGTTTGGCCTGTGCAGAGCACAGTGAACACAACCAAAACAGGATATTCATGCAATTGGCTTAGACAATATCTCATGTAGTTGTCTCAAGGAGGGTAAGCAATTCTGCTGCACTTCACAGCTCTGACTCTCATCTCACCCTGCCTTTTCCTAGAAACCATTCTTCTCTAATGCGACTAGAAGAGTAAAAAATCAACAAAGATTGGGAAAAAAGATATCACTATTTATTTTTTCAAAATTTTAAGCAAGAGATCCCACTCATTCCCCTAGTTTTGATGTTCCCTTGAAAATGTTGGTTTTTCAAGCTTGGGTGCATTAACATTACTTCTTGATCTATCCCTCTTGTATTATTACTCTTTCCCTCTTTTAACTTTTTTCTTCCACATAAAAGAAAATGAGATTAAGAAAACCAAAAAAATGTCAGGACTGGCTAAACCAGGATTTACTTTATTAATGCAGCAAAGAAAAAAAGTATAGTAACAGCTTTAGGAAACTTCCAGGAAATAACGTATTTTTTAAAAGCTTAGATTTTAATTCACCCTGAAATATTTCTGTCCTCATCCCGGTCTCCCAGTGCAATCCCCACTGCAGGATGCCTCCTGCCACAGAAGGGACGTTTCTTTACCCATCTTTTTCCGTCCTGCCTGGAGTGTCTTTACGAATCCTCCAGCACCAGCAGTTAGCAGCTGCTTCTCACACCTGCAGCCTGCGTGTGCAGGGCACCGCTGTGTCTGGCTCCTGCGTGCTCAATCCGGCCCCTCTAGGCTGCAAGGGCAGCTCTGGTGGCTCAGGCAGACCTGCTGCCCTCAAGTCAGACTTCTCCCTCCTCAGTATTGCTTGTGTCCAACATACATATATATATATATATATATCCACGAGGTTGGGTTTGCAGGACTCAGCTGCAAAAAAAGCTGCGCAGAGAGGTGGAGTTCATTCTGGGTTAGATTTGTCTTTTTGTTGTTGTCCCACAAAGTGGAAGGGAGCTTCAATTTCTGCAACTCCATCAGGAGCCATTCCTGTCCTGAGATGTCACTCCCTGGGATCAGTCCTCTCGTATTTCTCTCCTGTTATGGAAGCAGAACTCATCACCTGTGAGCAGCAGGCACCCCTCTCCTGTGTGATAAATGGGTGACACCAGGCTTTCACCCCTGCCCCCATCTCAGCTCCCTGCCTTCAGGACTGAGTTAAGGGACCAAAGTGTGTAGGAATTGGTACCATGTGCTCGCGCTGCCTTCCCGGAGATTAGCCCCATATGGGGAGAGAGCTGCGTTCCCCTCCATTTGGGATGGGGGTTGATCTAAATGTATAGCAGGCATTCTTTGAATACATGTGACAGCCCAGGAGATAGACTTCAAACATCACCAAAACTGGCCCCTTCCCACTGATCTTTGAAATGTACAGCCTGGCTTATTATGTTGTAAATATACTTTTAATGCACAGAGTCTTAAAATGTGTTCCTACCTGACTGTAGCGCCTGCATTTCCTGACAACCGGTCTCTTTGGCTGTATCGTAAATGTACGATGTATGGCCCCAGGTCAGTTCACCATTAACCCTGTGAACTACCCCGCAGATTTAGGGTCGGATGCTGCATGGGCTGGAGGACAAGGGCATTAAGATGTGCAGCTTCCTGCCAAAAGAAGATACAGAAAGTAGCATCTCAGTAAGACCCAAAGCCTGGATGCTGGGCCCTTGGTCTTGCTGAGGTTATTTCTACAGGTAATAAAATATCAATGGTTCTCAGTCTTAGGAACAGCACATTTTAGGAGGGTCTTTGCACTTCGTGCTTTAGGCATCAATGGGGAAATTTGATATGGCTTACCTGTATTCTTATATCTTCCTCCAAATTGTCTGCTAATGGCCATAAAATGCCTGACTGCCCTCCAGTTTGGATCAGCGTGATACAGGGTCTCAGGTCTGGAGGGACCCAACCTACAGCCCCTGAGCAATGTGTCACTTAATCCTTTTAATAGATTTTTCCAGCCCAATTATTGAAGACAGACAAAGTTGTTGAGAACAGGCAGATGGAAGACTTTTTTTTCCCCAAATACTTTGAGATATTAGTGTTGCCATGCTGTTTGAAATTTCATTTTTGCTAAGTAGCAAAGGATTTTGTACGAGAATGTTGCAGAAAACAGCCTGAGATCTAACAATCCCTGTCGCCTTTAGTTTAAATTCAAATAGCAGTAGGCAGTGACAACAGGTCTACAACTAAGACTTCCAAAGACAAATATCATGACGTGAAGGAAATCTCTGTGGGGTAGCCAACTGCACTGAATAGGGCAATGCCTGGATCTAGTTACAATGAGTTGCAAATGCCAGCTAGAATTTTCTGGCATAGAAAGCAGAGATCTCAGAGGAAAATGCTCTGAGGTTAGTAGGATGAATCCAGTCTCTGAATGGTTGCAAGGGATATGTAGGATAAATATAAGAAATGGGTTAAGAAGATGAGATCAACAGAACAAGCATTATTGCATAGGTCAGAAAGGAAGAAGCTGAGCCCAAATTCCCATGTGCTTTAAAAATTCCAGTGGTGGTGAGAAATTTGCTTTTCAGCTAAGATTCCTTGAGTTCTGCTGAAATTCTGCTGGAATTATCTGCCACAGTCTCCAGGACTAGAGGCAGACAGCACAACAAATAGGGGCTGCAAATTAATGTGGCTGAGATGGGATCAACCTCTCCACTTCCTGCCATCCTTCACTGAAAGGACATATAATTCTATTGTCACATTAACACAGGAATTTTGCATGACATTTTCTTACCCTCTCTTAGTAAGAGAAAATCAGAGTAGAGGAAAGCACTGTGCAGCTGTTTGGATTTCTCTTGTATTCTTTTGCCCCCTGGAAACTGGCAGGTTCATGGGGATGGCAGTGCCTGGTGCTCAACCACATTGGCCAGTTTGCGTGGGCAACACGACACTGGTTAAAATAATTCTGTATTTAAAATATTGAGGTTCTTTCATTCACCTCAATATTTTTGCAGGTCTTGTAAGTGTTTTCTTCCCGGGGTACCCGACTCCACATATCCATCATGATGGGTCAGGGACAAGAGCAGGATGCCACCCACGGAATACTGCACTCAGCTCTGGGATGTTCACATCTCCTCATAAGGATGTGATCCCGTTGGAGCAGGTCCAGAGGAAGCCAGGTGATCAGAGGCTGGAGGACCTCTCCTGTGGAGACAGGCTGAGAGAGCGGGGCTTGCTCAGGCTGAAGAAGAGAAGGCTCCAGGGAGATCTTATAGCACCTTCCAGTGCCTGAAGGGCTACAAGGGAGCTGAGGAGGAGCTTTTGACAAGGGAATAGAGTGATAGGACAGGGGGGATGGCATTAAACTAAGAGATGGGAGATTTAGATTGGATATGAGGAATAAATTCTTAACTGTGAGGGTGGTGAGGAACGGGCACAGGTTGCCCAGAGAAGCTGTGGCTGCCCCATCCCTGAGAGTGTTCAAGGCCAGGCTGGATGGGACTTGGAACAACCTGGTCTAGTGGAAGGTGTCCCTGCCCATGGCAGGAGGGCTGGAACATGATGACCTCTAAGGTCCCTTCCAACCCAAGCCAATCTATTATTCTATGCCCAGGGCATGTAAATCCAGGGCAGCCATAGCACGAGGCTGGACCACAGAAGGACCCTTCCTCGGGGGTTACTTGACCACTGATTTAGCAACCACTTGCCTCTACCATGAGCAGCTGGGCAGAGAGGAAGATGGGAACCAGTCTCAGAATCTGAGTCTAGAGAAACCTCAGTGTCTTGCCAAGCCGTGCTTTAACACTTCTCTGCATAAAGGTGAAGTTGAGAAAGTGCTTCCTTTGCAATTCTACATGAGATTCTGCCTTACCATTTGACTTTCAGAGATGGAACATTTTTAGGAGAAAAAACAGCAAAAGTGAATGTCTTCAGAATCCAAATCACACAGCCTGGTAAGACTGCAAATAGAGATGCGCCACCTTTCTGCATTTGAGGGAGATTTCCTTGTCACTCAAACTTACATTCCTGTCCTTAACCCAGTGACCAGCCTAAACCAGCCCCAGGCTCAGCAGCACATTCCATACACAATGTTTTCTTGCAAGAAATAGGTCTAAACTGGTCTCTTTTCCCTTCGCCCCAAAATCCTGGTGTATCTCAGCTAAACATGCTTAGAGGCGATCCTTCAATGGCTGTTTTTCTTGTACATGATTTCCCCAGTCCACTCCCTACAAAAGCTTAGCTTCTTGGGAAGGAAAATGCCAAATAGGTTAGGAAAAGGCCTTTCGTAGCTTTGCTAGTTGCCAAGAAGAAAAATACATTTTAAAAAGCCATAAAAGTGTAATTCTCCTCTACACACATTCCAATAAATCAAAGATAGCTAAAAGGATTTTCTTCAGTGAAAGAAAAATCATCATTTCTTGCCCTATACAAAGTGTGAAAGTTTTAGTCTGAACAGAGAAATTTTACAGAGAATTATGGTCATGTGAAACCAAAGGGTTAGAAAGAAAAGCTCAATGTAACCCAAGCACTGGCTTTTGATATTATGAAAGCTATAATGTATGAAACACTACAGATCTATGGGAAATATATTCCTTTCCATGAGAGGAATTGTCAGAGCACAATGTCTATGAACCAAGATTGATTACACAGAAACTGTTTTTCCACTTGACATTTATTTTGCAGAGATATTAATGAGGAAACAATTTCTTTTCCCTGCAGTTCAACCTGAGGTCATTCCCCAAGTCTGTTATCAACCTAGACAGCCCATCTGAATGTATCTAATACATGCATTTGAGAGATGAACTATGGTAGGTATATTTGAGGAACCACGATTTCTTTTTAAACTACTTTAATTGAGTGAAAAAAGTGTTCCTTGGGCTCTGACTTGATCAGTCTTTGCCTAGTTTCTGCACAGGACCTGAAGGACCACTATAGGTATACTGTTTGTGCCTACAGCAACTTTTTAAATTGTTCTCAAGAATCTCTGTTCTCATTAATAAAACAAAAAGATCTCCAGCAGACCTGACTGGGGAGAAGGTCATGAAGATGAGTATTGGCTCTTGTGCTGCAGATGCCTGTTCTGCAGGCAGCCTGCACTCGCTGTGTGGAGCTGAGCACCAGGACTTCCACTGCAAAGGACACAGAACATGCATGGTGGCTCCTCTGGACTGGCAGCACATTTAACTTCAATGGTTAAAGCAGATTTTTTTATGTCACTACCATGAAACGAGCCTGGGTGGACATTAATGCAATAGTATCTTGCAAACCACAGTGGTTGAGGGGTGGGTACAAGTCATATCCAGCCATCCCTGTGGCAGGAGGGGTCATGAGGGCAGATGTGGGGAACTCTGAGATTGGCCACAATTTTTTTATAACTTTCTGTCCTAAAAAGGTTATTGAAAATCTTGGTTTTGTCTCCTCTTCCTCTGTCACTCCCAGGCACCTAGTGTAACACCTGAGATCTGAGTGTACCAGAGCCATCAAAATGTTCTTTTTATAGACAGTGAGAAAGGGCAGGCAGCATGATATAGGGGTGACCTCCCATCTGACACACAGGGTAGGACTCATCCCACCTATTTTTGGCTGTGTTAATGCCGTGGTTCTGATCTACACTGTAGCTGCTGTCTGCTCCTTTCACAGCCAGTTAAGAGATACCTCCAGGAAATGAGGAAAATAACTTCTTCTTCATACGAGGGTGTTCGACAGACAGGATGAATCTGCATCAAAAGGTGTTCAACAAACAAGAGATATCCCAAATGACAAGTGCAAATTAGATGCTGAGCTTTCAGGTAGCTGCATCTGGTGGAGAAAAGTCACACATTCATAGCTACTTGTTCTTGCAGCCCCCCAGGCAGGTGGTAGGAATATGTGGCTGGCTTTCATGGCCAAAGCAGGATTTACTTCTGAGCCCTGGATGGTCTTTTCTGTCAGTGTGTGCTGTGGTGACCACTTTATGCAAGGCAGCTGTGAAGCAGCAAAGTGAGTAACCCAAACATCCAGAGCTGCATTTGCTCCAAAATCCCCTCTCCCCATAGGTGAGTTTTCAGATAACCAGGCATACCCTACTCAGCCACAGACTGGGAGAGATAAAGGAGTCAGAAGGAAATGTGCCAAGGGGTAAGCTCTGCCACAGTGTCCCAATACTGGGATTTCTTGCCCTGTCACCAGATCCTATAGAGCAGCACCTTCCCTGACCAGAGTCTTGCTCTCTGACATGAATCCCCAGGGCAGCTGGACAAATGCAATCATCCAGCAACTGGTGATGAACCTTGCTGACTGGGATGTTGGAGAAAATAATTGACCCCTGTCCATCAACAGGTGAACATCCACATCTCTTAGGAAAAACCTCAGAATTGCCCTATATGCAGGAAAAATGGAAGGAAGGTTTATGCCAAGTAAAGCTGACAAATTGCTAGGGATCCAGACAGCATCCACCTCTGTTCAAAAACCTGTGGAATGCTGTCCAGAAGACCTCTGCCTGGAGAAAAGCTGTGGGGAGGACACAGAGGACTCAGCTCCCATCAAGGATGCCCTGCAAGGCATTCCTTGCCCTGACGGTGGGGCCAGAATGAGGACGTGGCAACAGACCTTGGAGGGGAAAAGCGTTCAGATCCAAAACTTGTCAGAGAGAGGAGAGTGCTTTTCTCTGACAATCCATCCTGTGATTCTTTGATTGCAGCCACCGCTTTGGAGGAAGAGGCATGTGGAGCATTCTGTGCTCTCTGTAAAGAAGAGGCTGGAGGACGTTCAGCTGCTTACTGCTGCTGCTAGGCTGCACGGATAAGCAGCAGCCTCCAGCCCCCAGGGAGGCTGAGCCAGCCCTAAATCCACTTCAAAGCAGAAAAGAACATTATGGCCTGTGCGTGAGGGTCTTAACTTCTCACACGGCTCCTCCACTCCGGTTTTATGGCATGAAGAACACAGCCCTTATGACAGCAGCTCAGCTGCATTTTTCTTGGCGAGCTCATTCCCACCGGACATCATTCAGGCGCTCTTCGGAGTGGAAACGAAAAGGAGCGAGAAGTGGCCCCCTTGAAGTTCTGCTCATCTGGGCTGCTCGTGTTCCTGAAAAACACATCTACCTTTTTATAACTCCCCGAGCTCACATTCAGGGAGCCTGGCTGGCGGTTTCCACATGGGGTGTGTGAGGGGGTGCATGTCTGGTGATAAGAAAGGGGTGTTTGCAGCCTGAAATCCTGCAGGCATGTGGAGAAAGGTGAGATGGGTGCAGGGGCTGCCTTGCGATGTGGATGTATGGGATGGAAAGAGACGGAAAGCAGAGCTGCATGGAAGGAGGGAGATGGATGGAGACACCATGTGAGGAGGAGGGTTATCAAAAAGGCAGCCCCCATTTCTGCCCCCACCACCCTCTCCCTCTTCCAGCCAATCCCACCACAAGCAGCTTTGCCGTGCAGCACAGGACTCCAGCAGGAATGGGTGCTCACAGGGAGATGGCAGTGCTAGCAGACAGGGCCATGCTGGCTCTGCAGCTGTGCAGCTCACTTTCCTCTGCAGGTACATAGGACCCGATGGCTTTAAATCAGCAACAAGCTATGACTCGTGCTCAACTGCTTGCAGCTGCTTGAAGCCCTTTATGTTCAGTGGAAAGCCTGGCACTGGCTGATGTGGTCTGTCTGCAATGGAGCCTTCTGGTAGAGGGGATTCACCTCCCTGTTTCCTTAATAAATCCCATGCTACAAGAGAGCAGTGCAGGACAGTCTGTTTTAGGGGCATGGGGTGAGCAGCTCTCTGCTTTTAAAGTATCAGTTGTTTCACAGAATTATTTTTCTTTCCAGCCTGGCAGTGTCTATTTAAGGCAGTTTAAATAAATCCTGGCCTGATGCTGAAGCTAAGAGCTGATGTCAAAGGGAGATTAAGCTGTTTAGTGGCAAAATGTTTAAAAAATAAGCTGGAATGTCCAATATAATTTTTCTGGTGGAGAAGGTCAAATATACCCAGAGGGATTTGATGCCACTCCTGTTTTTTGCTTTGACATCCCAAGATCAGAAATTGGCAAGGCAGTTCCACCTGGGTTCTTTCTCTATGAGTTTAGCGTAGGTCTGAGCTAAGGGTGTTTCTCTTTGGGTGTGAGATGTGTGACTTTGTTCCTCCTCCTCTCAAGGAGGACTCCTGAAAGATTCCCAAGCAGCCAGTCAAGGGCTGACTGGCAAGTTCTTGCTTTCCTATGCCACCATAAAATCACCAGTTAATACCCAATTGCCTGAGCATTGGCCAGGAAGATGGATTTGTGTTTATATTTGACTGCATTGCCAACATGCATGAGCCTCTGTCACAGGAAAGCCCTGTCCGGATTTGTTTGCATGTGTGATCTCACCAGTATCCCAGGCTGTGCACTCACACAGACCTTGCATGAGGACCCAACTCCATTTGCATGAGTGCCAAATGCCATTTTTCTCTCCCTTCATGCTTGCATTCTCATTTGCTTGTTGCTTGCCTGGCTCACCTGTACATGAACACACCCTCCCTCCCCAGGCACACGGGGAGGGGTGGTAGCACCTGTATTTACATATGAATTTCCAGCGAAGGCATTTGTGGACAAGCCTGTGAACAAGTATTTCCCTGCTAGTGTATCTCTGAATAAGTGCTCACATGAGTGTTCTTTTGCCAGGAAATTCCTAGATAAATCCTCATCAGTTCATATAAGTGCAAGTACTTGCTTTGGGATTTGCCTGCCAATACGTATCTAGAGATACACTTGCCTGAAAATTCATATCCACATGTGGCTCTGCATGCGAATGCTGGTTCAAAGAATCTCACCTCGCGCTTTCCTTTTTTACCTGCACCTTTTCAGCCTGGATTCTGCCACAATAAGTATTCACAAGAAAAGCAAGCAATGGGGGAGGTGAATGCCTTCAAAGCAAATCACGGCTCTTATTCAGATGAATAGTGGAGAGTCTTTTCTTCTGATACTGTCCTTCCTGCTCTTGTGATATGCATATGACTCTATATGTTTCCATTTGAGGCCCGAGGAACTCTGCTAGTTCCCCCCTGCTGCCCACAAGCCAAAAAGACGATAAGGGAATATAATGAACACAAACAATGGTGGAGGCTGAATTTGACTTTTTTTTTTCCTCCAGGGACGGACAGGACTCACAGATGTAGGAATATTATTGAATTCCTTTGGATACATTTGATCTCTCAGCCAAAAAAGTATGTGGGACATTTCCGCTTATTTTTAAAACATTCTGCCACAAAACAGTAATTCAATTAACGAAAGCTCCCACTGATGTCAGCCCTGAGCTTCAGCCTGGCTGAACATTTCTCTCTGCTGTACACACAAAAGCCACCTTAAAGGGGAGCGACTAATCTACATATGTTTGGAAAGGAAAAGCCTTCATGAAATCTTTTATGATTTAAAGTGAAGGCATGTAATGAACAAAGTGTGTTGCTCATTAAATGCACCCATGTGCAAGCAGGCCTTCGCCAGTTGGGTTGCGGTCTTTCAGCCCTGCTTGGGGTGGATCTGGAGCCATGGAAGGTGTCTGAGACTTGTGCTGAGGCACTGCATGGCTCTCTCCTCTGAGCAGCCTTCTTCCCTTTGCTTCTTTCCCTCTTGGCAAAGGAAACGGGAGAGCGAACGTCGCTGCACTGTGAACTCAGATTCATTTTCATGCACTGACTGAGGGCTCCAATTCTTCAGGTCAGAGCTGTTGAAAATATATGCTTTCCCTGGAATAACTCCCTCTCCCCATTCACACCCCCCGAGCCCCAAACAATTACCTTGGCCATATGTTTTGTAAAAAGCACTTTTCACAAAAACAACATCTTATGTGAAATACAATCTGACAGCTCTCTTTTAATGCAATGTTAAATGTGAGGTTTTAATCTCATAAACCTCAGAAAACTCAGACGTTGATCTTTCCGCAGAAGCTTTAACTCTGCCCCCTCGTGCATGTGCCCTCCAACAGGAGGGCTCACCAAACGAGCACACAAAAATACTTTCCAACGAAACCCTGTGAGTATAATTCTGATGCCTCTCGGGTTGCAGGGGAAAGTGCAATTTAAACACAAATCAAAATCAGACAATTAAGGTTACTTAAAAAGTAATATCACAGATGCGTTATTCAACATCATTTGGGAATATGCAATAAGATAAGGAGATAAACTGAGATAGAGAAGCTGAGGGGGCAATATGCTTGAAATATACAGGTAGACGGATTAGAAGGCAAATCAGGCCTCCAGGACACTCACTCAGATGCAACCAGGCTGAGAGCCCTTGAAAGTTGCTTCTGAGCCACAGCTGTTTGGAGCCATCCATGAAATGAATCTCATGGATCTCTGTCCGTCCTCGATGAGTGAATCTATATGTGGCAAAAAAAAAAAAAAATTGCTGATCTCATCCAGAATCCTTTGCTGAGGGCAAGAAGGTGTAGTGGACACTGACAATCTTGAACGTGCTCTGGAGCAGAGCCAGGGTCCATTGTCTGGGTGGTGGGAAGGGAAGTAAATTACGTTTGTCAGGCTGCACTGCTTGGAGTGGCTGAGCTGAATCCCAGCATAAACAATAGATTTCACCCTGGAAAACCGTGTGCACACCCAGGACAACCTCATACAGGCAGAGGAAACATCCCACATCTCTGTGGCCACAGGCGTGGTCCCTGCAGTCTCCTGGTCTGCCACCTCCAGCCACCTGCACATGCTGTGTGATGCTCAGCTCAAGGGGATCAGTGAAAATGTGGAAATACACAGTCACATCTTCTGGGCACCAGCATGGGTCGTGGAAGAGAGAGCTGGGGCTTAGTGATGGCCTCTTTACCCAGCAGATGTTTCCTGCAGTCTCATTGCCCAGGGAAGTGTGCTGTGCTGTGGGAATTCCTGTAGCAGTAGGGCAGGGGGAATTGTTTTAAATAAAAAGAAGGGACATTCAGGCTAGATACAATAAAGAAATTCTTTACAATGAGGGTGGGGAAACAGTGGCATGGGTTGCCCAGAGGGGTGGTAGATGTCTTATCCCTGGAAAAATTCAAGGCCAGATTGGATAGGGCTCTGAGAAACCTGATCCAGTTGGAGATGTCCCTGCAGGGGGCTTGCAAAAAATGACCTTTAAAGGTCCCTTCCAACCTGAAGTATTCTGTGTTTCTATTAAATGGGCAGACTGCTCAGCTACAGCAGAGCAGGTTTGGCCTTCCACTACTTTGTAGTGAAAAGGGGCAGACTGCCAGCCTGGGGGAGTTTCAGAGTCTGAATAGACCTTGAGGAGCCTGTGAGGGGTTATAGTGGCTCTTCAGATCTGTGTGAAGTGAGGCTGAGAGGACAACGGGAATGCTAAAGGGGAAGAACTAATTGGCACATCTCATTTGGGCCTCCATCAGCACCTCCTTTCCACAGGATCAGGGCTCAGCTGCCCAGCTGCTCTGACATCCCTGTGACAGGCAGGGCTGTTCAAGTGGTGGATCTGGACACCCTTGTGTCATCTGGACATGGTGCCATCATCATGATGGCACAGCGAGGGACAGCTGGGGACCGGGCACCTGGTCACCTTCCCACTCAGTGACACCCTGAGACTCGAGGATGCTGCTCCAAGTGGCTTGTGGGACACAAATGTTCTTGTTGCAGCACTTCTCGGTTCACTTTGTGCAAGAGGGTGAGGATTTGACCTGCACTCAGCTGGGAGATGATACCTGATGTCGTTCTGCCAGACAGCTCCCGGCCCTGGGGAAGGAGCACTCTGAAGGGGAGACAGTAAATGCATCCAGGGACACAAGGATGGACAAATGAGCTTTTGCTTTCATTGCCTGAAGGGACTAAATCCCACCAGTCTGGCAGCATCAGTCAGCAGTGATCTTTGGGTTACCATAAGTGTGAAGGATAGGGGGAGAAGACTACAAATACGGATATTTTGTCAACTGTTGGATTCTTCAGGGTGTTTGCGTACAACCTGGGCCAGCATTACTACTGTTCCCATCCCACAAAGCAGAATGACAGTCGGCTGACTGGTGAAATGCCACCATTTCTCTGGTCCTGCTTGACCCTGGATCAGAGTCCCTTGCAGGGCCTAAGACAAGAGTCTGTTCCTGCAGCCTTCAGGGATCAGTTCCACCGACCCTCTTGGCACTGCTGGAGCTGGTGACTGAAGGGTTATCTGAGCCCAGCCCGCCCAGCAGCTGCACGTCTGGAGCAGCTCAGGTGCAAATGTGTGGTGCCTGTCTCTCTGCTCGCCTGACCAGCATGAGAAGCAGGATATCCCTCACCAACTGCGCTGGCTCATTCCAGCCTCCAGCATTGTGTCTCTCCAAGCTGGCAAGGCAAAGCTGCGTTTCAGAGGCTGGGGCAGATGCTCATGCCAAGCAGCTTTGATCAAAGCCCTTGTTTAGTTATCAAAGGCAGGGTAAACAGCTGGACATGCACCTCTGGGGAAAGGCTTTTTTCTCCTTTCTCCAATCTCAGCCAACTTCAGCACGACAGGGAGAGATCATTTTGCACCCTGAGGCTGTTTTGTGAGGGTGATCTTATCTTTCAGGATACTGAAAGAAGTATCCTCACAGTCCCCATTACTGCTGTGTTGAGCAATCGGTCTGTGATCTTGGAAAACACTGAGATCTTTGCTCTTCGTGCAGACTTAGAGGTTTGGGGTGTGTGAGGATACTTAACCTGAAAGCACCAGACCCTGACATAAATAACTCAGTCTCTGGATCTCCAGGAGGCTGCCAAGGGGTGCCTGTCCGCAGTATGGAGCAGGAGTTTTTCCCCCACCAAAGTTCCTGTCTCCAAAGGAAGGCAAGAAGGAATCGTATCTCCATCTTCAAATGTCCAGAAACCTCTGTGGCAGCCTGAGTGAAATCAGGAGAGGTTTTATGGAGCCTTCCAGAAGGGACAAGAAGGTAAAGGAACAAAAAAAATAAAAGGGATCACAAAAGTATCAGCTTTGAAGAGTGAGATATTTCTGTGACTGAGAAAAGGCTGAGAGTCCTTGGCTCAAGAAGCAGGATGAAGCAGCCACGTCGCCTGCTTTTCTGAAACCCAATCTCCCCCAGCTTCGTGTCTCTCCACACTGAGGGCTCCTCTCCCTTTCTCCTTCTTTTTTTTTTTTCCTTTTCTTCCTAAGAAAAAAAAGAAATGCAGGACAGAGCTGGTGCTGTTTTCCCAAAGTGTTTCCCCCAGGGTCCTTGTTGCAGCATCAAATTTCCTTTGAAATGGCTATGTGGGAAACACAGTTTCTTGGGTCACTTCCCAAATGAAAAAGAAAAAAAGACAATAAAAAATGAAATAGGAAAATAAAATTCAACATATGAAGAGCAGAAGCCAAATCACAGCAGCTCTCTGTCCCATTTAATGCTTGGTCCTAGGGAGGAGACTGAAAGTGTTGTTCGGAACAGTGATTTTGCACTACCAAGTTCCTGCTTCTAAATGTCTTCCTGGCTCCCTCCCTGGATTAGCCTTTTTGCCCTTTTTCCATTTAAATTCCACTAAGATCTGGGGCATTGACTACTCTGCAAGCTGAGTGTAGAAACAGACAGCTGACTGGAAGCAATTCCTGGAGTGTATTCCAGACCACCAAAGCAACCCAGGGAAGAGGACGAGTTCCTCTTTAAACACTTGTTTATGATTTGAAGAAAGACAAAGCTGATTATTATGGGTACAAGGACTCATATTTCTGTCTTTGCCATCTGCCTCTGCTCCAAACCAGCCCTTGGTTGTCAGCTCTGTGTTGACCCACACCAGGAAAACGGGTACACCTCTGCTCAGCCCTGTGTCCCTGTATCCCACCCAGCTGCACACACCCCTGCCTCCCCAGCAGCTGTGCTTGAAGGTGCAGTGACCTTCTGAAAGCTGCAGCCTGAGATCTCCACTAGGACGTCAGCTGTCTGTTAACATTTCCCAAGCCTTTCCCAGTGCCTGCTGACATGTGAGAAGCTTTCTGCCACCTGGCCCTCTTGGCAAGCAACAGGCAGCGTCTGTCCCGCTTTGATCTGCTGCGCACAACGTTTGACCAGGAGTGATTGGGCTGACGTGCCTCGGTGTGTTTCTGCCAAAGCTGATAGAATAAGGCAAAGGATTCAGTTGGCTGGGGTCAGCACTCCAGACCTGTACAAACCCCTGCTTGAACTCTGCAGACAGGCCTGCAAAGTCTGCAAAACCGAGGGCAAATAGTTTTCTTCCTGCTCAGATCGTATTTACTTTCCCCACACAGAACCTTTATTTATACCAATGCTGGCTGATAGGATGGGAAGGCACCAAGAAAGGCACCAGATGGACTATCCAGGACAGTTTTCTTTGGGCTTTGTTTATATCACACTCAAAAAGTCCATTTTCTTGAAGGTTGCCCAGCCAAGGAAAGGTGCAGAACACCCAGACTTGGTGAGACCTGGAAGTCGAGAGCTCCTCTGTTATGTCAGCTTTTCCCACGCACATGGAAAGTCAGCTCTGCTTGCTCTGCCTCACGGTTTCTTTTGAGTGACTTTGTCACATCTGGGAAGCTCATGGCTACCCTGAAGCTTCATTTTCTGGTCCAGCAAAGCTGGGGCCCCTCCTGACCTTGCTGGTGGTTGAGTTGGAGTGAGCTCCCTGAGTCCTGATCCAGCTCACCTTGTGAACACACAGTTTGATTCAATCAGCCTGACACATTCCCCTGCTATTCCCCTGCTATTGCTTGCAGTGCATCACCTCTGCATTTTGCAAAAATCCTATCACTAGGGACACATTTTGTGCAAAGTGGTAATTTTTATGTAGACGCTGTTGATGTCCTGGAAGTAATGTGGTCACACTGACCACATCTGTGTCTAGCAAGCGCAGGTAAATCTCTCCCCTAGACCTCTGAAAAATACCTGGATGAAATCTCTCTGGTGTTGTGATTCAGCCTCAGACTTTTGATATCCAAACAATCTGAATAGTGAAGTCAGCACCTCAGTTGAAATAATTTACTGCTTCTCCAGACTAGATTTCAAGCCCCATAGGAATACCTTAAAAAAAAAAAGCCTAACAAAGAATTTCATTCAGTCCTATATTTCCCTCTATGCCTCTGTTGTGTTTGTTAAAAAGGGATGGGTCTTTATGCCTTGTTGTTGACTGCATCAAACTGTGAAAAATAAATAATGATCAAAACCAAATGTCATCTGTCTTTAATCAATGAACTGTTGAAAAGGACACAGAGTGCCAGGATGTTTATGGAGTTGGGCTTAAATAGAGCTTGTGGCTTGGTGTGTATTTATGAAGGTGTTGACTAGAAGATTTTAGACGCTGTAGCACACATTTACTTTGAGTATTTAGCAAAGCTGCTTAGCCTGTTCCCGTTGGGCCTTGCATCTGCAATGTTTGCATGGATGCCTCAAGCTCATTCCTGGCTGGCTGCATGGACAGTGCTGGTCCTCTCTAGCTGATGCTTGGGAAAACAGACTGTGTATAAAACACTAAAAGTTCACTAAAGTACAATTCCTTGGATACATCATCTCCTCAGAGGGAATAGTCATAAAACTAAAGTGTTTCTGCCATTGCTGGATGGGCTCCAAAGAAAGTTTGGGAGCTTCACAGCACCTTTGGGTTCACCAATTTTTACAGATATTTTACTGAGAACTTTTACAAGACTGGTGTTTCTGTTCATCGTTGTGGGGAAAAGCGGTGAATTCATAGACACAAGAAACCCAGCTGGCTGAACAGCTAAAAATACATTTGGCTTGGCATCCTCCTTTTGCACCAAGACTTTGCATAAACCTTCATTCTCCAAAGGAATGCATGTAGCTATGAAATCAGAGCTGCCCTTTTATGTCACTGCGGGCCCCAAAATGAAATCCATCCCTGTATGTAGCATTCTTGGAAGATCACAGGAATAAAATGATGAGATCAGAAATAAAAAAGTTGCTGGCTGTCAAAGCACCCCCTATCCATGGAATCATCATGTGGGAGGTACACAGGTTTCAGACCATTTGTTCAGAGACCATAAGAAACCTGCATGTCCACGCTTCGTGAAGGCCACAAATCAATGCAAAATCCTTTAATTCTTGTTATTCACCAGTTGCAACTTCCTTCTGACATCTTGTCTGCTCTCTAAAAATGGCAAGCCGGATCGATAAGCCATCCTACAACAGTGAGCACCCTGACCCTGAGAGCAGTATCAAAGAATGTGCCATTACTTTACCACTCTGTCATTTTGTCAATGTCAGCTTGAATAATGGCTGCTATCTTGCATCAAATGCAGTCTACCCTGAAGTTCATTCACCATTAAGATCGTGTCTGCAAGGAGAGTGCAAGCTCAGCTATGAAACCCCAGCCCAAGGAGGACGTTTGTTTTGTTGTTGATGCGGTACTGCACCCGGCTATACATCAGCTCCTGTGACACGCTCTCAGTTGAAGAGCTGCCATGCCAAACTTTTAGGTACCCTCAGCCCATTCCCATGCCCATTTTAATCATGGTCAGGCATTTCCACTGGGTTTGATTAAAAATATAAGGATGGGTGCACTCAGACAGACAAAAAATCCGTTATAACGCTGTCCTGTTTCTGGCAGTGGCCAGCAGTAGATGCCTACATGGAAAGTACAAGAACATGGCAAGGATATAGTGATATTTCCCCTGAGTACTCTGCCAGGCTCCAGCAATTTCTATCACACAGACATCCTGAAGCAGGTGAGCATGTTGTGCTTAATAGCCAGCAGTAGCTCACTGCTTCATGAATCTGTACAGTCATCTTTTAAACACACGTAATCTCTTACTGTCCACAGCATCCTGATAGATCAGCAGCATAATTGTAGGTTGTGAGAGGAATTGGTCCCTTTGCTTTGGATTGTGATTGACACAAGTTGGGTGCTACGGCTGGAACAAAATGGCTGCTGGAACAAAAACATTCCACCTGTGTTAAAAGCTTGATCACTCAGGAGCGAGTGCGTTTGTGCTCCCGTCATTTAATTTCAAATGTCACAGGTCAATGTTCAGCATTATAACCAGTGATGGAACTCAATTTGATGCATTATTGTGAGAACTACTTAAAATGTCGAACGGGGATAGGCATATCGTACCTGTCTATCACATCAAGATGGAAAGCCGGTTTGAATAAATTAACCATGATTCAAACCATCCATTTCAGACTCAATGACTAGGGCTGAGCTGGCTGGGTTTTATTTGTTCGATGTGCTGAACTTTGTAATGATTCTAAAACTGTGTCTGTCAGCCACAACTTGCTTTATGATAGTTATTTCACCTACAATTTAATCTCACTTTGCCAAAGATTTCTCATACTCCTTCAGCTTGAACCCTGATAAAGCATCTTCTGACATCCTTACATGCTGAACAGACACAGTGAGATTGCAAACAAACCAAACTGACTGTCATTATTGAATAGTCCTCAGACACACACACAGCTTGGGTAAAGTTATATTAGCTGTAAAAAGCTTGATTCCTAGGAAATCTCATAGGAGCCAGAATTATCAACACCTAAGGTCATTCTGAATCATTCAACAAATTGAGTCAGGCAACCTTCAAGCAGGTACAACCTTTGTTACTCAGACTAACAAAATCTGTCTTGTCTTCCACATGTTGCTAATGTAAAAGAGCTTTTTCCCCTCCAGCTGCCTGGTGTCTCCTCTCCTTGTAATGCTATTTCAGCTAGTGGAGTTTCTGGTCATACAAATCTGGGTTCCAAACAACTCTTATGAAATGGCTGTGTTCAGTCAACATCAAATGTTACATATCAGCAGTCCTGATACCTGTTATAAAATATCTGTGACCCTGATAGGGCACTTTAGACTTGAGCCTTGCTGCAAACATGGAGGTGATTTTTGAGAAAGGTGAGGTAAGAAAAACCCACAAGGATTTGTAGCTTTGATTGCCTTGGATGGACAACTTCCCCACTCCTGACCAGCCTCATCCAGCTACATCCATCTCTGCAAAGTACAAAAGCTCTTGGAGGGTACATCAAAGGGCCTGCCCGGGTGCGTCCAAGTGGTTCTGTTCCTTGGAATCTTGTTCATGACACCTAATAAAAACAACCTCCCTCTAAAAGATGTGTGCCATGACTTCAGATAACAATTTCCCAAAGCTGAGAGAAAGTATGAGCTTAACTGAGCACGGGAAAAATGTGCATACACACATACGTACATACACACATATGTTTAGTGTGAATCTATGTATGTATATGTATAAGGAGAGCTTTAAAGGGGGTTTACAAAGGCCTAAACCCTATGGTTTCATAAGAAAAAGATCAGAACAATTTTGACCAAACAGACATTTTTAGTTCAGCATTGACATGAAGGTAGCAATTAGCCCTAGAATAGAAAAGTAAAGCAAGGACATGAAGCAGAAATGCAAATCAGTATAAATTTTAAGATAGGAAGTACAGAAAATGGAAAGGAGAAGACGAAGGTGGCAAGGAAAGATCCAAATTATTGAACAGGAAAGAGTTTTCTGGGCTAATCAGGAAAAACAGAAATGTCAGCAATGTCGTGGGCCAACCATGTGGAGACAGAAAAAAATGTGAATAATGATTTAGAGACAGTAGAAATGTTCAATAAATATGTTTGCTCTGAGTTTGGAAAGAAAGAAGAGGATGTGTTTATATCACACAAGGATGTCGAAATATTTTCCACTCTACTAGCAACCAAGAAGGAAGTTAAGCAACTTCTTCTAGGGATAAACACATTTTATACGAACAGGATCTGCAAACTTGCAGCCAAGAGTCTTCCTAGAACTGGCTGAGGAAATTTCTGACCCCTTGACATCAGTCTTGGATAACTCCTGTAGCACTAGGGAAATTCCAGAGGAGTCGAAGAGCTCTCATTATGTGCCAGCATTAGGAAAGAGAAAGTGGTCTGACCCCAGCAGCTCTAGAGTGGCAAGTCTGACATAATCTCATCACAATAATGGAAAAACTAATACAAGAGTCAATCAAAACAGAATTAATGCATGGGAACATAATTAGGGCCGGTTAACACAGACTAATAGAAAATAGGACTTGTCAAACACTCTTTGATGAGATAAAAAGTTGGGATGATAAAGGTGACTATGCAAATACAATATATTTAGACTTTTATAAAGCTTCGACTTCGCAGCTCATGACAGTTTGATTAAAAAATTGGTGTGATGCAATGTCCATGAAGTGCTCCCTAAATGGATTAGGAACTGCTAAGTGATCTGCTAAAAAAGTAGTTGTTTATGAGGCAGCAAGGGCAGGTGGGGGGGTTTCTGAGGAGGCGAGGTCTGTAGGAGTTGGTGGGAAGCCTGGCATGACGGTGTCTTGTCATCCATAACCTGGGAGGAAAAGCAAAATTGCTGGTAATGAAACTATTGGCTGACACAAAGATGGTCAGTGCTTACAAGGACAGGACACATATTCAGAGCTGAAGGAAGCATCCTCCCACAGGAAGAAGGGAAGTTGTGGTCTTGGTGCTGTATCTAGAAAGCAGAGAATTGGGAAAAATATTAGGAGTTTTTAAAGGGCAAGCAATTTCCTCTTTTGATGGCAGATTTATTGTGTGGTAATTGGATAGACAAGCAAGATACAAGATATAATGAGTAGAGGGAAGAACAGGAGTAGTGAAGGTGTTTTAACTTTGAGAATGATCAGTGAAAATGCACCTGGAATGCTGCACACAAAAATCACCCCAGGGTGGAAGAGATGAAACGTCCCTTTCTTGTGAGCTTAGGGCCAGGCACTGAAGAATGCAGTGAGTGACTCCTTTGGCACAAGGCTTCCTCTCCAAGGAGTGCAAGTTTTCTGAATTTCTGTCTCCAGTAGGAGGACATGAATTCTGTTTACTTTCCTTATTACCTGCTGAAGCAGGTGGCCTGAGTCTTGCCCTCAGCCTCCTTAGATTAGTGACAGAAAGATCAAGAGGCGTGTTGCAGCAGCATGTACACTCCTTAGCGAGGTTAACAGGGCTTTTGGTAAAGATTTTCAGGAGCTGTTCAACACAGTAAGAAAGACATGGCAGGGACTGTCTCAAGAACATCAAGTCAAATTCAAGGTTGGAAGTACATCTCAGTTTTTAATTCTAGGGGTGATTGAGAAAACACAGAAGAGAAATGTATAACCTTCTGTCTTCTGATGTCCTTAGTCACAGGATACTGTGTCAGAAAAGGTATTTTAACCAACCATAAGTTATTGACATTAACTCAGAATAAATATAGGATTTAATTGTTCTTGGTAGAGAACTCCTTAAACACTGTGCATTTCTTACTATGTTTGTCCAGGAGAAGATTCCTGGACTCCTATGATGGGAATCGACTCAGCCTTCCAGTCCTTTTTCAGTGTCAATTTTTCAGCTGTCTGCATGTTTCAGCAATAGTGAATGAGGTTTCCATCCATGCAGGGGAACAAGGAAAAAGGAAAAAAGAAGAAAGAGAGGAGGAAGGACCAGTGGGAAGAGAGAAAAAATGGATCAAAGGATGGATTATAAGCTTTTTAAAAAATAGATCAGATACAAGAAAGAGCAGAACAGTCAGTGTCCTTTAAACTGTGTTCAGCTGGGTCATATTCACTTGTGATGTGGCACAAGACACAATTTACTATGTGGCTCAGCTCCCCAAGTGAGGACTGTATCTTCCTTTTCCAAGTGGATGCCAAATAAGTAAATTCAGGATGCTCAGGGGCATGGGAAGTGCTTGCAGTCTCACTGCTTCCCTTGAGCATTTGTTTTGAGCTCTACTTGGTGGTGATGTTTGCAGCTGCTGTTTTGTAGCCTATGTGAAATTCGTTGGTGGGTCTTGTTTGGGTCCTCTGGAGTTATTTGTCTGCATATCACCCACAAAGATCTACGCTCAGGGTCCGCAAAATGCAGTTTCTGTCGATAATAGCAAGCCTGAATGTACAAAGTTGAACATCCTTGAGATGCTCTTCCAGCTCTTCCCACGGAGTTTCACAGTCGGGGGTAAAAAATGCCTTGTGTAGGTGTCAGTAACCTGAATCCAGGTGCCTGCATGCAGCCATACCATGGCAATTTCATTTCTCTGGGAATTATCGCTCCATTCAGTTGCCTACCCGTAGACTATCATCTGGGATATCTCAGGGTATCCTGGCCTTCTACAAATGGGCTTACAAATGCAGTGCAATGCTTCTTTCTGGGTCAGAAGGAAGCCTAAAGGGATCCCACAGTGGGTCTAAACTTGCTGATACTGTCAATGTAACTGGGAGTGCGGGGGGATTTCAGTGCCACCATGGATGTCCTTGCACCCAGCTCACATGCAGACATGCACACAGCAGACAAAAATGTCTGAACAACCAAGTAGAGAGTGATTCAGCTCACCAAAGGTCAGTGTCTAAGTCAGCGTTGGAGAAATAGCTCTCTGGACTCCCACAGGAGCCCGGATACCCAGTTCCTGAGTGCCTCAGAGACTGGAGTGTCTCAAGCTGGAGTTTTACTTACCCTTATGTTACCCGTGCTTTATAGCCTCCCTGAATAACACACTTACTGGGCTATCCATCATTCATAGAATCACAGAATCATTTAGGCTGGAAAAGACCTCTAAGACCATCAACTGCAACTGTTAATCCAGCACTGCCAGCTCTGCCACTAAACCATGCCCACAAGTACCACATTTATACATCTTTAAAAACCCCCCATGGATGGTGGCTATACCACTGCCCTGTGCAGCCTTTTCCAGTGCTTGACACTCCTTTCAATGGAGCCATTTTTTCTAATATCCAGCCTAAACCTTGCCTGGCAGAACTTGAGGTCATTCCCTCTTTTTCTAACACTTGTTACCTGGGAGAAGGAACTGACCCCCTTCCTGGCTACAACCTCCTTCCAGATAGTTGTAGAGAGCCATAAGCTTCCCCCAGAGCCTCCTCTTCTCCAGGCTGAGCACACTCAGCCACTCCTCAAAGGACTTGTGCTCCCGATCCTTCACCTCCCTCCTTGTTGCCTTCTTCATCCACACGTGCAAGACCCTGACCACACCAGTGGCCACACCAATGATCTTAAAGGCCTTGGGAAGGCAAGCATCACCCCTCCCCCATTAGGATTCTCCAGGGAAAGCCTCTCTCCTGCCTGAAACCCTGCAAGGCCACCACTTACCCCTGTGGATGCAGGACTCCTGGGTGTGCAAGGTGCCAGCTGCTCACTGGGTCACTGTGCCTCCCTGCTTGCTCTGCTCCCTCATGGCTCCCCTGCTCTGGACAGTGGGAAGACAATGGCCACTAGGGAAGCTGGAGTCAATGCACAGGTTTGTTGCACACAACAGGAATAAGAGAGGGCAAACAGCTGTCAGAGCACATCCGTGACACTTTCCTGTGTAATCGTGGAAGGGGAGGCACTAAATACCATTCATACCTTAAAAGAAAAAAGGGGGGTGCGGAGAGGGAGAAGTGCCTGAAGGAGGAGCAGCAACAAACAGATATTCATCCCTTCTCAGCAGAGGTTTTAAGTACTTTATTTACCTCTGGCGCAGAGGCAGAGGAGCCAGAGAGGTACCACACCTCGTCAGGCTGGGACTGAGCATTTTAATGCATATGAACAGCATGCTGACTTCATTAAAGCATTCGATTAACACCAGAAAGGACCCACTCCAACAGCTGCATTTATCACTAGGGCTATGGCATATTTAGAGAGAGTGATTTGGTAGGCCCTTAGCATAATCAGAATAGATGAACCTACCTTGGAGGGAAAGAAAAAAAGACATAGCTTTTAATAGACCTGTAAGTGCACTGTGAATATTTATTGTGTCCATCCTTTCAGTAGGGGCTTGAGGAGATAGGGAGCAGAAGTGGGACAAGGCGGCGGGCAGGATCCCTCAGCAATGCCTGCCCTTGTCCATAGGTGTGTGTTGGTGTCACTGCACGAGGGCTGGCACACCAGACTCTGCACCAGCTCTGCAGAGCATCCCCAGGATGGTGATACTGCTTGCTGCTAGGAAACCCTCTGTGCTTGCTGCTGTCAGAGACAGTCAGCTCCAGCACATGATCCAGATCCTGGGGGACTGTGGATCCAGAGGCATCTCCCCAGGGTCACACAGAGATGAAGCACGGCCCTGGTGTGGTCACTGCAGCAAGGAGCCTGCAGGTGGATGACATGACTGCAGGCACAACCATGCCACAGGGCTCAGCACCCTGGGTCCAGCGCTCATCGTATCTGGGTCAGACCGAAGGCTCTGTGCCCCACTCCCAAAGGTGTCCAATAGCAGGTAGCTGGACAAGATTGGAAGAATATGGCAGTCTTCCTGTCACAATCATCAGCAGTTTGAGAACCAGGGGCATCCTGAGCCAGTGATGATATATTGGTGATATGTTGGTGGTGAATGATTCTCCACAGAACCATTCTTCCACAAATTTGTTCCTTCCTTCTGTTTGATCCCCATTCTTCATTTCTCCCCAAGCTCACCACCACTCTGCAAAACAATGAGCACTTTTATTTATTTTTTATATATATTTTTTATGCCATTGAGATTAGGAACCTTCAAATTAATGGTCCTAAAAATAAGTGAATTGAGGCTGAAAGGAGGCTGGGAGAAGGGGAGAAAGAGAGTTAGAGGCAAGAGGTTGCCCTTTGGGAACCAGAGAACTCAGTGCAGATGATCTGAGAACCAGTTTAACAGCTGAGACTGTGATTAGAGTGTGCATCTGTACGTGAAGTTGTGAGTTTACTGGAAACTAGGACAGTGGTGGTTTAGCTAGAAAGTCCTTAACAAAGGAGGAATAACTAGGACCATATTTCCAAGAAGAGCATTTTAAAAAAGCCTCCTTAGGGAAAGTGGGGATGGAAGAGTACTTTACTTGGAAAACACCAAAAAAAATTTACATGGAAATTTTCATTAATCTCTGTAGACTGTTAGGTCAAATTAGGATAAGAAATCTGATCATGAAAGTGTGAAACAGAGGGACTTTAGCCAATTCTAAGGGCAAATCTCAGTGCAGCTTGGATGTTGAAGATTTCTGCCAAAGGTTTCTGCATGTACATGTCACTGTAACAAACGCAACTCTTAATTGGTCTCTCTGCCTATATACAGAGGCAAACATGTAGATGCAAGATCTTTTATTTTTTTCTTAATTTATGTGCATCACTAAAGATGTCATTTTCTGTAATTCCCCCTGCCTCATTCTCTAATATACATGACCTTTAATAAGCAGGACTTATGGTTTGACAGCAAGGACTGTTGAAAAACGCAAGGAAATCCTGTCTGGATTAAATTTTTAGTCCATTTCCATCCACTGCTTACACTCAAGTTGTACGTGGATCATAAACTGGAGATGGCAATTTGGGAGGCAATTTTCTTGAATTGCAGGTACAGCAGGATGCAGGGGAAAGTAATGGCAGGATCAGGCACTTAGAAATGGTATAAACATTTAAGCTACTGGTTAGATTTAATGGACTTTATACGTTCACTTTCTTTTTCTCTCTCTCTCTCTCTCTCTCTCTTTTTTTTTAATACCCATGAATGAGGGAAACCAAAAAAAAAGAAAAAAGAAAAAAAAAGAAAAATAACGGGATAAAAATAGATTAACACATTTTCTATAAAGGGCTTTGTTGGCTTTGCAGTTCTCAATGGAGTTTATTTGCTCCCATTGAAAGAAACATCTCATTGAAGCACCGTCAGGGGCATGGGCAAGAGCTCCCAGAGCTGCTGTAGCAAGGTCACCTCATTTCCCGTGGAGAAGAGGCACCCCATGGGTAAGTGGTGCACGAGGAAGGGGCTGGGCTGTGCCATTACTGTAGCTCTTTTGGCCCAGCTGGAGTTTGTGAATCAGGACTTTTCCTCATGTTTCACGCTTCAAAAGGAAACAGTACAGACAGCGTGTTTTTTGTGTTTAGTAAGAATTATGTGGCTTCTGGATTCTCCTGCTGAGGATGTATCATTAATATGGGTCTCGCAAGAAATACTGAGCGTGCATTCATTGAAAATCGCATCCCTAGCTCCTCTTTGTGGCTTCAGAGATCTCTTCCCTGGAGCAGGAAGTCAAATATTTCAGAATACCCACTGAATAATAGGGTTTCACCTGAGTTTGCTGATGGACTGCCAGCTCGGCACACAGTCCCAAAGCCTACTGAGCCCATGGGTGACTCCACCATGCAGGTACCTGGGGATGGGGAAGAGCAGTGCCCCTCTGTCTGCTAGAGAGGCTGAGGACATGCCAGACAGGATGCCAAGCTTGCCCTGACCGTGTTGGTGAAACATGGGAATGAAATTCAACAGCACTCAGAGCAGCTCCATGTGCTTGGGAGCCAGCAGTGCACCTCTTGAGTAGTTTCCATTTGTACTGGAAGGAAAAGAGCAGCCAGGTGCCACAGACTCAAGATTTCTTACAGGATATTTCCCTGCTCACCTCTGTCAGTTGTTTCTGCAAATCTCAACTGCTGTGAATGTGACCGGAATTCGAAACAGATGCAATTGTCCAGAAACTGGGATTTCCTTGTAGGAGGAACACTGTGTCTGAGGTGTGTGCAGTATTTCAGGAGACAGTTGGACTTTCTGGCAGCTCTCCAGAGGAGAGCAGTGAAAACAATGTAAGAAAAGATCAAAGACACCAGGACCTTTTAGTCTTGAAAAGAGAAGCCCAAGATATGAGCATAGCTTTTAAATGTTTAAAAAGCTGCTTCAAATGAGAAAAGAATTCTCTATCGACACCGGGAATGGGACAAGTTCTGGTGCAGAAAGGAGGTTCAGATTAGATGTTAGGAGACCTCTAAGAGTAGGAATAATGAAATATTAAGATAAACTGTGTGGGGAAGAGGCAAAATCTTAATTTCTTGAGGAATCTACAAAGAGGTTAAACACACACCTGCCTAAGATGGGGAGAATCCTGCCTTGTGGCAGGAATGAACACTTGGTCTCTCCTAACTCTGTCCTTTCTTGGCATTTGACTTCTGCAGTAGACAGAGAAAGTGTGCCTTCCCAAAATAAATGCTTTTGGTTAGGGAGTGGTGTTAGCACTGGCAGTCCTTTCCCTCAGATGATTTTGCCACAGCAACTACTTTCATGCACAGGATCCCCTTCTTCCATCAGGAATTGCCTGATCTGGCCTGAGGGCAGAGATCACACCATGGCTTAGCTCACTGGCAGTGATTCCTGAAAGCTTCTGGCTCCTGGATGCTTGCAGTCACCTGGTTCCAGTCTTGCAGAAGGCAATGACGATGATTAGTGCGAGCAGAATCAGGCCTGCGTTTTGTCATGGAGGACTATTGATCAGCCCAAAGCTGTGACGTTACAGACGCAAGCCTGCCTGAGCTGTCTTCCTCCACTGAACACCGTAGGGACAGAAATATTCAAAATTCAAGCCTGGAGACGAGGCCAAGGGTTGTCCTGGGTGATCCTGTTTGTCCTGGTGCTGGAGCCTCCATCCCACCCCCAACCACCCTGACCTCATCCTGCACAGCAGGCACTCAAAAGCCACACAGGGCCCTTTCTGACTGATACCGCAGCGAACTGCTGGCCACTGACACCATTTGTTCAGTGTTTCCCATTCAGGCACAGAGCAGCACTGGCTGGAAATGAGAGGGAGGCAGGAGAAGGCATGAGCAGCCCACAGGGAATCATACACAGCATGGGGACAGAGAGGTTGCTTTGCTCGAGTGCACAGAGCATTGCACAAGCAAACACTAATTTACTGGGTCAGCAGGCACACCCAGCAGGACGCCTGTACACCCCAGGAATACACACAAAAACACACACACTCTCACCCCAAGCATACAGAAACAGTCATTACGTTTGTATACACAGAGACAATGCCTGTGAGCTGGCCAAGAACACACACAAGTCACAGTTGTATTTGCAGGCAGAATTTAACTGCACACAAACACACATGCATATTACTCATGTGCAGACTCTGTCACCATGTACCCAAAGCCTTTTTCCATGGCCCTGCACTTGCTGGCTGTCTCTGAAAGACCCTCACATGCTATCAACACAGACAAATCTCTGCAGTGCCAGGCACAGGGAGCCCCAGCAGCATGCCCCGTTTGTCCAAATGACATCCCAGCAAAATTCCCGCATGGGTGTAAGAGCCTGCAGCTGGTAGCCTGGTAGGGTTAGATGTTTCCTGCAGCATTAATAGCTTTTAAAACATCCTAATGTGTCATTCAGTTAAAAGTTGCAGCTGAAGAGTCAGGAAATTCCCAGGTGAATGCTACATGGCCCACGTTGAACTCTGCCCGTATGTGAGTCCAATGTGAGAGGGCGAACAGGATGGAGATAGCCAAAGCTCTAGCATTGCTGAGCAATTCGATTCCCTCCTGGGGCTCCCCAGCTCAGCTGGAAGGTTTTCTATATTGACATGAGCACCATTTATTTTGGCTGCACAGTGTTGTCTCCAATAGCCCTGTGGATCCAGCTGCATCAGGAGAGGGACTGCACACACAGCCCTGTGCTCCCGCTGGGTACCAGTGTCACAGCCTCTCCTGGCAGTGATGGCAGGGGACAGCCCAATGGATGGGGTCAGGCTGTCTCAGGGGTGCACTGTGGAGGGGCTGAGTGGCACAAGGTTGGATTTTATCCTCGCTCATGCAAGTCCTGCTTCATTAGCTGCACAACATCCAGCCTGCATGAGGCAAAGCCAAATAGCAATTTGCCACTGCAGCTCCCCTTGGTTTCCAATCAGATCATTTACCTGGGAGACAAAGCCTGAGTTTAAGTACTTCACTTCAGAAACCCCTGCTTGCAATGTTCTGCTGAAGCACTTCCATCACAGAAATTTCTGCAACCTGCAGTCTCAGCAGTGAGGCCGAGGGCTAAATGAGTCACAAAGGCTCGATATCCCTGCTGCACTCCTGAGGAATAACATTTGATTATCGACCCCTACCCATGGCTTTTCAAGGATTAGTCCCTAACGCAGCCAGGCTGGGGACAGGATGCAAAGCTGGTGTAAGCCAATCTGCTCCCTTCCTCTCAGAGAAGTTTGCTTTACACTATGACCTGGTATTAATTTTGGTTGTTGGTTGTTTTTTTTTTTTAATTTTGCTCATTACAGCTCTATAGAAGCCCCAGGCACTGGTACTTCTGTTTCAGTAAGGAGCACCCAGTCCAGGTGGGTTTGTCTTTGCTGCCGTGACTTCTGCAGAGCAAGAGACTTTGGCTCCTCGGGGCTGGCTGTCAGTACGGCTTCTTTCACTGGTGTTAAAGTCAATCTCAAACATATACGAGAAATAAACCTGTCAAGACAGGAGAAAACCAACAAAAAACAATCAGTATTTGTTGAAAGGGAGAAAACCTGAACGGCACAACATTAATTCCCACCTTGTAACTTGGTGTCACGAGGTACAGGAAGCTTTATGAAAAATAACCAAGGAATTACTTTGTGACGGGTGTGTGTTTGGCAAAAGCATCTCCTTAACAAAACATCCCCTGCCTGGGATGCTGGTTAGGTGTGACCTGCAGATGCAGAGGATGATCAGCTATGCCATTAGGTGCTGTCCTGGGGAGGGGAGATGTGGAACATTGCTTCAGAGGAACAATACTGAAGCAAGAATAAAGACCCCCTCTCTGTCTGGATTTGGATGAACATGCCAGCACGTGATAATCCTCTAAGGACTAATAGAGGCTGCAGGAGCTCTCCTGAGCCAATCACACAGGGATGGAGGATGCTGCAGTTATGAGGGTAGAGGTCAGTGGCTCAGAATCCCGATGGACAGTGACAAGGGGTCAAGCTCAATTCTCTGAGCTAGGAGGTTTCTTGTTGTGGCAGTAAGCCATGCACAGCATCCTGCCCTAAGCCACAGTTCACAGAATCATAGGATCATTAAGGTCGAAAAAGGTCTTCAAGATCAAGTCCAACCATTGACCAAATACCACAATTCCCACTAAGCCATATCATGAACTGTCACATCTACTCGTTTTCTGAACACTTCCAGGGATGGTGACTCCACATCTTCCCTGGGTAGCCTGTTTCAAAGCTAAACCAATTTTCTAGTGAAGAAATTTTTACTAGTATTTAGCACTACAGTTTACCTGTAATCCTGGGACATCCTACTGTCCCCCACCATGGAGTAGCTCTTCTGCAGCAGCTCTGTGCCAAGACTTATGCCTCACGGTGTAGGTGACACAGTACATCCTTCTTTCAGAGAGGCATCAGAGACCTCAAACAACCTTCTGCAGGCTGAGATTCCAGTTGAGTCCTTAAAAGCAAGTGCTGAGTATGGGCTGCAAACTTCTGGCACTGTGGATGTGTTGATGTGGTTGTGGTAGGGGTGACCTCCAGCCAGCACTAGCCTGTGGGAAATTCCTGCTACACATATGTAATCTGAGGAGAAATGCTGTGCTCTGCATGTGGAGCTGGCTTTGTAACAAAATCGTCCTTATTCTGGTCTGAGCTGATGGGGTCAGCACTGCCTGAAGCTGGCCTGCCTGAGAGCTCTTATTTTGCAGGCATTCAGTCCCTCCAAGGATTGGAGCCCCACTAGTAAACAGAGCCCCTGTTCCCTCCCCCTTCTCCATGCTTTGGTACCTTTGCTGGACGACCATTAAGCTATTGGAGATGAGCCAGCGGTTCAGAGCCAAATCAAAGCCAACAGCCCCAGACTGAAGCTTTGCCATCTTCCAGCATAACACGCTGCCTGCAGGCAAGTTCAAAAAAAATGCTGCTACAGTGCCAATCTTTCAGTACAGGTACAAAGCAGACATCATGGTTCAATACAGACGTATCACACTCCGACATACAAATAACGGGTTGGCGACATGAAGGAACAAGCCTAAATAAATCTTCTGGAGAGAAAAGTCAAGCTTATTTGGAGGAGGAAGCTGCTTCCAGCTTTCTGAGAAACTTTGCAGGAAGACGGGCTGGGCTCCCTGGGAAGGAAGAAGCCGTCAGGAGATGAATCTGTGTGGCTGTGAACGGCAACAGAGGTGCGATTCACTTGTCTACTTTTATTAAATAGTGCAAGAGCTAAGAAGTGAAGAGGCCATATAAATGTATCCAGTTTGATCAAAGCTAAGGATGTCCATGCAAGACAAGGCAGGAACATAGGGAGTTAGACCCAAGGGCCAAATATCCTTGACCAGATTTTGCCACTGAGGACGAGCGGGTGCAGCTCTGATGAGGGTGACAAGAACTTCTGTCTCCTTTTCCTCAGCTAGAGCACATTTAAAGCCACTGCTGGAGCTTAGGTTGCTTGGGGTTGATCCTGGAGGAGTCTGCAGGAGAAAGCTGAGTGGTTTTCCTCTATGAGTTGCAGGGTCTTGCACAAGCACTGCCTCTATTGCTCTGCCAGCAGAGGTATCCCAGGGCAGACCACATCAAGGAGATGGGTTAGAAAGCAACATGATCTCAGTGTTATCTCACAGCTAAGAGGAATGTAGGGCACTTGACTCTCTTGGCAGGTCCTTTTTGGGTGGCTCTTTCTCTCTCTACTGTTTTCTTCCACTGCTGTTTGTCTCATCTATGTAGCCTGAGAGTCAGGTGAAGCAAGAACTATCAAGCATCGTGTGCACAAAAAGAAGCCACAACACAGGTTTGTATTGTAACTGGGTACTTCTGAGCCTACAAGGGTTTTTTCTAATAAATAAATAAGTAGATAGATAGATAGATAGATAGATATTATTCACCAAAATGAATGGAAAAAAAAAACCAAAACCAAACCAATAAACAAACAAAACCCCCCAAAAAGCCAAACCAAACCAAACAAAACAAAAAAAAAACCCAAAACCAAACAAAACCCCAAAACCCCATAATAGCCAGCTAAGCTCACAGGTACATGTCTGAGCACTCCCAGCTGCACCGATCAATCCACATGCCAAGCACAAGTAACTGAGACAGATAAAGAGCAGATGCTGTGGAGCAGAGATTATACAGTGGACAAAGTGCTCGGGAGACCTTTAACCTGCTAGACAATAAGAGACTTTACCTTGGTTTTTCCAGACATTGGTACCCAGGATGGGAAACCAATGTGCTTAGAAGAGAAAATACAATATCAGGGACAACACCAAAGCCTGCTGTACTGAAGGCATTTACACTGTAACAGCAAACAGCCCAGGAGAGCCATTGATGGCAGCCACTGTCTGAAGGGAAGCTAAATCAACAGTTTCTGGGGAAGTCACAGATCCCAAAGATGACGTGGGAGAACAACTCCCTGTAAGGTTTTGGTACTGGAGCTGATGGGAGCCAATTTCCTAAACCCTCTTGCATGGTTGTCTGGCCCTGGTGTGGGCACAGCTTTCTCTAGGGAGCACTGAAAGCTGCATGTGGGAGAGAGGAGAGTGCTGCATTTCCCTACTGTGCCCACTTCAGGACATGGTTTAGATGCTAGTTCTGCTCCTTCCTGTCATGGTCAAAGTCTCACAGGTTGTTATTTTCACAGTGAAGCTCATCAAAGGATTGGTGCCTCTAAGCTCAGCACCCAGCTTCCCCAAAGCAGGAGCTGCCTCACATCCATATGGTCATGGAGATCACAGACCATCAGGTCAGCAAGGGTTTCCAGACTGAGCTGGGTCTTCTGTGGTGTCATTTATCCTCTCTGGGGACCGTGCTGGATCAGTGACAGAGGTCTGTGTATGGCTGTGAGGCTGTCAATCAGGACAGACTGGGTTTGGCAGTGCTGGGTTAATGGCTGGACTTGATGATCTCAGAGATCTTTTCCAGCTTTACTAATTCCACAACTGAAGAGGTGTTTTGGCATCTTGGGGTGTCTGTTAAGCCCCAGGGATGCTGTCTCTCCCTAAGGCTGACAGACTGAAACAGTCACAGAGGTTTCCCCTTTGCCTGGCAAGGGATGTCCATCATTGTACGTAGATCCACAGCCAGGATCCTCAAAGGGGTATTGATCCAACAATCACAAAACCCTGTGGAAAGCCAATGAGTCCAACTGGACATCAGCCACTGAAGTTTCCTATGGCCCTTGCTAAGGACACTGGTCCCTGGGTTTGCAGTGGCTCGTATGACCATCCTTTGTACGTGCCTGTCCTGCTCTGCTATGCCTGCCCAGTCTGACCACGAATGCTGCTTGCCCTTGCAGAGAGCACAGACAAGCAACAAACACAGCCATTTTTCAGGAAAGGACAAACAGTGCCTGTGGACTGAGCTGGGTTATCCTAGTTTCCCAGTGAGAGTGAAGAAAACCCTGCAGAAGATCTCAATCCGTGAAGTGCATGTAAAATCCCCTGGAAAGGAACGGCCCAGTCCACAAAAAAAGGTGTTCAGAGGCCTCCACACACAGTGCAGGTTGCACAGTATCACACAAATGAAGCTGCAGAGCAGTGATAGCATTGGGGGATGATAAAGCTTTGCCGTCCTAGATGATAAACACCATCGGTGGCTGCTTAATAGGTAATGGGGGATTGGCACAGTCCCAGGGCAGATGTAACACCCCTGCAAGTATGTATATGTGTGACTTCCCATAAATCCACGTCTGACACGAGGACCTTTGTGAACTGGACTATAAATAATTAGCTGGACATGTCTGTATTTCTTTTTGCAGTACCACCGTCGCTAGGACAAAAGTTGAGGTCTCCTGCTTCTGTGGTGCCGTGGATTGCGTGTCCAGAAGGGGCAGGTGACAGTTCAGGCAGCATGACCCCTCCCTGCAACCTGTCCAGACATCCTGTAATGAGTCTGGCAGTTTGTGCTCAGCTAAGAAACCTAGCCCATCGTATCTGAAGAAATCCCTAGAAGGTTAATGCAATATAACCCTTGGCAGCTTATTCCTGGTATAAATGAGGTCTTATTTTGAGGAATTTATGATTAAAGTGAATAAAGAATAGTCATCTTTCCAAATATAAACTGAAGGTAGTCTCTGATTTATTTCTCATGATGCATTTGGTCATGTTCTGTTGTCTTTGCAAATCTGTATTTTTATTGCATAGAGATGTTTCTCAGGTTTGGGTTACACTTCTAATAAATATCCAATGCCATGTTGATTTCCTGTATCATATTTCATTAGTTTTAGGGAGGAATGGAGCACCATTTTTATAAAAAACAGCAGTCTTAAAAGGAGTTTTTAACACAGGGCTTGTCTGCCTTTAGCAAGTGATAGCTGGCTCTCTAACAGTGCTGGTATTGTTAAAAGCACTACAACCTGCCTTCGCATGGATTTGGTTATCTCAGGATAAAGGTGCCTTATGCCTGTATAACCGTTTCCATGTGTGAAGAGGACTAATTCCAAAACTGTAAATCAAGGCTTTTAGTGGCATAGCTTTAACTGGTAAAAATCACACTGCTAATAGAGACATGGTTGAAATGAGGAAAGAAACCTCGGCAAGGAAAGAGCAATTCCTATTGCGGATGATAGCTGTGTAGAAAAAGATTTTTAGGATCCTGTCTACCATCCTGCATCGATATCATAGATAGATACCTAGATAGATATTATTCACCAAAAAGAATGGAAAAAAAACCCCAAAACCAAACCGACAAACAAACAAAACCCCCCAAAACCCAAACCAAACCAAACCAAACCAAACAAAACCACTGGAGTACACTGGTCTGCATTTGGCATCACAGTGAAAAAAGGTATTCTGCCTCAGGACTGGGTCATGTGGCAGCAAAGGAAAATGGATTCATTGACTCTGAGTGCTGGGGTGTCAAGGTGGCTCAGGACCATGTCCCCCATGTTTATCTCAGGCACATCCTCCCAAAGATGAACTCCAGTGCATTTCCCACTCCATCTCCACACAGAAAATCCTGCAAAGTCTGGAGACTCTCTCTTGTGGCAACACACTCACGCAGAAGAGTAATCTTCTAGGACTCCTCAAAAAGACCGCTGACATTGAAGGGACAGGACAATGTGTGATGGGAAAGGCATGAAGGGAGAAGGTGGTGACAGCTGCCACAGTGGGACGATTCCCTGCAGGGTATGCTCAGCTCAAGGTCTGAGCCTGTGTTTCTCTCACCGCTGTGCATCTCCTGCATTGCACTACAATAAGAAACTGAAATCTTTGTTATTCAAATATCCTCCCCATGATGAACTACATTATCCTTCATATTTTCAAGGATCCCTCTCTTATACCTATCTCTTATTTCATTAATGCAGTTGCTGGAGATGAAATCCCTTCTTCCTTAATTGCTCTGCTCCAACCATCCTTGTTACTCTTCATGAAAGAAGCAGACAATAATCCTAATACCCTCCTTTTTTTGTGGCCATTGCTTAATAAGAAGAGCCTTGAAATCATTGTCCCTTATTTCCCAGACCTAGCCAGCCGATAGGAAATAATTACCTCCTATCTGTGCTGACGGAGTGGTGGCTGGTGTGTAGCCAGTTCCAGGTAGTTTGTTATTCCTGCTTTATCATCTGCTGCAGAAGGGAGGCTGCAAGATTATTGAGCAAAGCTCTGCCTGCGTGTTTATCACTACAAGTTTGAAGAAACAGTGTTAGTAATGATTTAATTTCATTTTATAATTTTCTTAAATAAAGGGTGTTGTTTAGTCTCAGTGATGCAAATGACAAATCATCTTGGACTCATTTCATTTTACAGGATTGTCTTTGCTGCAGCCTGTGCTACAGCAGATGATCACACAGAGATCATCCCAGGAGATGCAGAAAGCTGGGAGCTGCTCAGCAGCAGCATCAGGGCTGGAATTTTATGAGCTGCCCAAACAGCTCAGGTTGGGGATGAGGCAACAGGACACTTGGAATTTAACCAAGCTTGCAATCAGCTGCTGCATGAAAGCAGCTTTGTCTGACTATCCCAAAGGTCCCCTTAGCTCAGCATCCAAGAGTAGCCAACAGCAGATGACAAGAGCAGAGCAGGAGCAGGAGCCAGCATATCTAATCAATATTTATCCCTGCCCTGTGTTTTGCATCTTGAGACTTTCTGCTGTAAATGTGGCTTCCATTGTTGCCTCCAGCAGCCTTTTTGAACTCATTAAAGCCTTTATCACCTACAACAAGGACTCCCAAACTGTATTAGGTGCTTGTTTCGAACCTGTCACCTGCTAATTTCACTCGTTGCACCCTGTACTTGTGTTGGAAAGGACAATGAACAACTTCTCCCAGTGCTCACTCCCCCTGCCACTCAGGATTTATTATTTTCCTTCCCTCCAGCTGTGTCTGAGAAATAATGTTGTAAAATCTCTGCTAAGGCAAGAATGCATTAATCACTAACTTGATTAATTACTGAAGGATCATTTCCTCTCTATGATACATGTAAACCCCCAAACTTCTTGAATCAGAAGTACACTCAAGGTGTTCAGTGTCACATCCATCATCTCCATGAGCATCACTGCTGACAGAGGCAGATGTGGCTACTCAGACAACCTCTTTACAGTGCTGAGAGTCCCATGGTCAAACCTCTGCCTTGCTGGGCAGGGTGTGTGAGCAATCCAGCGGCAGTAAAACATCTCCATTTTGGGAAGATGTCCCATGGTGACCCTCTGCTTCCCAGTTCCATCCCTGCCTCTTTATAGCACTTACACCCCTGACACCTCAGCTGTCATGCACAACTGGAAGCTGTCCTCAGACCTGTGGAAGAACTCAGTTAGGGTTATGATTGCTCCCACAGACAAAAAGGTTGCTTTGCAAAAATACCTCGGCTTCCAGTGGGCCCTACACATAGAATCACAGAATCACAGAACAGTTTGGGTTGAAGGATTCTTAAAGATCATCTTATTCCAAATCCCTTGATATGGGCAGGGACACCTTCCACTAGACCAGATTGCTCAGAGCCCCATCCAGCCTTGCTTTGAACACTTCCGGGAATGGGGCATCCACAACTTCTCTGGGTAACCTGTTCCTGTGTCTCACCACCTTTCCACATCTTCCCACCACTGAACACAGCCTGGGCTTGGATCCACAACCCTTACATGTCCATTGCCTCCTTCTTTGGCATGGCTGAAGAATCTCCACATGGGAAGCTGTTGTCCATCCCCATCCTCTACAGGCCATGATAAAGGATTTTATTCTCCATGACTGTCACATGGTGGATTGAAAGTTCCCACAGCCTCCCTGCAGCCCTGCCTTCAGTTCCCCATTGGGTGTCTGTAATCCCTCCCCTGTTCCATCCTCACTGGCTGTTTCCCTGTTGATCTCTCCCATGTTCCCTTTCCCTATTGGATTGTACCCCTCACCCTGCCTCCCTATGTCCCACTATAAAAAGGCCTGTAACTTCCTGGTATGTAATTTAGGTGCTTCTGCACCTTCAGAGGATTAAACTCTCTGGAACTCTAGCAGCAGATCGCTTCTCTCTCCTTTATCTCTGCTGGTGCATCTCCCACCGGCCTGAGGGAAGCCCCATTGAGTGGAAGCTACGTTCTCGACCACTTTCTTGTGTTTTCCTGCTGTGGTCGGGGCTTAGCGCGATACCCTGGGCTTTCTGCATCCAGGCCCACGCGCCGCCCCAAGCAGACAGCCTGGCAGAGTTGCTGACGGCATCCTGATATGGTGGCGGCACAGCCACACATGACTGTCAAACTGAGACCATCTGGTGACATAAAATTCACTTTGACAGGGGAAAGGAGGGGAAAGCAGTTGTCAGCCCACTACTTGAAGCCACAGAGAAAGAGCTATGTCATGTCATGGAGGCAGTTCACCTTCTATCTCTGCTCTGACTTCTTCACAGAGCTTATCTCTCCATCCTCTCTTGTTTTCCGTCTTAGCAGCTCCTCTGCCTGATGATCACCCAAGACGTCTTTAAGGTAGAAACAAGGGCAAAGGAGGTGATACAACAGTCAGGTAGAAATCAGAAAGACACCCTAGGCTGGGAGCAGCTGGCTTGTAGCAATTTCTCTTCAGGACTCATCTTGGAAGTGGATCTCCTCTGCCCCATCCTGAAGTTGCAGGGGGACCTTGGCTCTTCCTTTGCTTTTCCCTCTCGCTCCCAGACAAACATAAACACTGATCCTCAGGGTCTGTGAAGTACCAAAGCCAAGCCCTGGTGCAGGACTCATGCTTCTTGGAGGATCAGAAGGTGCCTTTTGAAAGTACAAGGTCATGGAGTGCTCTGCAGCTCATAAAAGGTGACTCAGGAGCTGTGTGGACTTTGATGGGAGAAAAGTCTCTTTCATAGTGACTTTTCTGGGTGCTGAACGCACCTCTGGGCTGTGGTGCCTGTGTGATCCCAATGCACAGCAAAGGGAACTGGTACCCGTCATGCTGGCAAGAGGGATGGAGTGGCTGAAATGGTTTGGAAGGACTGCCTGGAAAGGAAACACCTGGCAAGGTTCCCATTCACCAAAAAACAGAGAAGAGCTCCAGACCGTCCTGTGGTGATCAGTGCACACTATGAGGCATAACCAGCCAACCTGGGCACAGCAGAGAGATGAAACGAGCGAAGCCTTCAGAGATGGCGCATGGACTTTGCTGGTTTGATCTCCAGAGGACATGAGAACCCCTCTCAACTCAATCCCTAAAATACAGGCCACAACACTTCCCTATTAAGGTAGCAGCATCTTTCCTACCAACTTCCAAGCTCAGAAATTTTCCCGGGCTTGTGGCTGCTGGTGACCCACCAAGAACTGCTCAGGCAGCATAACCCAGAGGTGGTGCCTGATCCTGCCAGACACAACTTGGATGCAGTGAGCACTCCACTGTCCCCGGGGCTATTTGGAGATGCTCTTCCTCTCCAGCAGGGAGGAGGGAGGAGCAGAGCATTTCCAACTGCAGCCAAGAAAGCTAATGGATACGTTTCTTTTCCCCAGGCAGGCAAATTATTTCTGCTCCCAGCTGACCCCTCGACCACAAAAAACACCATAAAACAGCAAGAGTGTGTAAAAAATAAACACAGGCACGCATCAGCCTTCCGGATTCCCGTCCCCCGAGCCAGAGGAGCTCGGGCCGCAGACAGAAGGAATGTGGTGTTGCATCGGGAGCCATAGGGATGGGATCAGGGACAGGAACATTTTATAACTGGCCTCTGGACCCCGTTGGGGAGCAGAGGGAAGGAAGAAGCATGTGAGTGATGACTACTCATATTGCAAAGGGGGACAAATTTGAATCTCATCTGCATGTTTTGCAAGGATTGGGATTTACAACATAAACTGCTTGCTCTGCTACTTTGACTCTTACTGTCTTGGCTCCTCTGGCCAAGTTTGCATCAGGGCTGTCCTGATCAGCCAGGAGCCCTGCAAAGGAGTTGTAACTCATGGGGCTAGATTCATGCTGCAGGTTCTCAAGAATCTGTAGGGAAGCATGCTATGAATGGAAGCATCTTTTTGCCTCTCCCTGTCACCTTGCAGCCTGCCAAGCTGGAGAGAGAGGAAGACAGAGAGAAGGCAGTTTTCCACACTGTGAGAAGAGCCTGAAGAGATGCCAGGGCCTGACTGTAGAAGCCTAATATAAGCTTAGACATTTCTGTTCACACCAGACAAGACATCCTGCACTGAGACTGAAGACGAGCAAAATTTGTATCTAGACATAGGGACATAGTTGGCTTAGCTCACTACCAGTGGGGCTTGGGATTGCCGTACTCAGAAATGGACTATGACTGCCATGGGTTTTGCTTCATCAGATTGAGAGGAGGAAGTGCCACATGGTTTAGACCTCGACTGGTACAAAGAAATGTGAATGTCAAACTAACTAGCTTCAGTATGGGAAGGGGCTAAATCTCCTCACCTCTGCTCCTGGACTCCCAGAGAAATCCCCCCCAGAAATTTCACAGGGATTGAGATGACACAGGAATACTTGCCTTACATCTGCCCTCAGATGGTCTCCATCAGCATCTACAGCTTCCCTGCTTTCTGAGGATGCATTTTACAACTGAGAACTGGAGTTGCTCATAGAAAGTAGTACCACCCAGCAGGCAGCACTGCTGGCCTCTGAGAGGATGAGCAGTGCAAGCTGATTGTGCCAGGATCTCAGCCAGCAGCACCAAGATACCTCCACAGCCCCCATGCAGTACTAAGTGGTACTGTGTCCTCCCCATCTGCTGCAAGACACCTGGGCTCCTGCTATTGCAGAGAACTGACAGGCAAAGCTGCTGACTGTCTTCTGGCTGTCTCAGCTCTCTTACAGTTCGAGGAGTAAAGCAATCCTTCAGTGCCCAGATTTCATACCCTGACAGTAAGTGTTTTTCTTAAAAAAACCCAGAAACCTGTTTGTGGAAAATAATATTGCTTGTGGCTGGTGGTCATGATGGACAGCAGAAGCAACATGAGGGAAAAAAACAGTTCTGAGAAATTCCCTGAAACAAGCAACCTACATTTTTCCTCACCACTGCATCACTAATTTTATCTCTTTAATGCATTGATTTTTTTTCAAAAGAACCAGAAGAGGTAAACAAAAGCAACAGGTTCCTTTCAAAACCCAGCTCAGCTAGCAGGAATTAGGAATTAAAGTCAGACATAATGCAAATAGCATGATGGTTTATTTGCTGCACCTTTTGTGAAACACAGCTGCCTCCAGCAGCAGCAACAACCCCAGAGCCATCCAGCACAAGGTCCCTCCTCCAGCTCCTGCTCCTCCTGGGTACCAGCAGATCCTCTGGCCAAGTGCAGCAGTAGCTGTGGCACTGCGTGGTGTGTTTGCTGCCTGCTCTGTCAGGCTGTCACTGTGCCCTGTGCTCTCTTTCCCGTCCTTTCTGTTTCCAAGTCCTGGGTGAGCCCAGGTGACGGCTCAGACCAGAGATGTCAGAATGCAAATGCTGGTATAAAAGAAGTTATTTCCAGTGCAAGGGTCAGCTTGCAGCCAGCAGTTCTGTGTGCCTCGTTATCGTTCAATATCATTTTCCTCTTCTCAAGCGTTTAACTCCAAAACTCACATCGATTTAGACTGAGGTTTTAAAATCAGCTAAGAGTTTTTCAATCAATTAAGGGTTTTTTAATTAGTTAAGGTTTTTAAAATCAGCTAGTCCGAACTCCCATGAAGTTGAAGGTGCTGAGTCCCCAGTCACCTGCATTTGTTAAGTGCAGCACCTTCTAAGGATATTTTGAAATATTTAAAGCATTTCTTTGTTCGAAAAGCAAAGTGCCAAAGGGCAGGGAGCTGGCTGGAGAATCCAGAATGGCCAGCAGAAAATGCTTGCAGAGCAAGAAGCTAAACCCAGGTTTATGAAACATACTTGGAAGGAGCTCAGCAGCGTAAATGCCAGTGCTAACAGAGCAGCTCTGAGTCGATTGCAAATAACACACTCTTGCTGTCCAGCCACAGTGCAATTCCACTGAGCTTTGGCAGAGGGTAATTCCGGTGTCAGATATTTTCATGAGACCCTACTTGACATTTTGGCCGGAAATCCTGTGGCATATTTTGATATTCCGTGACACACTGTGTTAACCGCATGGATTTCCTCCACTGCTTTGATGGACATCGCTACCCACTCAGGCAGAAAGGAGAGTGTCTGGATGAGCCCTTCCCTCTGGCTCCCCCCGCCAGCACACAAAGCATCAGGCTATTGAAATTACATTGCTAGATCCAAAATCCCCTGGGAGAAATTACCACTGTTCTGGAGCCTGCACGGCTGCATCCTCCCAGACAGATGCATTTGCAGTTTCCCAAGGCAAGGCAGACACTGAATACAATGCTTCTGATGAGGCTTTTCCAGAGTGGGAGAGACAGTTTTGCATTGGTTTTGCCATCACCTCGCTTGCTACTACGTCGCTCAAGGTGCTGGTTTTGCTGCAGATTAACAGTGCATGGCCAGCCCAGGAGGCCTCAGGTGACAAGTGACACCCTTTGCCTGGTCAGGACTCCCCAGCGCTGAGTCCCCACGTGTGAGATGCAGCAGGTAGCCTGACTTCCTCTCAGCTGGAGACACAAGCCTGGAGAAAGCACCCATGTGATGGGGGAGACCTCCCTGGAGGGAAGCCTGCATCCCAGATGCAGCTGCTGTGCTGGGGCCTGCCGTGCTTTGTCACCTGCCGAGACATGGGGCCTCATGCATGTGAATCAGGAGGACAGGGCTCTGGTTAAGGGAAGGAGGGTGCTGCAGGGGGGCTTGCAGGGAAGGATGAGCACTGAGCGCAGGTCAGGAGAGAGTCAGGTGATTTTCTGGGCCCAGGTGCCAGGTCCTGTCTCCTCGTCATCCTCCCATCTACCCTGCACAGCTTGTGCTGCCCACCAGCTGGTACCCCTTGCATGTGCAGCTCCATGCCCACCTACTTCTACCCCGTGGTAAGAACAGTGCCAAGTGAAGCTAAGACCACAGCAAGGGTCTCAAACCCAGATCCCTCAGCAGTAGTTGTTATCCTGCTCCCCACACAGAGTAGGGTGAAGGAATAGAGCTCCAGACAGGTTGCGGCTGACTGTCACCTTCAGATTCAGCCACAGACATGGGACGTGGCTGTGTGAGCCAGGGTAGCACTAGAGAGGTTTTGGATTTTGCCAGCATCAGGGCTGCAGTAGTCCAGACAGCTGGAGAGCCATTTCCCAGTGGAGATGACAGCTAATCTCTGGGATTTATCAGATGGGCATCATTTCCAGTATGCTGAAGGCATTCTGGGAAAGATACCCAAGACACATACAAGGCACTGTTATTGTGTGTAACTATGGATGAGACCTTAAATCTAAAAATACACACATTACCTACCCACTCCTGTGTCCCTTTCACAATCCTTTGTGCTCTCTTATAACAGGCAGCTTCTTTGCCCTCTGGGCATGAGGCTGTTCCTCATGTGGTCCAAAACCACTTCAATATCCTGATGACTGGTTCAGACCTGTTTGCTGCAGCACTGGGAGCCTGAGCCTCTTCAGGGAGAGAGAGAGAGGACATGAAGGGAGGGAAGGCACACCACATTCTCCATGCCAGCACAATAAACCTTGGCAAATCGGTGAGGAAGGTGAACCACACATCACCAGAGGCAGCAGAGGGAGAGGCAGAGGGCAGAATCGCAGAGGCAAGAGGCAGAGAATTTGCTGCCAGCTGTTCAGTAGGGTAGCAGAGAGCAGACAGCCGCAAGGAGGCATGGAAAGACCAGACTGGGAGGCTGCCAAGGAGGAGAGAGTCGCATTAAATCTTATTTGTCTTTAAACAAAGTGTTCTAATTGCTAACAAAGGGATTTCAAGCAAATTGTAATAAAACTGAGTTATTCTGATCAATTACACAGTCAAGCAAATTATGGAAGGAGTCTGAAATATTGCCAGATACAAAAGAGAGATGAAGAAAGAGGAGGAGGAGTTGCAGAGAGAGTGGGGGAGGCAGTAATTTGAGGGAGGAAAATTACTTGATGGCTTGATAAGGAGAATTATTAAGCATAAATTTGAGATGCAGGTTGCTAAATCTGAATACAAAATCAAGGATAGAAATGGAAATTGTGTTTTAAGGCCGGTAAAATCGGAGCAGGGGCAAAGAAAAAAAGAGTGTGCAGACAAGCATTAGAGACAGATGCTGTTGAGGTGTCTGCAAAGATGGTTACTAACTGCAGCAAGCTGAAAGCAAGGCATGACCCAGGAGCACAAAGCTTTTTGGTGAGGGCACCAGATCAGTGCTGAGTGGGCATCAAGCCACATTCCTTCCACAGACATCCTACTTGACCCACAACTGCTTCAAAGCACTTAGCAATGACCTGGTTTGTCACTGGAAGAGTTACAAGGGCCGGGATCCCAATGCAGTCTGAGGAGACATAAACCAAGGCTGACTCATTTACCTTGTCAGCCTTACCTGAAAGCTGCAGCTGACACTTCTTCTGCTGTCTGGTTTGTGGATTTAAGCTGGAATCATTCAGTATGTATCCATACAGCATCCAGAGCATCAGGCAGGGATGTTCTAGGGAAGAGAAGACAAGCCCAACCCCTGTCTTAAAGGAACAAGTCTGAAATCCCACCACGACACATAACTCCATGTTTGGCTCTGACTCAGGGACAGCGTACCTTGGGATGAATGAAGTAATTGTCCCCTGTCCTGCTCAGTCCCTGGACATTTTTAGCATGTCCATGCTGCTGGAGTCTCCAGGGTGCTCATGACACAGCCACCGAACTGCTGCAGTTTGCAGCCCGGCACATTTGGGCAAGTCACCTCCAATTTTATTTTTCCATAATATACCATGTGATCAATTCGTATTGGATCACCCCTGCTCACGGAGCCGCTGTCTGCTCCACAGGGCACACATGGAGCGGGCAGCAGGGTCAGGGAACACATCCTCACAGTTCTGTATCAGGTGCACAAGGTCAAGTCCCCCCCTGACCACTCAGGGCTGGCAAAGAAGAGCTTTCTGGGTCTTAGGCTGCAGCCTCCTGCTAGACCTGGCTTTAGCTGCAAGGCTGGAAAATCCAGTGCCTACATGGAGCCTCAGGATCACAAGGATGTGGTCCCTGCGTGCAGTCCTTCTATAAAGCTGCTGCAAATGTAGTCCAGAGAGCTGTAGCCTAGAAATGCAGTACTCTTCAAGCCAATTACCATACACGGTTCGTAACCCTGCAACTGACTGGATTAATGGATTATTGGCATGAAGGGATGTAGAAAGATGCTTTTAAAAGAGGAAGCAGAAAACATACAGAGATTATTTTTAATGGTGTTTATTTGTCAGAGAACTCCAGAGATTGTGGGCTTTTGCTGGGCTGGAAGTTCTGAGCCCTAAGAGGAGATAAAGAGAAAGGATTAGGGTATTACTGTGGCGATGGAGTTCATATGTTTTGTATTATTAATGTTTGTAAAGCACTTTGAAAATGAAAAACACCATAAAAGCTCTAAGTGCTGTATTTAGTAGGAGCTGCAGAAGAGGAACTTAAGTCTGAAAAGACACTTCTCAGTTATCAGTGCACAGAGAGCTTGCGTTTTTGAGAGGATCCCACAGTCGGATGCAGTCTGAAGTGGCAGATGAGTTGTTCAAAAGCCAGTATGAGGAGGACATAAGAACCCTGCAGGGTGCAAGGAAGGCTCCTGTGTCATGCATCCAAAAAAGAAGGCACTTAACACTTTTAGGATGAGAAAAAGCCATTAGATTTGCTGGCTCATTTCTCTGGAGCCGACAGAGGAGTGTTCTCTGCAAGGCACCTACTTCAGCTAAACTTTCTTTAAAAGCTTGTTGGACAAGTGACCTCCCTTGTATTTTTAGGAAACTGCTGTAATCCTGCCCCAGAGAGGGTAAGGAAAGCAATATTGGAGATCCTCTAGTAGACACATCACTCCCAACCAGCACGAGACAAGTTTACATGGTCTCAAGCTGTCAGTGAGGTAATTCCAGGGCTCAGAGAAAGTATTTTGGTTCTAGACACTTCATTCTCAGTACCATTGTTTCACTAAGACAGTGACTCCCAAAGAGAGCCAAGATGAAGCTTCTCTTTACATTGCTGTACTCCCAGCTCCAGAGCCCTCCTCTAGCAATACTGGCCGACAAACTACAGAAAAGAGCATTTTTTCCTGGTAAATCCATAAATAGATCTGCAGCATTCCCACTGACAGCCCTGAGGAGCTTTCTGAGACACCTTTGTCGAAGCAGAGAGGCCTAAGGCCAGCTGAGGCTGTGGACAGGTATTGATAACATATATTCCCCTTTCCCAATGACAGGCATGTTCTTGTATCCTCACTGCTTGAAACTCTCTTTGACCAAACAGAATCTTTGCAGTTTTGCACAGATCTTTCTTCCCACATCAGTCCCTGGGTCAGATCTTTTCTTCATGCCCAGACTACATTTTTTTAACCCAGTTTTAAAACTTGTATTTGAGGGAGAGAGGCTCCAGATAGGCCTGTGTAGATGCGTTGTTGGTTCAGCCTCTGTTTGCAGTTGTGCATTGACCTTCACAATCTAATCTCCTTGGGACATCAGAGGCACATCAAAGCTTACCTTGTCAGAAGGTCCCAGTGTGCCAAAACCATCCAGGGCACCTCCCATTTTCCCAGCTCCCTTCCTATATCCCAGCTGCTAAAATGGGCTTAAAAGCTTTTTCTCCTCCCCGTTACTGTGCAAGCAGATAGTCCAGTCTTGATAAGGAGCAGGCTGGAGCAGCCCTGCTCACAGTTCTTGAAGCAGCTGGCTGTACTGTTGCCTAAGAGTGGTAAGTCACGGTGATAAACGCAGATATTTCACCTTCCACTCTTCCCTTCCATATCTCAAATCTCGGTGCTGAGGAGCAGCCACACAGGCACTGCTGCTTCCCCGACCTGCAGCATGACAGATGTTAGGTATATTCAAAATGACACCTGCACCCCACAAGAGCTCCTATCCTGTATTTATAGCCCACTGTCACTGCTCAGATTTATGCCGCTCAAATATTTGTCAGCTGTTATCCCACCTTCCCTGAACATCATTTAACCGAGCTTGACGTATGCAAGCCCTTTTAATCTTTCCTCATGAAGCAATTTTGCCCTTCCCAGGGCCTCTGATCATATTTGTAACTCTTCCTTGAGACAGCATCAGTTCGTCATTGCTGCTCTGAAAATACAGCAAGGAGCGTGGCAGCCTGAGAGGAGAGGAGGGGGAGGATTTTTTCCCACACTCACATTCAGTTCTCTCCCATGCTACTCCTCCTAAGAGCATCTTAAACACGTTTGCCTGCTCTAAAATCCCTCTCTTCCTTGCTGGTCACTGGTGTTTTCCCAACCTGGGTCACTCTTCCTGCTAAAACACCCAGCCCTGAATTATTTTGCGACTTCCCTGAGCCAAGAGGGAGTTCATTTTCTTTCCTTCGTGTCTTCCTAATGTCTCTGATGTCTCTATTATTACCCAATCTGCACTGGCATTCACAATGCCTCCCAACTGAGGCAGGAGAATGTAATTAACAAGCTGTTTACCTCTACTTCCAGATCATTAATAAATATGTTAAACAAGACCGCTACCTTGCTGAGCAATGCAAAAACTTGATGAGGCACATAGTTTGCTTTACAGTGTTCATCCCGTGCTGGTGACAGTGAGACTCCTTCAGAGCAAGCTCCTTCCAAACCTTCAGCTGAACTGGAATTCATTTCCCCATAACCTTTCACCCCAACTCTCCTGAGCCTGGTGATGACACGCCACCTGAAGGAGGGACAATTGGCTGAGTCACCTCAGCATGACACAGGACCTGTGTGTCACTACAGAACCCATTTCCCTTTCATAAACTGTGACACCCCACCCATAGGACCTCTGAATACCACCAGTGCCTAGTACTGTTCTTGAGCAACTCATGTCCCAAACTTTACTGTCACTAATTCCAGTCTTTCCTTGCCCCTGGTGCACATTCAGCACCAAAGAGGTGCTACAGCAAACAGGAGCTCAGAGCAGACAATATTTTGGTAAACTTCGTTTTTTAGCTTATGTCAAAAATATTCCCTAACTCTTGCCTACACCAGCAAGGGAGATTATGGAGAGACCAAANCAATTTTGTGCAGAGTTAAGGCTCTGTTGCCCAAGGTCTATAAGGATGGCAAGTGCTTGGTTTCACTAGAGCTGCTTCTGCCTCAAGACAAGGAACAGCCTAAAAAGAGCCTTATGGGGCCTTCCAATTCCCTGGTTAATTGATGCCCGTAGAACAGTCTTTCCAGAATCAGCCCAGAAATCTGCAGTCAGTGTTACCTGCTTTTATCACAGCTGCACAGCTTTGTCTTTGCCTTTCCCACTGGAGGCAGACTGGAGGGACTGCTCTCTGGACCCCGAGGAAAAATGCCTTCTGGTCTGACACAGCCTTCAGGTTTCTTGGGGGCTGCCATCCTAAGTTCCAGAGGTAGAACTAAAATTAGCTGAAACACTGGTTGCCACTTAACTTAACGCTTGCCTGGTGGAGGATGCTAAGTCTCAGCTCGGTGGCAGACTTTAACACTTTGTTCTTTCAGAAGGGGGAAAAAAAGCTATTTGAGGATGCTCCAAGGGAGGAGGTGCATCCTGGGGAAAATCATTTGGTGGTCTGCCGAGTCCCAGGCAGCTCCAAGGGCCTGAGGTGATGTTCTCTGCCCAGGCTGCGCATCTTTGGTGATGCCTGTCCAGTGAGAGGTGGGGGGCAGCTGTGGGGCACAAGTGTCAAAGCCGTGGAGGTCCCAGCAGACACAGCCTGCCTCCTGCTGCTCTCTGCCACGATGGAGGGATCTCTGCAAAACGCTGCGACATCCACAAGGTGGCAAATTCAGCTGAAGGATGTTTCCTCAGCATCCTATTTTCCTGTCAGTTTCCAATGAGGATGAGGATGAAGATGAAGAAGAAGAAGGCAAAAAGAGAAATAAAAGGATACAGACAGCCTGAAAAGCCTCAGATTGTATCATCTTAAGTTATCTAACAGAAACTCCAAAAAGTTCATCCCTTGGATGATTTTTCCTTGTTTATTTGATTCTATTGTCCAATTGCTGTCAGCAGTGGTGTGGACATGGGTCAGGCATCTGTCTTCTTCCCTCTGCCAAGAGAGCAGGTGAGAAGTGCTCTTGCAGCATTTCGTACCCTCTGGAGTCACCTCAGGCAGGGAGATGGGTTTGCTTGCCTGTTTTTCCTAATGGATAATTAACATTGCAGGCAGCAAGTGACCTGAGAGAGCAGAGAAAGTGTGCACAGAGCTCAGCCTCTTGGATTGTTCCCCCGGGCCATCTGCTGACCTTGGCATCCAGAAGGTCTTTCCAGTGACTTTGGCTTTCCCGATGCTCAGTTTTCTGTTGGATGGTGCCCGACGGATGCCAGAGGCTCGCCCCAGCCCTTCCCCACCACCCTTGTTTACAGGCCAATTAGTGGGTGCCGTGTTTGTTTTGCAGCCAGCAAGTTAGCCACCCCGGCGATTTAACAGCTGCAATTTTCATTTACAGTTGACTTTGAACAGCCAGTTTTATACATGCAGGGTGAAATAATGGTATAATTAACCTAGGAAAATCCATTAAAAGGGTGCGGATGTTCAAAACATGCAGCACGCAATTACAAAACCCCATGACTGAGATTACTGCTGAGATCTAATTCCTCCTTACACATCTCATCCCTACATGGATTTCAGACGAGCAATTTTCTGTGCAAGGCTTTGTCACCAAAAGTTTCACCAACTTTCTGAATTTTACTCTTCTAAGGAAAAAAAAATCAAAATTGGGAATGAAAAATTAATTAAAATAGTTTGAATTGGTGGAGTTCTTAGGAAATACCTCATGTTAATAATTTTGGTTGTGTTGTATTTTAACAGTTTCAAACTGGTCTGTGGCAGTTCGGGCTTTTCCTTTCTGGTTGCTTTTTAACCTCTAATCAGGTCATTTTTTAATATGAGGAGGCATTTTGAAACCTGTACATTTCTTCCTCTCTTAGAAAAGACCAAAAGTTTTCTGCCCACTTCCAGACTTTTCATCGGAGCCGTTTCTCCAGTTAGTTTTTCAAGCTGGTGGTGTCCATAAAAAACAAAACAGAAGAGACTTTTCACACAAATCTGCATTCCCACACACAAAAGTAATTAAAAAGACATTCTCCACCAGTTATCATAAACACTGTTTAATCAGGTGTCCACAGGCTGTTTGTTCCACCAGCCTGTTTGCTCCACTGGGCTGTTTGCACAGGATGGATAATATTCCCCAGTTCAATACCCACTATTTCTTTTCATGCTCCTCAGGTAGTTTTTCCAGACCGCTCCTTTGGACCCTGCTCCTCACTTAGATTAATATTTAAATTCACTAACTTGGCTTTTGCATGCCACTTGAGTCCAGAGGGCTGCAGTCCTGCCTCGCTGAGAAGGAGAAGTTGTCCTTGTTTCTGATATGAAAAGTGACAAATTCTGTCTGTTCTGGGGAATATCATTGGGTCTTAGAAATACGGCCTTTGGGGCTGGCAGTTCTTCAGCAGGTGTGAATCCGTCCCGTTGATGTAAAGGGAATCCTGTTTGTTCTGTTTTGCATTTGTTCCCAACTGAACCTCACCATTCTGCCTCTGAGTTAGATGTGAGCTGGCTCACTCTGCCCTGGCTCCTCTGGTAGAGCCCAGGGCAGTGTCTTTCACAAT